>WEIU01011288.1:270953-300634 GCA_013389925.1 Aegithalos caudatus | reverse complement strand
AAAAAAAAAAAAAAATTAAAAAATCCAGGATTTTATGTTTCCACCTTGGGAAAATTTTGTGTTTCTGTCCTGGAAAAAAGTTGAACAACTGTATCTTCTGAAAAGATTTTCCCCACAAGATCAAGTCTGAGAGCCTGTTTCTGGTGACGCCCAATAGTCTACAGTCCTGTGTGCTGTCACACTATGCTCTGTCTCTCACCAGGCATGGTTCTGCAGCTCAGAGTCCAAAAAGAGGGGCAGAGAGGCAACTGGAGAACAGAAGTTGCTTCAAAAACTGAAAGAAAGACAACCCAGTAGGCATCAAGATGAGCAGAGGAGAGCTCATGTAATGGTCTCTTCTACTCCTCAAAAATATTTATTTGTAAAGTCATAGCTTCCCCAAACTACCAACAGCTTTCTGCGTAAGGAAAAAACAAAACAAAACTACAACAACAACAACAGCAACAACAACAACAAAAAAACTTATACCAAACAAACAGCCAAAACAAAAACCAAACAGTAAAATATATATGTATTGCCCTGAATACTCAGTAGTAGCTTTAAATGGATTGAATAAATCCCCTAAACAATAAATCAGTGACTAGTGACTATAACTGGAGCACAGATCTACCTCTCGTGCTACATGATATATATGAATATATTTCCTTTAAAAATTCAAAGGATTCACTTCTGTCTCAATAGGGACAAGGCAAAGGAAGGGAAGAGATGATGGGTTAATACAAGAAGCTAAGGATGACTATCTAGAGCTGTTCTGTTATTTACCTGGATGTCAAGCACACCCAAAGCACATGGTTTTTGTACACACCAGGTAAAAAGAGCTTTGCAGGGTGCTTACTGCTGTCGGGCTGTCCAAGAGCTTCACTTAGCTGCAGCATTTGGCATAGTTGTTGCAGCAATCCTGCACAATGCCTGTGTGCTTCTCAAAGCCCTTTTCCAAGTCTCTGCGTGATTTAACTGAGAGCCAATATTCCATTTCCACAACATTTTAAGTTAACGACAAAAAAATTCTGGACATATCTTATTACTCTGTTCGTTTTTTCCCCCAGGGCCTTTCTGCTGCCTCTGACAGCTTTCTGATTGCAGCCTTTCCTCACCCAGCAATGCCTCAAGTTTCATCATCCAAATTACTGTACTTTAAGTCCCCTGCAGTAACTGTGTTTATTTCCAATATCCCAACAGGAAGACCCCCATCAAGATGAGTCATTCTTATTTCCAAGGGTGTTGTGCTGAGGCTGCTCAGAGGAAGATGCAGCAGCAGCTGCTTTGTATTAGCCTAGTGGGGGGAAAAAAGCACAAGGCCCTGCTTTCAGCTACATTTCTTTCCAGCAAGACAGACACTTCTTTCCAGAAATGATGAAAATTACAAACACTTACTCTAACAAAAACCCTGTTGGAAGTACCAGAGTCCTGAAAACCTCTGGAATTGTGCCATGATGTGCGGAGAAGGAAAGCGGCTATTTTAAACTCGCTGCTGTCTGGACAGAAAGCGATGCTTTGCTGTGAACTGCTGGGCCTCTGAACTGTTCATTCATGCGTTATTTTTTGGCAGCCTTCACCATTTCCACAGAATCACTGGCAGCAGCTTCACTAGAGAGCAGGTAATTCTGACCCTGCAACTTCTCTACCACTGTTAATCACAAACAGGTTTTTAGCTGCCTCATAGCAGTGATTATTCAGAGCTGTTTTATGATGGTGTAATGGTGCCATTAAATCTCACATACAGATTCTCTGAAGATTCAGAATAATCCTTGTTTTCCACTGAAAGAGCACAAAAAAACCTTTCAGCATGTTACTGCTGTAGCACAGATAGAGCCAGCTCACGCAGACCTTCAAACAATGGAGCTAGAATTGGGTCAAGATGCAATAGAATTCTGAAAAGTTTTTGATTCTAAATCAAAGATGGATTCCCAGCTCTAATTCTGCTACCTTGGAAAGAGTCCTTGTATATTATACACAGGTAGCAAAGACTAGTCACTGGAATATCATATCATTTACTCTTGGGCTCCAGAGAGGCAGTTAAAAATGAACAAATGCCTTCATGTATCAGCATAGGAATCTCACATTTCCAAAACTTTGAACATCAATGGAAAATTTGTCACCATATGCAAAAATTGCTTAGATGTGATATGATGTGGCTTTCTGGAGCCTCTGTAGTTAGTCAGTGATATACAAAATGAGGAATCATGGTCAGTGTACAGAAAAAACAAGCAAGACCACCCAACAAGTGGCTGAATTTTCAAGTGCTGCTGAAACTCTGGTATGGGTGGTTCTATGAAAAGTGGGACAGCCCGAGGTCAGAGACACAGGATACCATTTCAGAGAGCTGGTGGGGAAACATCTTCTCTTAGAGTCCATCTCACATATGTAACTTTGAAAGCTTTCATTTTAATTGCAGACATTTGTTACATTTGTTCTTTCTAGCTACTCTTCTATTCCCAAGTGGAATGGAAGTGGTGCCTGACAGGCTGGTTGGAAGATTAGGGATTTCTTTGTTTTTCACTCTTAATGTTCTTGCTGAATTTATTTATAGCTTGGCTGGTTATTAGAACTTCCATATGGTAATCTGGCAATGCCAAGCAAAGGATTTAAAATTTTAAAAATAGATTATTTCAGCAAGAATATATATTTTTGTGATTTGGAAATTCTCTCAAAAGTATTGGAACCCAATTTAACCCAGCTCTTCAGGGGAGAAGTGAGGGAGGAAAGTAGCCAGAGGGTAAATAGGAGATTATATGAAAGCAGAAATTTTCTTTCATGTTGTTGGAAAGTGGCCCAAAAGCTCATTGTGTTGAAGCCTACTTCAACAAGAAAAAAAAGAAGACAGCTTTTCTGGATTAGAGGGTTTTCCAGTCTTCTGCTTCTGCAGGAAATGCAGCTATGAACCCCTGGGAGAAAAGCAAAAAGAAAACAACCCAGGAAGCAAACAATTTGTATACAAACTAAGACAAATTACATAGGTGCCTGTATAATTAGAACAGAAAATACTAATAAATTACATCTTTTGGGGTTTAAGTATATAGAGAAAAGGCTGTTCTGCAATGCCAAGGGGACAATAAGAAATAAGAAATTATATGTACATCTAGGTTACCTTGAAAATTATGCTTTACGTTTCAAATGGCATAGTAATACCACAATGCAAGTTTTCAACCACTGCTTCAAAGTCGTCTGGACTAGAGTTGACCAAAAATCTCAGATACACATTTGATGAGAAGGCTTTGACTAAAAAAGAGAATTTCCTGCTTTGTAACTGGTTAGAACTGAGATTTGGTTTGCAGCCTACCTTCAGCATATATTTATAAAAAAGGAAACACACAAGAAAAACATAACAAAACAGAAAACAGATTTCCAAGTCCCTTATGCTTTGAACAAATATGTCAAAATTTCTCCAGAGTATTCAAACCGGAATGGCACAAGCACTGGAAAAATATATTGTACAGACAGCATCAGTAAGCAAAAATTGCATTTTTATTACCAATAAAGTAAAAAGTCTGAACTCACAGGAAAAGTACTTCTCCCACAGACAAATTATTTTTTAAAAAATTGTTTAAAGAGAAAACATTTTCTGTTTCCCCAACTATAACAATGGAGACCTATATGTAGAACAGAAAAGACTTGACCAGTACAATCTTTGCCAAATTTTGACCGAAACTTTCCAGGATTCAATATTATCACTAGCAGTAAGGTCAATGTGACATTGAAGCAAGACTGATTGCAGCTGTTAGGTTTGCTTTTTTGATTTTATAGTCTTTTGTAAACCCAAGTAAAAATACATAGAAATCAGGTGTGCTGCTGATTATGTTTCTATCTTGGCCACTGTGCAAAATACAGTAGCCAGTAGCATCAGCCAAAAAATACAGGTATTAGTGTACTGATAAGTAAATCAAACTTTGGGTTTCATTTCCTCACCTTGAATTTAATGAACAAAGGAGTTTGTTACAAAACAAGTCCTAAGAGGAGTGCTGACGCATACTGCTCTCAGTTTCAAGACTTCTAAAAAAGACATTTAGTTATTGTGTTAGATGGAGTTTTGAACAAAGTCCAATATTTGTGATCTTCTAAAGAAGTCTGTGAGAGCCAATTGGCTTATAGGGTGTTCAGGAAGAAAACAAAACATTTCCAGGGAAGGGGTCCTGACACATAGAGATGGAATATCATCTGACTTGATTATTGGGCTGCTGCCATCAACAAAACCCAGCCAAAGATCCCCAGGCCCATCAGAGAGGTGGGGATCTGTCCTGGACATCCCCTCTGAGCCAAGCAGCAGGAGAGTGCTGGTGTTCCCTGCCCAGCACACAGAGGAAGTGGCACAACACACTGAGGGACAGACTTATGGTGGGTCAAATCATCCTGTCCCTGTCTGCACCTACACAATGACAGAGCTCTGAGGCACATATCCCCAAAAGCCTGTCCACCAGGAACATGTCCATCACCCTCCAGTGAGCCAAAGAGATGAGTGGGTGCAGGGAGGGACAGGAATGTTATCAGTTCCTGGACAGCAAGAAACCCTGCTGTAGGAAATGTCACAATCTCAAGTGGTGGTTTAAACCAGCTAAATACATCTGAAGAGAAAGCAGACAATACATCAGTAAAACTACACGGGACATTAGCAGTGCTCAGTCAGATTTTGTACTCCATATATGAGGGGAGAAGTCCTCCGGTCTTCCCCTACTCCAGCAAAATCCATGTGATTTTCATGCCATACTAACTCATTCATTTGCTCTTTAACACATCTCATTAGTCATTAAGGTGACACTAATTACAAGGAAAAACTCTTGCTGGTAGGAAAACTTATATTTACAACTGCTTGCACTTTAGGACTGCCCAGAAAACCAAGGCACAATGAGTTTAACAATTACAGGCTTGTTTCTTGCAACAATTGAAGGTAAATGATTTTCTGTTCCAGTCTTACAAGCTAAGGCCAAACTGGGAAGTGTTCTAAGCAAGTAGGACCACAGACTCCAAGACAAGATTCCTCTGCCCTAATCAATGGGAAGGCCAGGGTAAAAGGCTACTGCAACATAGAAGGGCTGGCCAACTAAATTCTATTTCCTTTCTTCCCCACATGAAACTTCTTCCGGAAACATACCTTCACACACGTTTTTAAAAAGTGTAAAGGTAAAAGACATATTAAGGTCATAACAGGGAATAATAGCACATCTATTCAATTTCTGTGTAAGTACATGCTGCATTTTCTAGTTTCCTTCCTGATCTTACAGAAGTCAGTATCTAGTGCTTGCCATCTCATGTATGCACCAGTTTTCCATTTCCCACATCCTTTTACAGTGAATGCAGTACTAATAGTGTTCTTATCCCTTCCAATAGAGTGCATTGCAGCAGTAAGAATACTTCAGGCAAAATAGGATTATCATAGCTTACATCCACAGCACAGGACATGTAAGGTCAAAAGATTTCCTTGATTATGGATATCCCAGTTGAGATACCACCCACCTCATTTTTTGAGAATACTTAGCATTCTCTCTGCTATTGCACTGACAGCAAAAACTTTATGGACTGCAGTTATGGCCATGAGCGCCCTGTATTTTCTAAAATAAGATCCCAAGAACATTTAGTCTGACAAAAAATTAATGAAAAGCTTGAGTCGATGAGAGTGTGGTTAGTGGGTGTACTGGCATTATAAGAGAACTCAGAAACATCAGCAGAGAGATTGCCAAGATCTCCTTAAATGTGCTCACCTCTCCCCAGAAGGAAATCACTTGTCCTGTCCTCATCCAGTCCCCTGTATCATTCAGACTACCCAGACACAAAAAAAGAAACACTTTGACGTCAGGACCACCCCTCCAACCAGCTATCTTTGTACAATCCACAAATAAGCAGTTTCCCTTCAGAGAGAGGTGCCATGGTGCTTGGCCATGCATTGCTGCAGATGGATTTACGTTATTTCCAGTTCACACCACTGAGCAGGGAGGTCTCCTGCCAGCAGCAGACACAGTGCCAGGGTGAGATCTATAGTGTGGATTGTGGACCCTGCTCAAGTGCCTGCATGATTCTCCCAAGTAGGAGCACAGAGCTTTTTTCCACCAGCTGACAAAGGATGATAAAGTGGGAATGAGAGCAGCTCCTTTCAGTTCCATTGCACATAGCCTGTCAAAGCCATGAGCAAGTAGGTCTGTGGAACAGAAGTGCTTTCCTTCCTGGAGAAGGAAGGGATCCTTCCAGGATCCTTTTCCTACAGAAAAAGAGGCAGGACTTAGAACTTCATGGAGGATCACTGAAGAAGAAGGAAAGATGCTCAGATATAATCCAGTCCATGAAATTAAAAAGTACTTGGGATGAGAGGTGTGGGACACAAAGCAATCCCTGCCCATAGCTGTGTGCTTTCTGGGGGAAAAGGCCAAGAGGAATCAGTTTTATTACCCCATGGCTTATCCAAGCCAGGGGAAATATGGGGACACTTGTGACATGGATCATTATCAGCGAAACTGCATAGTTCCCACCATAGCCGGTTCATACCACATCCCTGAGAGACATAACTCTGCCTACCAATGGCCTGCATATGAATTAACTACAGGAAAAATTATGTGCTGCTCAGTTTTGTTCCACTCCACAGGTACCAAATCCTTGCTGGCTGGGCTGGAAAGAGAGATAAAGATTAGCACTCCTCTCTGGGAAAAACTTTGGCAGTGAGGTATCCAGCATTCCATGAAGTCCAGAGGAAATACTCAAAAATATGAGTAGAAAACATATAGAATCCAGTAATAACCTGCTGCCTGCTGCTTTTGTCATGTCTTCCCTGCCCTGGAACAGCTTAGCCTTCCTACACTGCAGAAAATGTGTGGTGAGGGGAGAGGATATGAAGTGGTAAATGAGTGGACAAGATGGATACACTGACCACTCAAAGCCGTAGCTTCCATATGCTAACACAGGAAAATAAAAAGAGAAAGCTATCAAGGTAGTAACCAGCATGTAATCCTGATGACAGAGATACATTAACCCAATTCCGTCCAAGAGGAAAAATTAAGGTTACAGGAGTAGGAATTCTCTGCTGCAGGACTGCAGGAAAACCTCAAAGACTATTTCTTTATTCATGGCAGGGTTTAAAAGACAGTGCCTATTGGCTCTGGCACAGCTAGTGTATGTGCACACACAAGCACAGGCAGCAGACTCAGCCCTTCTGTGCTGTAGTATCAAAACAATGTTTGCATAAGCCTAGGAAACCCTCGGCTCCTGTCCCACAGGGGACACTCAGACAAACCATAAAAGTGTGTCTGAACGTATTTCTGGCTTCCCACATTTCTGTGCTGCTCAGAATTCTTCTTGAGTCTACCCCAGATCTGTGAGTCCATATATACATACACTCTCTGGAGGACTGCAAAGCATTCTCTGAGCAAGCATTAAAAAGCATGGTTTTACTTTTCTGAAATTATTACAACTTAAAATGTTGGAGCAAAATAAACGAAAAGGGGCCATTATCTGGATAGCCCGAAACACATACATGCAAAGTTCCAGCAATGGAAGGGGGGGCTCTCCAGCGCAAAATGAAATTCAGCCCTCACCTCATCTTTAACTTCATTCAAAACCTTTGCTGCTTGATGATCAATTAAGTTTCAAAAAGCTGCTCTGTCTGTGAGCCACAGTGGCTGTTCAGACACACACACGTGTGGGGAACAACACAGTGCAGCATGGAAGGCTGCAATCACAGGGAAAACAAATAACATGCACAGGCATCACAGAGCTGCAACAACCAGTCCAGCAGCAACCTTACAGCTCTCAGTAATACCTAAAGAGCAGCTGTTTCCTCCAGTGAAGAAAAGTCTGAGAAGAGTCTCCAGACTTTGAGAAGTCTGGAGCCAATCACTGTCTTCAAGGAAGAAAACTTCATATCATGTCTTGTCTCCAGTGAAAACACCATTATAGCATCATTAGCCTGAAGGATCTGAAAAGAATTCCCATAGTATGAAATATTTAAGATTTATAAGATAGGTGTGGCCAAGCTTATTTATTGACAAATTTATTTCTCAAATATTTTTCCCGGTTCCCAGAAGATGCCCAAGCTCTTTGGCACCAGTCACATCTGTGCTGGACACCATGCTAAGTGAAGAAAATACATGATCATGGTGCAGTGTACATTTTTGGTCAGCCTAGAGAGATCACATGAATGAGAGATAGCTTGCAACCACTGCCTGTGACACAGATCAATACCAACAGCCCAGCCAGGGAACACACAATGCTTTGTAGGTGTCCTGGGGCAGCTCTCAAGTCTCCATTGTCCATTCCTCAAGGCTCAACTCAGAACACTTCCAGCACTGTTGTCACACTTTCTCCCTCAGCACAGATAAAGCTGCTGCTCTCCTGATGAGTCTGTACAAATGTTCTTTACCAAAATATAGACTAACACACTGCCATCCTCCACCACTTAACCACTGTCAGTGGGAAAGAGCTGCAAGTAGAGACAGTCGCCTTATGACATAGAAGAAGATAGAGGTGTGGGAACTACCAACTATTTAAAAATTAACTGCATATCTCTCAGGCTGGGAGAATCAGGAGATGAGGCATTTGCCATAACAGCATTGCAGAGTTTCCAGAAAGGAAAGTTGAGTTTGATGCCAAGCCCTGTGTGCCTGATCCTTTGCTGCAGATAATCCCACAGGACCCCCGCCATTCCCTACAATGCCTTGGGGCATTCTTGTACTCTGCTCTGCAACAGAAAGTGGCAGCTGCTTCCCCAGGACAGCCTGGTCTTGAATCCTCTTAACTGCAACTTCATGTTCTTACAATCAGGCACTGTGTCAAAACAATGTCTTTTGGTTTATTTTGTTGTTTTATTTATAAAAGATAAACACCTCATGGGAAAGACAGGCTGGCAAAACACAAATCTACATCCTTTCTCCATTTATTAGGAATTCTGAAAAGCAAATAAATGTTTTGCTGGGAAAAGTAAACATTCCAGCAGTCACATATGATCTCATTCTGGTACTGTGTTCATATGCTAGTTGAATATCACAATGCAGTTTCAGACACCTGCATGCCGTGTGCATCTGTATTTCTCTCCCAACATTTATGCATAACATATTTAAGATAGGTACAGTGCTGTCAAAGAGAGAGCAGAACCTGCTCTCATAAACACATCAGTAGTCATGGAATTTCAGAGCCTAAAGAGAGAGCTGATCATTTCAATACCACAAACCAGCACATTCCCCAGTGGCAATATATTTCTATCATCACTAGCAACTACATGTTCTTCCCACAGTTATTTTCTTCTGCATCTATAACACCTTGTTTTCTGTAGTCATTTCACTGTGAATGGAAAGAAGTCGGGTAACAGCCGTAGATGGAGAGGGAAACAATTCTTGAAAACCCTGTGTTGCTCTGATCTTGTTGCTGCAATTCCAGGAATGGGGGTGGCCAGTTTGTTTGCTTTTGCAGGAAAAGACTACAACTATAAACTACAGCCTGTTAGATTTCCTACAAAATCCCAAGATCAGAAAAATTAATAACACAAAGAAATATATAGAATATCTTCTTTATTATAGATAGGAAGTGTGCTGAAGACTATTTGCTGGTCAGTAGTCAATAACTGGCTGACTAAGACACTTACTTGAAAATTTCACAGAAGTGTCAGGATTTGTTAGAGAGCATTGCAGTGGAGAGTTTGATCAGCACCAGAGTTAGTGGAAAATGCCACCCATGTTTGTATAAATGTAAGAAAGCCCACTTAAGATGCTGTAATATCTGGTGCAGTTCTGATATTGTACCCTAGGTATCCAATAATAACATTGTTTCAAAGTGATGACCAGAAATTACCCATACAGCTAAAGAGGGAAAATCTCTATTGTATGTCTTCAGAGAACAGTTACAACAACCTGATGCAAATATAAGTGCTTTTGTTTCTCCCCCTTTACAAGACCACCCTCCATAGCACTGCATCTTTTCTCTTATCATTTTCCAGTGAAAGATGGCCCTAAAGCCTCTTTTGTTTGTACCAATACTTGCAGAAACATCTTTCTGTTGATCTCAGGGCTACCTCTATTTGTGAACTATTCTAATAGAACATCCCATTAAACCACTCCATTAATCCTTCTAAAAGTACATCCCCCTGTACACACAATTTTGTCACAGCTGCACAGAGCCCACAGCCCCAGCCCAGCAGCTGAGGGACTCTGGCTGACCTCCTCACCATAAGTATGTGTTGCAACACCACTAAATGTTCACACCATCCATAATATACAAGGTATTAAGGGGTTCTCAGCATAATTTCTCAGTGTGACTTCTCACAGTAACACCCTGTCTCTTGAAGATGACTACTACTGCACTATTTACTTTCTGGATAGGAAATAAAACCACTTGAATCATGAGGAGAAAGAATTTAACTAAACCTAAGAAAATTGTTTTTCTTAAAGTAATATCAATTGTGTGAGTTTTTTTGCATGCATACAGTCTAATACACACACACAGTCTGAAGCTGTAGTAAGTTATAGAAAGAAATGTCACTGCTGAAGAAACTGCAGTCCTAAAACATCCTAAGCAGTTCAGAGTCCTACTCGTTTTTTTCTCTCCTTTTTTCACTCATAGGTCCTATACTACCAATTTTGTCCCTACTTCCAGTTGCTATAGATGGTGGGTGATTAAGATTTAATTTACAACCATTCATGCTAGCATGTCTTGAGACAAATCTATGAAGGTAAATTCCATGCATTCATTTAAGTCTCAGATATCAAAGAAACTAAGATGAACCTTAAGCAGATTGCTTTTCTAAAATGTAATTTTAAAGCCAGTCTCATGATTTTGGTCATTCTTAGCTGGAGCTAACTCAAACCATTTTCTCTCCACGTAGCCTTCAGTGTTGATCACTGTTCTTCCCATGTGCTGAATGAGAATGGAGATCAGCAGATCAATTACTTAAAGCCTGTTGGAAAATGGCTGCATGCATTTTATAAGATTCGTATTTGCTGTGGAGGATGATCAGTGCAGATATTTATCATGTAGTGAGGATGTAGCAGAAAGATTAATTCTTGGAAGTAATTCAGCCTGACAAATAAGGTACTATGCAGATACTGTCCATATATCAAACCATACCCAGTAAGACTGACAAGGCTGTTCACAGACAGCAGCAATACCTAGGCCTGACCTGGCTGCAAGAGTGAAGGCACTGCATCCAAATAATGCTGCAATTCCTGTTGTCAAACCCATCTTTCTTCAAAGAGAGAAGCAAAGTACAGTTCAAAGACTATCTGAGGTCTGAACACTGTTTTTGCCCTTTCCAATAAAATTGTTACCAGTTTCACTTAGTCTAAGTTCTCTTGTCAAAATGTACTCTTCTGAACTTATATAGTTCCTGTGCTACACATAAACAAGGAAAGTTTGAGAATACTTTTAAATTCAGAAAGGCCACAATACAAAAGTCACTGAAACCAATTTTTTAAGTCCTTTTCTTTTTTTTGAAATTTAGGATGTTTAATGTCTTTGCTGTCCCAACAGACAGGTAGTTAAAATGAATGCAAACTGTTTAAAAAAAAGAAGGGGGATGTGTGGAAACCACACAACAAAGTAACTACAAATGGGGCATGGCTGTAGAACTCCATTTTTGAGACACAGGAGCAAGGGAATAAATCAAATAACTCAGACTGTCCAAGGCAATATGATGGAGCGTGGAATTTTTGGCACATAACAGTCTCATGATTAATGAAAACACAA
The DNA here is from genome assembly GCA_013389925.1 of Aegithalos caudatus. Taxonomy (NCBI): domain Eukaryota; kingdom Metazoa; phylum Chordata; class Aves; order Passeriformes; family Aegithalidae; genus Aegithalos; species Aegithalos caudatus. The sequence continues at coordinate 288,982 of WEIU01011288.1, read as the reverse complement.
ATAAAAATCAATGGCTGAGTTGTTCAAAGAACAAATTCTCCCTAGCAGTAAAAAGACTTGAATACTGGCTGCCAGCCTAATTTCATTAGGAAATGCATTCCAATTAATGGAAGCTCTGCAAACAAGAGATAATTACTAAGGCGAGACAGAGGAAAAGGCCTTACAGCCTTTCAGCTTCTCTCCTTTGGCTGCAACATGCCCTTTTCTCCAACCAATTCATTTAAGATGGGGTTCATTGGAATTCTGTAAGAGTATTTTCCAACCTCCTCACCGTTCCTGCTGCGCAGGAGTCTCCTTGCCTGCTTCTGTCATTGGTCTCATCCCCCATACACACCATGTACTGTGAAGTTTCCCATGCTGGGGAGGGATGTGTTTGTTCTCACATCTCAGTGTCTGAATGCCAGTTGTGCCATTATTTCTGTGCTACTTGTTCATATTCATTTTGATGCTACATTTCCTGTGCCAAATTAAATACTGGCACAGACAGGTGCCTGAAATCAAAGTTGTGCCTGCTTATGCTCTGGTGAATTTAGTTTTTTCACTTCCATGATTTCATTTCCCAGGAAAACAGCAATTATGTAACCTTGGTAGAAACAGATGCCAACAATACTAAGTTTACAACTGCACTCCTTTCACCCCAAGGGCTTCTTTCAATGGGAGGATGGAAAGTTCCTTTAAACCAAACAAGCAACCCAGACCTTTTGTTTTAACAGACCTGCTTCCCTATTCTATCAGCACGTAGGCAGACACTTGAGGTACTTTGCCTCCCTCACATCACCCCCTCAAATGCCGTGCTCTTACAAAGTGTCTCTGCCATATCTCTTCACAATCAGTATGGCCCTGGCCCAGAGGATATTGGACAGTCCATCATGAAGGTGCAAAGTTGTGCCTTCTGCAGAGCTCAGCAGTCAGGAAGAACCATCCTTGAAGTCCCTCCATTGCACACCAGAAGATGCTGCTGCCAGGGACAAGGATGCTTGGCAAGAGCTGCATCCCACTTGGGTTTTTTCACCCTGCAGCTCTGCAGAAAAAGTTCAGTTACACCCATCTATGCAGCAAATTGAGCCTAAGTGGCTGCAGCTCCATTCTCTTGCTCTCTCTTTGATGTCCAGCACAAGCTGAGAGTGTCCATGGACCCAGGGACTGCTATGTTACTTCACACAGCTCAGCACTGTGCAGTGAGGGTGCTGCCATTCTCTCGGCTGCCGCCAGCTAGTTTGGGTATGGAAACATGTGGGTCAAGTCAACAAAAACCAAACATGAGCATAGAGGCAACCCTAGTGCTTTTGGGACACCTGAATCTCAGCAGGACACCCACTTCATCATCTGTTTACATTTAACTTGCTTATTTGAAAACTCAACTGTCTGTCCACAGGCACCACGTGGCATTACATACTTCCAGTATCTTCCCTAACAGGCAAAAAATAAAGGGTACACTCAAAAAAAGCACTGGGTTTCACAGAATCATAGAATTGTTATGGTTGGGAAAGACCTTTAGGATCAATTCCAACCATCAATCTAGCACTACCACCATCTTCACCATTAAACCATGTCCTCATGTGACATATCCTCATGTTATTTGAACACTTCCAGGGATGGTGACTCACCCACCTCCCTGGGCTGCCTTTTCCAATATTCTACAAGCCTGTCTTTGAAAAACATTTTTCCTAATATCTAAGTTAAACCAGCCCTAGTGCAACTTAAGGTCACTTTCTCTCATCCTGTCACTTGTTACTACAAGAGACCAAGCCCACCTGGCTACATCCTCCTTCTGGGCACAGTAAGGTCTTCCCCTCCTGGGCCGAACAGCCCCAGTTCCCCCTGCAGCTCCTCACAGGACTTGCACTCCTGCCCCTTCACCAGATTTGTTGCCCTTCTCTGGACTCACTCCAGGGTTTGTGGCAAGGGATACAGGCCTAATTCACCAATTCTAATATGTGAGTGACTAATTAAAAAAAAATCAGAAAAAAAATCAGCCTCTATCACAGACAGCAGTAGCACTATGCTAACTGTTGTGATGCCACACAGTGCCTGTTTCCAGGGGCTGATCAGCTCAATACATGCATTTTAGACACGGCTCTGCAGTTCTGAACTGTTGGGTCAGACATGTAATATATCTTTCTCTCCCACTGTGGCGATACGAGATCATCATTTTAAAGGTCTTCCCTGGCATGGCTGCCAGGCTGTTTGTCTGAGCTGCAGTGGTATTTTTGGAGACAAAGGCTTGGCCGTGGTGCAGGACAGGTGGCCTGGCAGCAGTGGTAGGAAGCTATCAAACCGTGCAGCGTACATTTCAAAACACAAACCAGAGGGAGAGGAGATAAATCATTTACTGTATTTAACTTAGCATATTGCTACTTTATGTGACTCATATAGTCTTGCGGAAGACTCCCCAGACAGGTTAAGCCAAGTTTGAAAGAAAGACGATGTAAAGCTTACAGACTGCCAGGCATTTGTGGAGTTAGTTTGCGTAAATGCATGGAGGCAGCAGTGAAAACAAAATTGAAAATGGGACGGAATCTGCACCAGCCCATCTTCCTTCACGCTCCCTGTGTTTCAAGGACCTTCCTATGCTTCATTGGTCAAAAATAAACCTGAACTGTCCTCTGAAGGCCAGTGCAAAGAGGCATCAGCCAGAAAAAAGCATCAGTACCTTGCACTCCACCTCAAGAGTCTGTCCACAGCACTGCTGTTGGTTGTACCAGGCCAAGCAAACCCACACCTCCTTCCAGTGGCAGGGCTGGACACCTGCCATCGTGTCACCATGTCACCTGGGCAGAGCTGGTGTGCACCCACAGCACAGAAAGCTGCATGTGGCCCCAACCTGCAGCCAAGGCACTGGCAGGAACCACCAGGAACCACATCCACAGCAGAACAAGAGTGTGGCAAAGCTGGGGCTCAGTGGAAAATGTCTCACACAGCCCCTCTTGTGTTGTGCCCCAGCCTTGAGACACTTGTGCAACCCCATACCCTCTGAAGACCTATGAAGGTCTTCTCAGCAGCAAGCAGCAAACAGCACTTCTGACTGAACTGAAAAGGCTTGCTTCTCTTTCTGGGGTACTTAGAGCCTGCAACTCAGCATGTCTCTGGAGATGTATTTGCAGGGTACAGGGCTGTCAGGCACATCTGACTGGACTACACATGATGTGAGATTTGCAAACCCAGGCACAGTGCACAGGTTTTTTCCCTCTCAGCCCAATTCAAATAAAAAAATTCCAAACAAGGGACCTCCTTGGGAAGACTGCATTGCATAGCAATTCTTTTGAAGGTAGTTAGTTTTAATCCAGTTACCAAGAGCTACACTAATTCTGTGTTCTTTATTTGAAGCTGAATTCCTTGAAAAACAAGATTTTCTGCATGCTGGCACTTTTTTCCCCATGCTTTTAAATGTGCAGGCTGTTCTCAGCTAAATACAACAAAGGGGAGGTATCATCAACCTACTCAAATCCAACAAGATTCATGACAGATGCGGCCAGACAAGGGAAGCCCAAACTGGAATCCCTGCACAAGAAAAATAATCCCATTAAAATAACCACAATGCCAGATACTAGAGTGCTCACGGGGCGGAGAGATTTTATTGCAGCTCAGTAGTGCGTAAAGCTTCAAGCAGACCTCATTGCTAGTTAGTCACAGGCTAATGCAAATACAAGACACAACACTATGAAAACAATCTTGTGCAGAGTTGCCCTCATCTCACAGAACAATTTATGAAAAAATTAGGATGTCACATAATGCTGCATGCCCTACAGCATGTGAAATTATCTTTACCAGACAAAGTTATAAGAAAAGTCATCGGCTATACTTGGCTAGACATTTTCCCTGCATCCTTCAATAATTTATATTGCATTCATAAATTTACTGACTGCACTGTCTCTCTCTCTCTCTCTGCCTGACCCATCTCAGCCTGGCCCAGAATGGACACCACAATAACCTGCTATCATTTCCAGGGTTATCACAACAAGTGTGCCCCTTCAATCTCTTATTCTTTTATTGCAAATGCACTGTTCCCATGCCTGGTTCTTTCTTCCATCTGAGTCAGGAGAATGAATCATCAAAAATGCTATTGTCAAATGCTTTCTATGAATTATGTTCTGCACTGCAGTGGCTTGCTCTGCTCAGGATTCTCTAGTTTATTGGTATTTCTCCGTGGGATTGCTTTTTGAAATCGCTGAACCAAAGTCTGATTATCCCCAAAAGGGGGCAGCCCATTTTAAGCCATTTTTAATGGGCATGAAATTGAAAGCACAAGCCAGCTGATGTCAAAAAGTAACATCACCATAGGTGTCCAGAAAATATTATTCAAAAGAAATGGAAGGTGTATTATATAGAGACATTATATAACTCAGCAACATCTGATTAATGGGATACCAGTAAGCTCCAGGAGCATATGTACCAACACACAATACCTACTGCTGCATTTCTCAGTCTCACTTTGTTTCAAGGGCGTTTGCTCACATCAGGTATCTGGGGTACAGAAGAGAAGGAAGCGTTGCTGATCTTTGGCATACAAGTTTATCCTATTAATATTTTTTTAGCAAGTACAAACATTTAAGAATTATGTGTGGGCTTTGATCCCTCAGACCCTGACTGGGGTAGGAACTGAGAGCGCTGAATGACCTAAGTGAACCAAAATCTGCACCTCCTATAAGCCACGCATACACCAAAATTAGACATTCTTGCTCATTATTTTGATGTAGAATAAATACTATAAAAGACAAAAATATTGTAAAAAAAGCAGAGTATAGAAACTAAAACTAGATAGTTTCAGCCTAGAAATAAGGCATATGGTTTGAACAAATGAGAAGTCCACTGCAGCAGAAACCAAATTACATCTGAGCATTAATTCTTCTTTGAAGCTACTATCTTTGTCTCAAGACTTTAAATTTTTAAGACCTTTTTTTTTTAAGGTTGTATGCCTGTGACAGGCAATTCATGTCACAAATATAAAGTTATTTCAGTTATTTTCAATTTCATTGTTTTTCACCCAAGTAAGTAGTCCTCCAAAATTGCTCTGCAAAAGCTTGTATTAGATCCTCAATCACTTGCCCCTGGCAGATCAAAGCTAGATGAGTTTCTAGCAATACAGCATCAGATGCAAGGATCTCTGGATCTTTTTCATGCTGAAATTCAGTCTATAGAAATACAGCTCTTTTCCTTCTTAGTATCTGCAACATGAAAGTCCTGGTCACCACTTTTTCTTATGTTTAACCAGGTACTTAAACTAGGTCCTAATGAAAATATCATCCTAAGACAATTAATTATTTCTTTAAACAATAACTTATTTAGAGTGTCAAGAAAAATATAATTTCTTCCCAAACTCCACCTATGATACTTTTTTTTTTTTTAGACATAAAAACAGAATATATTATGAGAAAATAATTATATTGGGCCTCAGGAATGTAAAAATTGAAAAAAAAAAATTATAACATTTCCAGTGTAATGACTGTAAGGAGACCAGAAAATGGCATAAAGTATATCCATTTTCATGACAAAGGCTGTAATGAGAAAAAGAAAAGTGAAAAACTAGTCCACTTCAGAAGTCTGTGTGATCTGATCCTCTATCAATTATCTATTCTAAACATGTAGAAAAGAGTTTCTGTCTACAGAGCAAATCCACTCTGAGAGTTAATCCTGTTGTTTTGTAGTTCCCCCTGGAGACCTGAGGATACAAAGTATTATGTCCCTGGGTAGCACTGTTCAGATACAGTTTAACAATTCCACTCATCAAATCCTTGCCGCGTGTACCTCCTTGAAGAACAGGGAGGATGACAATCCCATCTCAGCCACACATTGATTTCATTCCAAGATGATGGAGCTACATCAACTTCCAGGCCTGCCTTACTCGTTTGCAGCTGCTTCTGCCCACACTCCCTGCACTGCAGGAGGCTGGAGCCACAGCTTGGCTCTTCCTCACACTATCAGCTGCCTAGTGAAATGTTCTAGGTCATGAACATTTGCAAATTAAACATCATAATGGGATCTCTGAATTACCAGATAATCAGATTAAATCTCCTTTTCTGAAAATTACATACCTCAACTGATACAGAAATTAAAAAGCAATAAATAGGATACAGTCTTTCCCACCGTGCAGTGCTGTTGGATTATGAAATTCCCTTCACTGTTTAAAGTACCTAGTTTCTAAAGGCCAGCAGCTCTTCATCACATTTTGGGTTTACTTGCAGTCTGGTAAATTGCTGGGTTTTTTCTTGCAAATATACCACTTTTGTGATCTCATTTTTTTCTTTCACCTGCCTTTTGTCACACAGATCTTTTGAGTGTGACAGTGATTTTTTTTTTATTTTTTTTTAATTAGCATTCTGGGTTGTAGAGATAAAAAGTACCTCATATACTAACTTCAGCATGTCCATTTATTTATAGCTTGTGCATTTTATTCCTTTCCTACTAGGTATCTTCTTCATTTGGGCTTTCGATTACAGAGAATTTCATCTCAGCAGATCTTTTTATTACATGGTGTTCAGATCAAATAGTAAGCCACAGAAGATCTTTATAGACAGAGTACACTGCATTTAATATATGTGGGATATGAAAGATTTTGTATATAAACAGCTTTTTAGCCCTAAGTAATATATTTCCACTAATGGTTTTTTACTGAACTATCAACTCTCAATTATCTACAGATCAACACAGTATTTCCTTAAAATCATATATATGTAATTTAATATCATAATAACCTTCAAATGCAAAGCCTTTTCAATGTAACTGTTCAGCTTCTCATGTCTTATATTTATCAGAGAATGTGATTCCAAAACAGATTTCAGACTACAGCATTCCTTTGTGCAGAATACATCTTCATATACTCACAGAAACAACATTAAAAGAGTTTAGGAGACATTAGGAAACCCATCCAGAGGCAATTGCATTTAAAAAAAAGAAGCAAAATGTTTTACTGATTTTGATTCAGTTACATGGAACCACAAAACAGCAGTAGATTTTTAGTTACAGATAGAAAAGGTTCTTTGTCATATCATTATTCCCTTTATTAGTCTATCCTGAAATAGTACCATCAATAACCTCACCATTTCACTTTTTAATGTTCTTCCTCCTCTCTGTATCTTCCCTTCATATTTTAAGAAATAATGTTTTGGCATCAAGCAAATTCTATTTCTTTCACTTTGAAAGTTTTCTGCTCTTGGCCATGGAAGACCTTCACTCCTAGACAACCTCTCCATGAATTTATCTTTTCCTTAGTTAATTATATTCATGTTAATACAACATTTAGCTATAAACATATACTTGAACACATACGGACCCATCTGTGTTTTTATCTCTGTAAACCAGCCTTGAGCTGGCAACATGTGCCTCCCCAAACTAAGAGAGTGGCTTGGGGTTAAAGCTATGACAACATGTTGTCAAATGCAAATTTGCATCCAGGGAAGACACAGTTCAGCCTCTTCAAAAACCAGCACACAAAATGCACTTTATTTGACACATTTCTTCAAATAAAGCATTTGAGCAGCTGAGGAACACCTGGGACTGAAGCTGAAGCCTGCTGCAGTGTGCCCCAGCTCCCAGGACTCTGCCATGAATTGTACCTGATGCAGGGACTTGCCCAGCACAGATACAGGGACGGTGGCTGGGGCCCACCCATGGCCCATGGCATGCACAGGCCTATTGTTTTCAGTCAGCTGCTTACAATCACTCATAAGTCTGTCAAGATTCATGAGCACTTCTTAAATACAATTGTGGGAACAGAAGTTCAACTTCCATGCCATTTTGCTCCATGACAAACAGTGCTGATCTTTAAAGCTTGGGAAAAAAACGAGTATTTTTATTACCTCATTGCAGTTCTTTCTAGCTGTGACCCTGATGTTTGTGGAAAGGGCAAAGAATCACATACCGAACATCTTGCTAATCCCTTCAGTCCTTGTGTTTAGGAATCATCCATATATAGCTACTGGTCATAGAAAATACTCATGCACCTAAGGCTGGGTGCTAGATTGCAACCAGAAAGCTTCAATCAGTGTTGCTCTTGGCATGTATGCCTGTGACATTGGTATATGTTTCTTTTCCATCAAGGTTGGTCAGTATCTTTCATACCGATTTAATAATAAAAATATCCTGAACAGAGGTATCAGATACATGAACAGTTCTCTCAGGTAAGCTTGCAATGCCTGCTGGTGGGCAGGTCACTGGAATATAGACACGTACAGCAGCAGCACTCTTGTCTTCTCAGTGAGGACACTGATGGTTCTTGGCTACACATGAGACAGCTACGGCCAAGTTCATTCTTCTGGCAAGATAGAGAAGACAGACAGAGATAAGGGTAGTAAGTTGTAGGCTGTAACACTGAAAGACCAAGACACAAGACTAAGAGAACATTACACTAAGCTCCAGTTGAACAAAGTCCTTTGTCAGAGACACCTTCAATCCAGCTGTAAAACAGGAGGGCACAGCTCAGCACAAATTGGGGAGAGCAAAAGAAAGCAACTGGATCTTCTTTTTAAGCCTGATGGGAAATTATCAGTTCTCATATGAAATTCAATTTGTGGCAAAAATTGGGGAGAAAGGATCGTTTTAAGGCATGACTTCATACAGGAGAAAGAGAGGGTTCTACTGATGTTACAAACAGTTCCAGTGTGTAAGTTCTTCTTCTAATATTCTTCAACTGGTGAAGAATATAGACTGTGCATGTGGTAGGCTGCTACCACTGGTAAACTGAAATAGGAATTGAACATAAACACAGAGCTGTCTTTCAATGCAGTAACTGGAACGGGGATAAGGTAGGGAAGGAAGTATTTTTATGGTCACAGGAAAAAAAATGTAAATTTGTTCTTGAGAACTAACCTGGAGGGACACATTTTCTGTTTATATTTTTATAAATTGAAAAAAAAAAAAAACTATCTGAAAAAGAATTTATCATCACAGTTTTAAAAAGATTCTCACTATATTCCTAGAGCAAAACCTGAAATTTGGTTATGCATTTGCTCTTGGGTACTTATCAAATTTTGTATTTAGTGGTGTCATCAGCACGGTCCAGCGGATAAAGGAGCAGCTTGAGACTCATTGATACTACCCCTGGCTCTGTTTCTAGGTGATCTGGGCATGCAATTTCAAAGTCCTCTGCAAAGCAAGCCAGCTTCATTATTTTCAATTTTAGTAGGATGGAAGGATAAATTGTTCCAGTGGGCAAAAGTGGGAGAGAAATGGCACGTACAATTACTAACTGTACTAATTGTATATGAAATACCTGGATTTAACTGAGGAGTATTTTTCATTGCTTTAGCAAAAAGGTGAAAAACATGCAGGTGAACATTAACTGTTCTAGATACAAAACATTTTCACGCATTACTCTCAGAGCCCTGTCAGCAGTGAACAGCAATACAAAAACTGAACAGATACTCACAGCTGTACTTAAAATGCAATGGATTTTCTAAAGATCAAACTTCTAAATTCTGATTCTTGAGAATGTGGAGGAGAACCTCATTAAGATCCCTTGGGCTCATCATGATATCTAGGCTGTAACTCTGAGACTGGTTTTTCTTTCTGTCACCCAACATTTCAACATAAAGAAATTTCAACATAATCTTAAACAATCACAGCTCTGAAGAGAGCCACAAAATTCTTTCATATGTAAGCAATATAAACACAGTCACAGGAAAACTCTCTACTGAGGTTTTCATACAACCTCTGTCAAGCACAGTGCAGAATCTCATCTAGCCAAACATGAAAATTTTATTTTTGTCCCTTACTGCATTTAGCCAATTCAGAAACCTTGCCTGAGTTGAGCACTACATTCATCTGCTCTGTTTACAGGCCAAAAACATCTGCCTCAGAGAACAGAAGGAATAATATGTCAAATTTCTGGTCTCTTTGTCCTGGCTATTTAGGAAGGCTCAAGGAACATGGTAAGAGAGCACCAGGAGAGGGGAGTACAGACTTCTCTTAAGTTCTAAAGCATATATATGACTTCCCTGCTTTCACTCCTGCCAGTAAAAACTTTAACACAAAACAAATTCTTTGATATAATATCTGAGTAGAGCAGGAGACTACATGAAGTTTCATCAATATTCAGATGCCTGAATAAAGCTACAAAGCTCTCTAAACAGAGAACCATGGTCCCCTTGAAAATGGCCATAAATTGGCCAAAAACCACCCTGAAGTAATATTTTTATATGAGAGGAATCTCTGAGTTCAGACCTGAAAAACACAAGTCTTCGAAAATCACAGTCCTCCTTAACTAAAATGTATTTTTACATAAGGTTTGTACTGTTACTAATATTCCAATGGTCAGTTTACCTCACTGTTACAAAGGCAAACCTTGCTTGCTCGGTTTCACCTTCTAGACAGTGCATTTTATTAGGCTTGTGTTGGCTACACTGAAGAATTCCTTCCCCTATGATGAACCAGAACAGGTACTTAAAAGGAGCAAGAAAACTGGGCCACCCCTCTTTGGTGAATCAAGCAGATAGTGACCCTAGGGGTCCATTTTTCTAAACCCTTTACTGTCATGACATTATCTAACCCCTCTTCTCCCTCTAAATAGCATTACAATGTACATGTGTACTTCTCTACCTTTACTCAGTACTGTTACTACACATCCAAGAGCAGCAGCAGCTCACTAAAACCTCATTCATGGCACACTACAGCTTGCACCCACTCTACTAAAACTGACAGATCCCTTTATATCAGATAGCTTTCCTCTTTCTTAGATTTATTGTGGAAAACTTGTATTGTGGCCATTGAGGTCATCAATAAAGTGCTAAATAGTCACTGCTAATAACCAGTTCTTATAGGATCCTACAGAAAGGTACACACTCAGTGAGGATTCCCCATTTACAGTCATGTTTCATAGCCTGTCTGCCAGCTTTTAGTCCATTTAAGAAGCATCAAATTGATTTCATTTCAGTCTAGTCACTTGATCAAAAAATCATGCCTCACAGAAGCATATTATATATTACTTCAATGCAATGGCATTGATCAAACTGTATTTGTTATCTCTGAAAAAAAGAGAATAAAGAAAGGAATAAAAAGGCAGGTTGATAAAATCTATTTTCCAAAAATCACGGGTGACTAGACTTAAAGAATGATAGGAAGCTTAAATGTAGTCCAGTTAGGGAATTTCTTTTATTTTTTCTAGGACCAGAGCCAAATTGATAGGCTTCCAATTATCCAGAAAATTCCTTTTGAAAGCATTGGTGACAAATTTCCAAGTTCACTGTAATTTCTTCATGTTTCAAAGCATATTGAAAAATTCAAGCTTCATAACCCAAAGAATTCTACAGTGAATTCTGTCAAAACTTCTGGGTATTAGTTCTCAGCACCAGATGTTTAAATAAGCCAAAGAGCAGCACAACAGCAGCTCACACAGCAGAGGTGGAGGAGGCTGTTATGTGCTTCACCACTACCACCAGCCGAGATACAGTCTTGGTACTTTATCCTTTACTGACACCTGAAGAAGAGAAGTAATTCAATGAATACTTTTCTCTAATTCTAATAGACATTTTTCAACCAACAACAGCCCACTCTTTTGTTCAGACTCTTTTTGTTTCTAGGAGGCCTCTTTAAAATAAAAGACAAGAAAAAAGGTATTTCATCCATTATTCCATTCACCATTGAGATTTTTGTGTGCCTTTATCAATTTCCTAAAGTACTTAACTTTTATTTTATAGAACTTTTGTACTCCTACCTTCTCATTTTGGGATTTCCATAGCAATCACTTTTCTTTGTTGGGTTTCCTTTGTCTTTTTGGTCATCAAGTCTAACATACTTAGACAGAAAAAAAATGTTTTATCATTTTTATTTGTCTTGAAATTTGTTTTCAGTACTATGAAATTGGTCATTTTCATAAACAAGTGAGAACAGCGACTTGAATATATTTATTACAGAAAGCAGAATAAAATCAGGACCACTTATGCCTAATTAACTACTCATTAGTGATTTGCATGCCACATAAAGAAGCCCTGCAGGAGAGGAAAAGCTGTGGTACTGCTGACTACAGCTACCATGACACTCAGTGCAGAACCCCTCTGTCACAGAAAATCCTTACGCACATCCCCCGGAGTTCCGTTCCCTGCTGCGGAAAAAATCACCCCAGAGGAGCTGCAGGCCAAAGGCTGGTGGCAGAGCTGGGAGCTCCTTACAGCCACACCACTCAGCTGCTGGAGCAGCAGCAGCACAGACCAGATGGCTCCTGGCTCACCCTGCAGCACCCCGGCACCACGGCTTCCCTCAGGATTGGCTTTATAATGTCCCTCTGATACACAGCAGAGCAGTTCTGCCTGCAGTTCCCCATCCAGGGAAAGCTAAGGACATCCCCGTTGGATCTAGGGATGTTTACTTGGCTCTGGCCAGTGGAGATACAAACTAGATAGCAACTTGAATGGCATTTTCAAGATAAGATCCCAAAACATAAATTCAACAAAAGGACACAAAATTTAATGAATATCATATGCAGATCAAGTGAGGAAAAGAGATGCTTAACCAGCATGTGTAAGACTTTAAGTGGAAAGAGTATATTTATTAATGGTAGTTTATAATTTATACTATGTCCCAGGACTATTCTTTCTGCTCTGCAAAGATCAAAAAAAGTCTTTTTACTTTAGCAAGAAAATAGTAATTTTCTAGATGTCAATGGACTGTGTTTTCTGTTCTCCTGCAACAGCTATTCTCTGAAGGCTTAAATGGATTTTCTTTAACCAAAATGTTGTTAAAGAAATGCCAGGAAGTTTATTCATGGTTTATTAATACTGCAGAGGATCCAATGCAGCAAGATGTCCAGACTTCCAAAAAACAGGCTTGCCAACCATGCCCTTGGCCAGTTTCCAGTCAAAGGAAGAACAGGATAGCCAAGCTGCAGCTACCATGAGTTCAGAAATTGTTGAAAAAATAAAAAGTAGAATGATCCAAGACACAGAACCTTACTCCAATTTTATACACACACACACGCACACACACACACACACACACACACACACACACACACACACACACACACACAAAAAAAAAAAAAAAAAGTCCCAAAATACGACTCACATTTTATTTACACCATCACATAAAGTCCAGACAGGGTCTGTAAGAATATTTTTTCCACAAATACTTTTTCAGAATGCAGGTTAGTGTTCTGACACCAAAAGGCAAAGCCCCCAACTAATTGCAGTACATTTCTTCATCCTACCATATGCTTTCTTTCCCTGCAGAATATTGATAATTCTGTCATCTGGGATCCTCTTATCTTTTTGATAAATGAGGCTATTGCCTCCCTAACTTATTAAGGCATTTAGCCTCCCCTTTACATTTGAAACACATATCTGATATACAAAATAATTATGAAGCCCTTCACTAGAAAACTATTTTGGTGAACACCAGCTAGACTTAGGTTTGCTGTTTCTGAGACCTTTTAAGATTGCTCTCTAACAAGATCATCTGCATTACCTCCATCAGGGCCCAACATGTTTCTTTTTCAAGGTTAGTGCTTGCAGATCTTTGTTCATCTCTGGAATGTTACAGGAAGAAAAAGGGATTTTAAAGTGATAGGTTTCCCATGAAAAGATGCTCAGCTTCTTCTGAAGGCACGTTCTACTATTGACAAGTCATTTTGCTCTCTATGGAAATGAATGACCATATGATATAGAAGTGTGCTGTTGTATTCCTTAATAGATAGAAGTTCCCAGCATAAAGTCCAGAAACAGACTCCAAAAGCATTGCAAGGTTTGGGGAGGCAGAGGGAAGGGCATGGTACCTTCAACAGAACAGAGCAGGTTCCACTACAGCCATTCCCAAGAATTCAGCTCCTGCCACCAGGCAATGCCTCCTCGCTTCTTGCTCCTCCGTATTCCAGAGATGAAAGCAGAGATATTCCAGATGTGATTGCCTGTCCCAGTTGTTTCAACCCCTCACGAAGGAAAGAAATTAATTTATTATAAAAGTTGCCTACAAAAGGGTGGCTGTTCAGTATTTCTGCTGGATGAAAACCTCTGTCATTATATGACATTCAGGCAGCCATTTGTCTTTTTCATAACACATACAATGTTAGGAATACTGAGTTTACCAGGGCTCCAAGTCCTGTAAATACAGTGTTGATTATTTTAGAGCATTCTCAAATGCAGAGCTACTTACTTCAATAATATGATTTAAATCCAAGGATTATGTATTAGTGTTTCTTTTGTAATCCTTTTTCTTCAAAGAAATAAAAATTGACTTAATCAAACTGCACAATCACAAGGAAAAATCTGGTAGCCTGACAGGCAGAAGCCACTGGCTTTTCATGATGCACTGTTCCTCACCATCTCTGTGCCAAAACATTTCTGCAGAGCTGTCACAGGGAAACTTGAGGTAAAATCCCTAAAATTTATATTAAGCAAGAGTTTGGGTATCAGGTCACAGTTATTCTTAAGTCCTCCTAATGAGGTCATGAAGAACTTTGTTTTCAAACACAGTATGCCTGATTCCAAAACTGTAACTTTCAAAGAATCTGATGGGTTTCAGACTTCATTTTAACACGTATTTCTAGATGTTTTCAAGGTTCTTTTAAGGTGGCAACTACCTTTGAATATGCACCCAGCTCTCCTGACATGTTAGATGAGACAATTGTTCAGTAAATCTTGTAATTTAGCTGGTTGGAATTGGGATTTCGCTTTAGGTTTTGACTTAACGAAACCAGGGATAGCATCCTAAGAGTGGATCTGGCACTTAGAAAGAAAGAGGACAAAAATCTGGAGAATTAGGATAAAAAAAGCGTGGGCAGCAGGTCAAGGGAGGGGATTCTGCCCCTCTATTTGCTCTCATGTGACCCCACCTGAAGAACTGCATCCAGCATAGGAAGAATAGGGAATCTGCTAGAGTCCAGAAGAAGGGCACATAGAAGCTTGGATACTTCTCCTGTGAAGACAGGCTGACGGAGTTGGGGTTCCAGAACTCAAAGGGGCTAAAACAGAGCTGGAGAGTGAATTTCTACAAGGGCTTGTACTGATAGGACAAGCAGGAAAGACTTTAAACCACTCTTTTAAGTTCAAAGAGGGCAGGTTTAGATCAGTTCTTTGGAAGAAATTCTTTAGTGTGAGGGTGGTGAGGCCCTGGCACAGGTTGCTCAGAGAAGCTTTGGATGACCCAACACTGGAACTGTTCAAGGCCAGGCTCAATGGGGCTCTGAGGCTGGTCTAGTGGAAGGTTCCCTGCTTGACAGGGGGTGGAAATGAGATGATCTTTAAGGTCCCTTCCAACCCATTCTATGATTCTATAACTTTACAATATGGTTTATTTATTCAGTGATGCCAAGGAGACAGCCTTGGAAGTTTTTGCATATTTCTCCTATAATGCACATGGACCTTGTTTGGGTTTTTTTTAAAAGCACAAGTAAACAGCAGTCCTAAAAAATGCAATATTACTTCATATTATTATACACCAGTTCAGGTACTACATGTTTTGTTTTCTCCATTCTACTTTGGGCTGTTATTAAAACATAAACAAACTTAAAACCTTTGTTGCTATTTGTGCTATGTATAGCTCTACTTGGCCTGGAGTCCTCTTGTTCATTATTTCTATCTGGAGCTGGGAAACTTTTCTTGAAGCGGTATAGTCTTTCATTTGGGGAAAAAAAATGGCAAGAGAAAATGATTTAAAAGTTTCATATCTTACAGAGTACATACACCCAGGTATAAATATGTTGCAATCATCGCACTACACATTTTATGTAGAAAGAACCAGATGATGGTGGAATTCAGTTCGTGCTAAGAAAGCCAGAACAGGGCTTATAAGAATGCTTACATCTGTCCCTAATTTGCTTGCACATAAACCCACACTAATCTGCTTTATTGCCAAAGTTATATAAAGAAATTGGGCACCAAGCAGCATAGGTAATCTTGAACTGGAGGCCCTCCAGCCTAATTAGACACAAACACCCAGAAGGCCGGAAACTGAAATATGGCATGTAGATTTTGAAATATATGAAGAGACAGACAGTCTCATTAGCAGCCATCCGGGTGTATGCTTAAGCCTCTGAAGTTCCTTTTTTGACTGAGGGAAGGAGTAAGCCATGTCTATGCCCGAGGCTAAGCACAAGGAAAAGCATCCTGCTCCATCTGGAATTGGCCCCGATCTCCCAACCCCCACCCCAGCACGCTCCTCCTGGGCTTTGTGCAACTCTTGGCCACTCTCTTTGTAAAGACACACCCGCAATCAGCCAGCTGATTTAGTATCAATAATGCAGGAAGGCCAAAACATTATAAGTCATTGAAAAATAAGACAAAGAAGCAATTCCGTGCATAGTTTATAGAGGTATTGCTTCGTTATTCACGATTTAGTAGATACATTTCTTGAGCAAGTTAGTCATGGAGTTTTGCCAGAAGCCATTTTAAAAGTGATAACTTTCCTTATTTCAAACCACTGAGCATTTTTTATTTTTATTGCATCAAACAACTATTTTTGGCTACTTTCTGACTACAAGCTTGTCTCTCTTTAATTTTATATATGCATCTATTTTATAGAACAATGAAAAACTCTGAGTGAATTAAAGAAATAGAGGAGAAGTCCATGACAATTTTAAGGCAGAAAGGATGTGGCAGAAAAGGCTGTGTGCAGAACTGACCTCCATGTTGCAGATTTCAGGCACTTTCAGGGACTATCTATTTTTGGAACCATAATAGCAGCACTTAACTAACCAGAGGGTGTGATAGAAATGTTTGTATCAAGTTATCTCCCTCTAAGTTATTTGGAGGAACAATGCAAGGCAACACATTATTTCCTTTTTCAATTGAATTTTTACATTACCAGGAAATATCACACTGGCCATAAAACTATAAACAACTTTTGGTTTTAGTAAAATAAAAGGAGCTTTGTGCTTCTTTTCTTTTTCCGCAAACACAACACAAAGGAAACAAAAGGACACAGAAGAGTCCAGAAATCTTGTGTGCAAAAAATTGTGGATAAAGCCTTCTGTTAATTGACATTCAAGGTCAATTTGTATCTTCATTTGTGACACTGTTGTTGTATCAGTGCCTGAAATTACTAATCAACCCCATTTTCTTGATAAATTTTACAGAAAGACTATTTGACATCTAACCTTAGCAGCAAGTACCACTGAAGCATTACTGTTACAAAACAAACAGGCAAATGTTAAGTGGGGATAATTTTTAAGAACTTTTCCTAATGATGTTTTTTATGGGGTTTTTTTTCATTTGCAAAGATCTTGTTTAGGATTTTTTTAATAATATGCACCAGGATATGTACTATTCTCTTTCGCCCTTCGCTGTGCCTTAGGTTTGTGTTTCAAGGAAAAAAAATAAAGCAGTAAGAAAGAAGTTACTTGGCCACAACGTGGCAAGCCTGACAGTACTGCCCATGGCTGTGTGACCTCAGCCAGCAGTGAAAATTGGGGATGCCCCTCTGGTAGGGGACCCGCAACCCGCCGAGGGAACAGAGCCTTGGCCCGCGGGCCTGTCTGCCTCCGGGGGCACACGCAGACAGACATGAGCTCACCGCCCACGCAGGAGCCAGCTCTGCTCGGGAGCCGCACAGCCTCGGCAGAGAAACCCGTGCCCAACCTGATGCGTCTGTGCCCAGCACAGGGGGCCGAGATGAGGCGGCAGCATCCACCCCGACGTGCCGGGATAGCGCACAGAGCGCCGGGCGGGCGCCAGGAGAGCGCACGGAGCGGGCACCGCCACTGCCCCGCTGACGGTGGGGGACAAGGCACCAGCGAGGCCGGTGACCGGCCAGCCTTCGCTAAAGACGCATGTAAACAAGAAATGAAGGGGGAAGCGGGCAAGCCTTGTCTGGTTGAAGCTCGTGAAAGGGCAGATGCCAGCTCTGTGGGCCCAGGCCCACGCTAGAGGGAAGCGGCCCCGAGGGCGCAGCAGGAGCGGGTGTCTGCGACGGGGTGGGAAGTGGGGACGGGAAAACCCGCCCAGCCACGAGGAGGCCGTCGGCGAAGCCAAGCGCGGCGGCAGAGGCTGGGAAGGGAGATGCCCCGGGCGGGCAAAGCAAGGTGGCGGAGGTGGAGGGCAGCGAGGGGGAAGCCTGCGAGCCCCGGCCCCAGGGAAACAGGGCTCAGCTCCGTGCTGAGGAGCTGCACC
>WEIU01011288.1:212654-270767 GCA_013389925.1 Aegithalos caudatus | reverse complement strand
GAGGGGCGCGGGGGCGGCGGCGCTGGCGGCGCGGCGGAGGCGGCGGCAATTTAACCAGCAGGTTTTTCTACCAGGGGCTGGGAGTGTGTCTTTGGGCAGGTTTCGGGCATAGTAAACCCGCTCGTCTGTTAATCTAGGGCCTGTTTCAAAAGGAGTAATTGTGATTTGGGCAGGAACTGCCAGTCTCTGCGAGGCCAGAGAAGCTCCTGTGTTTGGCCTTGCTATGCAGGACTCTGTGAAACAGGTGGAGTAATCATGAGCGGATTTCCTTTGGCTTTCTGACAGTGGAGAGCGATGTCATTGCATTGACTGGTTCAGCAGCAGTTTTATCTGTAGTACAGGAGTATGCCAGTGTGGAGGAAAAGATCGCAGAAATTACGTCACTCGAAAATTGCCTCTGTTCCCTTTTGCTGCACTACTATTTTCCTTGCAGCTAACAACTAATCAGTCCCGGGAATTTGAGGGAGGCCGTGTATTAAGGTAACCCTGCAGCTAGCTGGGCTTGCCAGCACCCTCTCACCCTTAAGGCTGATCCTTTGTGCCACTCTTGGCTCTCTCTGACTGAAGACTTCTCCTTTGCATCTTTCTTTTGCAGCAGAAAGGAGGGGTCTCTCCGTTTGGAATCTTGTGGTATTATTTGTTTCCAAAATCCTCTAGTACTCCGCCTGTAAACTAAAATAGTGTCTTACAATAAAAGCAAAAATTAATTTGACAATTTCTGATCATATATTCATTATAATTAGTATTCTTATAAGCACTTTAAATTAACTTTTCCTACTCAAGGAGAAGTTTGAAGTTGTTTTATATATTTCCTGCTTCAAAAAACAAAAATGAGGCACAACTATTTATATTTTGGAAGTTAATAAGCAAGAAATGTCTATTATCTTATTCCATTTAAATATATCAAGACCTGACAGATGGATAGCCTCTGCATAGGCCAAGTCCTGGCAGTGGGAGCCCAGAAGTAGAAGTTACAATCCCATATTCTTCTGCTAATAGTACTGGGGAGAACCCAACACTCTGGGCAACAGTGGTTTCTGCCCCATAGACCTTTTAATCCCATAAGAAGTTGCCAGACAGTGGTTGGCACTCCCTTATCCCTGGAAAATCACATCTGGTTTCAGCATGTGTGTGCCCTCTCTTCCACAAGGCTGGGCTGGAATCTCTTCTGAAACTCCAAACCAATCTTATCCTAAAAAAAACCTCTTGTAGAGGCACCGCTGCTGTTGTCTTGGAAGGGAAGAAATGTGGTCAAATTAGAGAGATAAGGATATTTTGTTTCCAGATATATCCTCCTGCAGCAGTTGCTATGGTTTTGCACATTCTGAAGTTGTTTTGCCGCATCAGCACTAAAAACTGTCATAAAGCATCAAAGGCATCAGCTGAACAAGAGGCAACTCAGTACCCGTGCTGTGTGCTAGTTTCAGTTTCTGTGTCAAGCTATGCCACAGGTAGTAGTTTCCAGAGTCTATCAGATCTTCAGACCCCCTGCACACTGACCCACAAGGCAAGGTCCTGTACTTTTCCCCTGTTTGAGCAAGACTAAAAGCTCTCTTGTGAATTAGAAGAACACATGCTCTGTGTAGCATGTGCATTAATAAATGATCAGTAATTCCTTCTTCCTCACTTCTTTGCATAATTATTTCACCTTTCTCACATACAGTGTGAGAGATGAATCTTCAGGTTTGTAAATACCCCCAAGAACATGAAGTGCCTTTCAGTGAGCTTGGGGGCAGTTACAGCCCATCCTCTTCAAGCATTCAAGTTACTGAGCCAAAAAAGAGGAGCTTTGTGTACTGTTGTGGCAATTATCTTTCCAGAATATGATTGCCTTTCTTCTCTCTGTTGTTGTTTCTTGACAGGCTTTTTAAAAATGCACATAGAGGCGGGAAAAAACCCAAATTCATTGTTTTCGCTCGGTTTAATGAAACTGCAATGGATGCTGTTCATTTGCAGAAATACCTGACATAGCTTAATTCTGNAAAAAAAAAAAAAAGAGCAACTTTAGAGATGCTTTTTTTCTAGTGATTTTGGCCATGACTACTGTGCAGTTCATGAAACTTGTGTATGTGTAATGCCAGAGAAATCATGCATTTTTAACATCCCAGTTTGTCACCTTGCATGAACTCACCATTCATGACATGAATAAGGCTAGGAGTAAAATGAAGATTAAAAAGGGGTATGAAAAGAATTAATAGTATGTTTTTAGTATGCTGGTTCTTTGTGGCTTGTGTTCAGATGACAGCTGACCTTATAAAATCTACCAGTAGTAAATCTTTTTACCTGCCATTTTGTCTCACATGCAACAACAGCACCAAGTCTGAAGTATTTCTAATCAGGGTACCTGAAAACATCACAAGATTTAGATATTTTTGGGTTTTGTCACATGCACGCTATAATTTTTCTCATACAGAAAGGATTCAATTAACTGAATCACAGCAAAGAAACCATGCAGAATTTTATCAGAAGGGTTATATGCAAAAACTATGTGCTACTTCACTGGAAAGCAGTGGCACCAGTCCAATAACTAACATATGCTATGGCGACGGTGACACCACATGGGAGTGATGGGCTGGGCTGCAGGGTGAAAGGAAGTGCTAAGCAGAGTACACGGTAGACGGAGGGAGCTATTCCAGGTTTATCTTCCCAGTGCTATTTTTAAGTTTTTACATTAAATCTGATCTCGATACAGTCCTTTTTTCCACACATTTGGGAGTCAGTGCAGCACACGCACATGGAAAATACTTTCCAGTTACAGCATGAACAAGCTGAGCAGGAGGGACTCACTGCAAGATCACCATCCAAATCGCCATCTGCACAAGGGAAGGGACAGCATGTAGTTGCACTATTCCTGGAGCAAGGAAAGGACTAGGTAGTTACCAACTCTTCATTGCTCTCTGCAGAAAGGTGGTAGAGCCCACCTCAAGAGGTTTGTCCCTGCACTGGCCTGGTCATGCTGCTAGTGGCTTTAGCAAAGACACAGGCAAGCTTCTTGTGTCCCTGCCTCGATGTTTCTTTATTGCAAGTCCACAAATTTTGGGGTGTGGAGGAGAGAAACAACAACAAATTAAGGCTAAAATTGTGATACCCTGAAACAGGAGAAAGAGAAGGTAGGATAAGAATATATTTCTCCTTTCACACCTATGACTTTTTCCTAGCCTACATCTTCTGAGGATGTTCACAGGCCAGCCATATTTTTTACTGTTTCCCGTGACACAGTTCCTTCAAGTAATAGAGTACTTAGGATAAATGTCAGATCTGAATTATGGAAAAAGTAGTCTGAACATCTGTTCTTTACATAGCAAGGCTTTTATAAAATGTATTTGGCCATTTAACAGTGGAATTGGACCATCAAAAAAGAGGAAACTCCTGCAGCCTATTTTCTGAAATGAATGATCTGTCTACAAAGAGCAGTTCACAAAGCAAGCCCCTAAAACTCCAAAAAGGGAAAGGCTATTTAGTTACTCAGTGTAATCTCTACCATAAACTATCTTATCCCACAGGTGTAAAATAATATCTGATCTGACACCATCTGTAGAGCTGCTAGGTAAACATATAAAAACCTAAAACTGTAACTAAAACTGCTGCCAATTGTTAGCTGTTGCCAGTGCAAATGAAGATATAGAAAAGTCAAGAAAAGGTAATTTCATTCCTCACTTTGCCTCCTGACTCTCAGCTGCTTTTACTCCAGAAGTGGTCAGACCCCAGAAGCTGTTCTGCTTCTTATCATGTTAAGAACCTGGCCTAAAAAGCATAGACAGACAGAGAGGCCCCTTCCTCTCCAACACGCCCATGACACTCCCTAGCTTTCATGAGGACATAGAGAAATGCTCCTGCAGACCCACCCAGATCAGCAGGATTCCACTTTGCCATGTCACAGAAACTGGGGAGCAGCCAGTTACACCAGCAATTCTCTCTTACCCTCCTGTCAGAGAAGCATGAAGAGCTCATAGGGAAGCTGAGCACTGAGTCTGACATTTACAAACTAAGAGCAAGGCTAGCTGCAATGTCTACAAGCATAGAACTTTCATTCACAGTTTCCAAATGTTCTGCTTCACAGAAGTCAAAAGCTCCCACTGGTCCCTCAGGAGCCTACCTGGGATCAGAAAATAATTTTATCTAGCACAAAAGACAGATGGATGCTACCATGATCATGTTTGGCATATTCCCAGCGGTTGGTAGTTCACTGGACAAAATCACCATTATGTTTGGTTTGCTTCTCTGCTACATGGATGCATAATTTAGGAGAGTGACATGAAACTTAGCACACAGAATTCTACTTGCTTTATTCCTAGCTCAACAATTGCAGTCAGTCAGTCATTTTATATCTGTATTTTATATAGCACTTAATCCATATTGCAATAATTCATGTACCATGTTATATTGCTGCACTGAACCTCTGCCAGTTTCAGATCAGTCACCTCTGTCAAGTCCCATAGGATAAGAAGGCCTGTAAGACCTATTCAAAATAGGTTTTTTTACCCTGGATGGCCACACATGATCTAGCTTCCATCAGCCAGGTGCCAGGGGAAGAGCAACTGATGTGGAGAGAAGCTGTTGGAAATGGTATTCCTGCCTGTGTCATACCAGCTGCTGAACTTCTGTTCTTTTGTTATCCGAATCTGCACTTGCAGAGCCTGCCTGGATAACCTCATATTTTAATTGCTATTACTTTCAATTACATTAATCTGGGGGAGGAAACTTAGAGTTAAAGCAGCATATTTATGTTTATAGAAATGATAATCATGTTCAGAGAGCAGATTAAAAGGGTTCTCATAATGATGGCAGTGAAGGCAGAAGATAGAGCTTTCATTTCCATAAAGCATTAAGCAAACCCTACTTTACTGCCAACACAATCTGCTGCTGGCTCTAACTATTTATGTTTATTTTTATGTATTTATTATGTGTTTGTCCCCTGCTGTCAAGGAGACAGGCTTCTGCTCCTTACCTTTCAGGAATGCAATAATCCTGGTGATTGGTTACTGTATGGGGAGGGAACAGAGCAAGAGGAATATGAACTGCAGCAACTTAGTGCAGTGTAAATCCTGGGAACAAGCTGAACTAGATAGAGATGGAATCTGGGAACTGTTCTTAATCCTGACAATTGCAAGCAATGAGAACACACAGAACCCAAAATAACACTCCTGGGTAATAGCAGACTTTTTCGTTTTTCTCCGAGTAGAAATTTTATTAATGCATCCCAGGTTGAGGTTTTGAAACAACAAAATCCAAGTTGATGCAGAGTTAATTCTCGTTTCTGCTGCTGGCCCCAAAAAAGCAGGTGTCGTCATGGGCTGTTGGCTGCCTCCCCCCGTGCCCAGGGCACAGGGATTAGAACAGCATGAAAAGCCCGGTGAAGCCACCAGAGCTGGCACGGGGCACTGTGCACAACACAAAAGCACTGGGGGAAGGAGTCTCTTGATGGGTGATGTCGCTGTGAATAAGCCTTAGCTTAGCCCAGAAAAATTCAGTTAAAACCTTACTTTTTTCCTGTTTTCTAGGTTGCCAAATTTGCTGAAACTCCAGTGGCTGTATGATTAACCATGCCTGTTAGTATTCCCCCCCCCCCGTGATGAACCTAAGTAAAGTTACATTCAGAGCACTCATTACAAACCCCAAAAAAAAAGCACTGAAGGAAAAGACAAGGATCCTAAATTCTGAAATTTCCTATTCCTGTCCAATTGAACATTTGTCATCTTTTAAACCCTATGAATGCCTTAACTTTTAAATTATTTTTAATGATGTGATAGCTTAATCTTTTCCTTGCTGGTTCATAATAGAGATGGACATCAGTGATCCAATCAGATGTTCTGGGAAGTGAATGGACCAGATACACAAATGAGCTCTAGTAACAGAAATTTAAATGTCTCCCCCACTCCATACCTCCTCTCCACAGCCTCCATAGCAACCATATTTTTGAGAATCTTTGCAAAGATTCTCAAAATTCATTCTCCAGGGGAAAGTAAACCCCTAAAATCACATTAAAAATCTGAAGCAGGAAAACCTGAGAATTCTTGCACAAAGCACAAGAGGGAAACATCACAAAATCTGCACCTCCAAGTCACACATCAATTCCAATTTTACAGTTTTCAATTCCATCAGTGCCAGTTTTCAGCATCATTATAGCCTTGTGATGCCTTTAAAAACTAGGAGGGAAGAAGGGCTTTTCAGTGCAGCTCTACTGAAACCTGTGTCTAATGATAATTTAAAGTGATTTATAACCCATAAATCACTCACAGCAAGGCCAGTATCACAGTTCTAGTGATATTTATGAGTTTGCTTGTCCCAGTTCTATTAATATGAATAATATGCAGATTATTAATGAGATAAAAGTGTTTATTGTTCATCTTTCATTAAAAATATTAAGCAAGCAATCTGCAACCTACTGACATTTGGAATTATGGTTTCTGTTATCTGCAGATTTTGCTTTGTTTGCATAGGATGGGTCAGATCATAAGTGGTTTATGGTGCTCTTTAACATACAGCTATGGCATGAATAGGCTGAAAAGACAGATGCTAAGCAAGTTAGCAGTTTACTGATTTGACATTCATTGGATTTGCAAAGTTAACACAACTTCTGTCCTAAAGAAAAAGAAATCAGGGGTTTCTACATTCCCTACTGAAGCATTTGAGTGCTGGTGGTTACAAGGAATAAGGGCACTGCTGTCAC
The DNA here is from genome assembly GCA_013389925.1 of Aegithalos caudatus. Classification (NCBI taxonomy): domain Eukaryota; kingdom Metazoa; phylum Chordata; class Aves; order Passeriformes; family Aegithalidae; genus Aegithalos; species Aegithalos caudatus. The sequence goes on along the minus strand of WEIU01011288.1, from coordinate 264,097 downwards.
ACAAGAACCTGCATTATGGCAGAGAAAATGCCCAAAGGGTAAATACAAAATTCTCTGCTTTCTGAGGCAGCATTTGTGCAAAATGTATGTATGCATAAATACTTCTAAAATTTGATTCATTTAGGGAAAAATGCGGTGGTTACAGAAAAGCAAGCATCAAACTTTCTTTAAAAATAAATTATAGTATCAAGCCTAAATTAGCAAATCTGCAACTGCTCTGTAATATCCTCCTGAACCTGAAGTGTGTTATAAGAGGTCTTTTATATAGAAGGCATGCCATGAATTAACACTAAAAACAAGGAATCTGAGATTGAGTAAGGTACTTAAGCCATGCAGAGGGGAGATTTAAAACCAGGTCTGTGTATACCAGGTAAATATTAACAAATACATCACTAGAAAAACAGGCAGAGACAGTGTGAAGGCACACTTTCTGCATTTATCTCCTCTCTTTTACCAAGTATGGCAGCAACACTTTGACTCTATTTTGCTAGAATGTGATTTCTGGCATTTTATGTTGTCCAGTGCCTCTGCTGGCATTTTGTTTTGGATCTCTCTAGATCCACAGCGCAGCAGCAGCAGCATTAGCCTCATGATATAGTGCTGCAATCCCTACAAGTGTGTATCATTAGTGGGAAATCATTTTAATACTCTTGTAAACACCATCAGAGAGCCAGGAGACTATTTGTATTTGTTTTACTGTCACAGACTAAACTGCCTTATTCCAACCCTGTCCATCAAATTAGTGCTGGACCAGGTTCAAAGCACTCTAAACCTGCCAACTCCAGCCTGGCTTGAACTTTAATAGAAGCAGGCAACCATTTTCTGGTGCAGACACTGCAAACATAGCAGTTGCAAATACATGTATTGATAAGGTGCTTCATCATACAGAAGGCTGTAATCCCCATGTTGAAGGCACAGCACTTTGCTCCAAGGTTTTATTACAGGTTTTATACTTCACATTGGCAGAACTTTTCATTTTCCCCACATGGAGAAAATGTAGGTGTATAAAATATTGGATAATCTTCTTACATAAAATGTCTTACATTTTTATGTAAGAATACAGCCTATATTTAGTCCAAAGTCTTCCCCTCTGAGGTAGCTCTTGGTTTTAACCCAAGAAGAAGTAGAAATCTTGGCAGAGTGTTGAAAGAGAGATTTTCTGACCTAGTCACTGGAAGAGATGGTATGATTTTTAGATAAAAGTTATACTTTTCTTTCAAAAAGACTGAATATTCAATTCAGTCCACCACAGTTAACTATAAAACACAAAGCTGTTAACCAAAACATGTTTGCTGAGCAGGGTTTTCAAGCTTTAGCTGGGTGGGAGGAACAGCAGGTGACCTGGGAGCACAGCTAGGCAGGGAGCTGAAAACACCATCCCACAGAGCACCATGATGGAGTTTCCTGGGCAAAGTGGGGCGGCACTAATAGCTGCAGAGCACCTGTGAGGGTGTACTGCCGTGGTGCTGTACCTCAATCTGCAACACCAGCTCTTCCTTTAGCCACTGCTGCTGAAGTTCAGAAGGAAGCCTCATCTGGCCAGTCAAAGGCCAGGTCTATATTAAAAATATTTGCCAGAAGGAAATGCAGTCATAGAGAACAGGAAGACACGAGGGTGATTAATGCATTTTTTCCAATGCTGAAAAAGTGCCTGTGGGCAGTTCCCAGAAGCAATGCTGCTAACAAGAGAAATTCTGAGTGACTGCACACTCAAGCACATTTCTTTCAGCCCTCATTTTTGATCTTTTTTGTTCACTTTCTGTCAACAACAAAGTGTTCAAAGCTAAGCTCCACTGCTCATGGAAAGCAAGATGTTAGCTCACCTCTCAGCTGCAATCAGAATTTGAATTGTATGTTTAATAAATTGGGGTTGCAATGGTTAGTTACAAGAGCTAACAAAAGCATCTCTTAGGATTTGCATAGCAATCCTATACAGGAGGAGCTCCCAAGTACAACTATCAAATATTCACAAGTGCTTGTAACCTTTTCACTTGCGTCCAGATGCTCTCCCCTGTACCATGATGTGCAGGAACTGCCACTGAAATCAGCACAATTCCCAACAGAAAATGCTACTCAGCTTGAGTAAAGGTGACAGAATCGAACCCTTGGAGGGGGAGGATGAGAAAACTCAGTATTAGTTTGAATAATTAATGTATCTGAGAATATCCTAATCTCCTTATGTAGAGAGAGGCAAAATCTAAATACATTATTCATGATGAATTATTCAGTCAGCTGTGAATGAATTATCCTGGGAATATTTCACTGGCTTTTAAAACTTCTTTCTTAGAACAAATAAATCTAGCTTGGGAAAAACATCCCCTTTAGTGGCCAACCACATTTTCAAACTAGTCTGTCAGCCAAAGATAAATTTAAAATGTTTCCTGGCATTTATATCTACTGAAGCATCATCTAGGAATCCAAGCAATACATTTGCATCATAGTAGCATCATGCAGGAATCCCAGTAATAGCTTCTCATCACTGCACTCTTCAGTGCAGTACAGACAAAGAATGTGACTATAATGCTGTTAGACTCAAATCGAAGTGTAAATGTATTCTCACACCATGAGATTTTATCAGACCAAATCTAAAATTCTGGAAAGAAGGACTAATTGTTGACTAAGCATACAATTGAATACACACTTTCAAGACCATCTCCATGAAAAGCAGTGTGTTTTCAATGTCATGCCTGCCACATGAAGTGAGACAGAATTTTTCCTAGGACTCCTTCGCTAAGCCCTACTGCCAAAACCTCAGAAGCTCAAGGGAAGGATGCATCTATGAATAAACAAGAAACCTGGATTTCACTTTCTGAGCTATGAAATCCCTTGAGTGCAATATACTTACTAATTTTTTTTTTCTCAGATTTGTACGGTTAAAATTAGCAGGGTGAGAGAGGTTTAATATATTCATGCATAACAAAACAAGCCCACTCCAAAATCATCAGAGCAGACATCAGATCAGGGCGCTTAAGTTTCTCTATTCTTTGTATCCCTCTACTTTTTTCTTTGATAGGACAGTTTACAGAAAACATTGTGTCTCTAGTAGAATGTAGAAGGGTAACTCAGCAGATGTAGCAGCTTCTCCTTTGCTTATTCTAATGCAATGACAAGTCTATGAGATGGACAAGTGGGAATGTCAGGTGTTTAAAACTTCTACAAAAAATACCCAAGAGCAAAACCTTAGTGCCACAATGCCAAAAAAGTGTCACCAAGCTAAAAAAAAAAAAAAAAAAAAAAAAAAAAAAAAAAAAAAAAGAAGAAAAAAAAAACACAAAAAAAAAAAAAAAAACACAAAAAAAAAAAAAAAAAAAAAAAAAAAAAAAAAAAAAAAAAAAAAGCTGGAAAAGAAACGTCACCTTTTAAGCCAAGACAGAACAAGAGAAAAGGGAGGATAAGAACTGACATCACAGATGGAAAATAGCTATGACAGATCTCAAGCTTCAGTGAGAAACTCTGCTCTGTCTCAGCAGGGGGACCTTTTGAATCATATTTGTGATTCTTACTTCACTTATTTGAGGTCTATTTTGCTTTAAATCCTGTGTTCATTCCTGGGTATTTTCTCTCTCTTAATTAAACCTTTACATCAGACTTTTATTAAGATAGAGGCAAAGCCTGTATCTTCCTCATTCTCTCAAGGTTATCTTCTGAAATAGGATTGAATTCTTTTAATGGAAAGAGACAGGGGAGAGAACTGCTAAACCTATGGGAAAGTTGTAATTCCACTGTTATTTCAAAGAATACAAAAGATTGTTGTATCTTGTATCTGGACAATCCAATTAGCTTAATGTCTGGGAATTAAGCAGACTGCTGATCATGTTGGAGAATTGACCTATTTCAATGGAAAACTGTTGTATTTGCACAGCAGTCTCATTTTGGCTCGGTAGCCGAGTATCCAGAATCATCCTGAAATTATCCATGGGCCAACACTGCTCAAAGAAGGAATGATAACTTGTTACTGAAAATCACAGGTACTATAGTACCTGTTCACTGGCTGGTATGCACCACAAAAGTTAATGTGGTCAAATTTTCAAATAGGTATCCCCAGCTGCTGAATTCACAGGTTTGTTTTCTAAACAAGTACTTAGCTAATGGCCTCTAGATCCATAAAATATTTTAAAAGTTTTTCCATTTCAGAGTGTGAAATGAAGTCTTGCTGGATTGAAAATTTTCAATAAATACATATCCCAAAAGCAAATTTCCCTCCCCTTTCCCTTTCTTCTTTCATCCTTGAATGACATGGAGTGCCACAGCGTTACTGAGTGTTAGCTTAGGAACTGTGTTTTGGAGGGGGCTTTTTGTCCTGTGTTTGGTTTGCCTCATTAGTTCACTCCACACTTTGGAGTGTTTCCAGCTGCAACCAAGAGCAGAAGCATGCAAAGCTGGTTCCCCTCTGCAAAGGGAGTTCCCCCGTCAGCAAAGGTGCCAGAGGTCTGGAGTCCCAGGATGTCACATACTTCCATGGATGGCCACAGCTTCAGTCACAGCTTATCCCCCTCAGAGAAGGGATAAAGAGCCAAAAAATATTATTGGCTATACTGGGACAGCACCATACACAGCATAGGGGCTCTCTCACTGACCAACATTGCTCTCTTCTTCCTTTATTAAGTGTAGATTATGATACTTAAAACATTTGCATTTACCTCCACAAACCCTCCTGATCAGTGGCAACAAAAGTGGAAATTACAGGGAAGTAAATCTTCATCAGCAAGAATTAGTTAAATGTTTGCTAAAGAAAGTTTCCAGTTTCAGAGGTGGGAGTTTTTTGTGTCACCTTCACATTTTATTTTCATTCTCAAACTTTGTGTTGATCTCCTTCTGGACAAGATAATTATTGAACAGAAGACCTTTTTAATCTGAGAGATCTGCATACTTTTAAAAGAAAATAAAGAAAATTAGGAGGAAAATTTTAAAAATCAGAAAACATAAAATCAAGTGATGTTTGGAAAATAAGTCCTATAGCAACATATCATGCATAGCATTTGACACTCACACACAACATCTTTGTCTATAAACTGGAGAGACATGTATTTGACCACTTGGTGAATAAAAAATTGACTGGATGGTCGCACTCAAAGAGTTTTGTCAATGTTTCAGTGTCCAAGTGGAGGCCAGTGACAAGTGTTGTTCCTCAGAAGTCAGTATTGGGATCAGCACTGTTTAAATTCTTTGTCAGTAACAAGGACATTGACAGCAAGTTTGCTGATAATGCCAAGCCGTGTGGTGGTCGATATGCTGGAGGGAAAAGATGCCATCCAGAGGGATCTTGACAGGCTTCAGAGGTGGATCTGTGTGAACTTCATAAAGTTCAGCAAGGCCAAGTGTAAAATCCTGCATCTGGGTCAGGACAATCCCAAGCACAAACACAGGATGGGCAGGGAATGGATTGAGAACAGCCCTGGGGGGAAGGACTTGGGGTTGCTGGTTGATTAAAAGCTCAACATGGCCTGGCAATGCGCCCTTGCAGCCCAGAAACCAACCATGTCCTGGGCTGCTTCAAAAGCAGCATGGGCAGCAGCCCCAGGGAGGGGATTCTGCTCTGCACTGCTCTCAATAAGGCCCACTTGTAGTGCTGCACCCATCTCCAGGCTCCCCTGAACAGGAAGGATGCAAACCTCAGAATCCAGAAGAGTCTGTGAAGATGATCTTCACAGGAATCTAGAGGATCTGTGAAGAGGCTGGAGCACCTCTTCTACAAAGACAGGATGAGAGAGTTGGGCTTGTTCATCCTGGAGGAGAAAAGGTTCTCAGGAGAACTTCTAGCAGCTTTCCAGTATCTGAGGGGCCTACAAGAAAGATGGAGAGGAACTTTTCACAGGCACATGTAGGGATAGGACAGGGGGGAATGGCTTTAAGATGAAAGAGGGCAGGTTTAGGTTAGATATTAGGAAGAAATTCTTCACTGGAAGGGTGGTGAGACACTGAACAGGTTGTCCAGAGAAGTGGTGGATACCCCATCCCTGGAAATGTTCAAGGCTAGGTTGGATGGAGCTCTGAGCAACTGGTCTTGTGGAAGATGTCCCTGGCAGGGAGACTGGAACTAGATGATTTTCAAGGTTCCTTTCATTCCAAACAATTCTATGATTCCATGACATTAAGGGGCTTAGTCCTTCAGTCTAAAGGTAATAAAATATGTAACTGCCAGAAATAATAAAGTTAATAAATAAGAATTAAGATCACTTTCTTATCTGGTACTCTTCATAAACAGACTCAAAGAGCTTTATATGGAAGATCACTCTCACTCTCATAAAGACAAAGACCACTTATTTTCTATTTTATTAAAAATACTACTTAGAATTTCAATTCAGAAGGTGACACATCTCCCTGAAAAGAACTTACTTTCTGAAATTCCCTCTACAGCTTGAGCATATATATGGTCATATTATATAAGTTGGATGAAGAACAGTCAGGCAAGGAAAAAAATTGACTCATATGGGAAAGAATTGGCCTCATATGAGGCACCAGAACTATTTCTCTTCTTGACCATTTTAGCAGTACTGAGCAGAAGGCAGTTTAATTGCTCATGTCTTTCATGATGTAAAATGTCTTAAGACATAGAAGGTCATCTCTCCTTTCCTCCATAAAATAGTTTACCACAGACTTTTTGCAGGAAGGGATATACCAGAAGATTACTGGCTATTTGGATTACTCATTGGGGTCTGATATTATGGTATGTTTAAAAGAATTATGAGAAACTAAAAAATAATTTCCACTAGCAAGAAAAAAAAAAAAAAGTTGTGACTGTAAAATGTGATGTTTCCTGCTAAAAGATCCCCACTTTCATTCATCCAGTGGAAACTGCTCGGTGCCTGAAGCCTTTCGTGCAGCAGTAGGCAATAAAACTCTCATAGCTGGAGAATTAGCCCAGCCGACAGAGCAGTGTGCTTGTTACCTCTCTCAGTTGGCCCTATCTCTGCTTTGAACAGTTCACTTGGTAGATAATTCAGCAGATCAGCATGTTACCTTTTCAGTGATTTTATTCACTCTAAGTCAGAACTATACTGCAGGATGGAAACAAACCCTAGGGAAGCCATCTGACCCAGCCGGGCATGGCTGGCTCCCGCGTTGCTCTTCTGCTGCCAGCCGTCATGGCAGAGCTGGATGCGATCAATACCACATCCCACCAAATGCCAGCATTTGTCATCCTAGTGAAAAGTGACACGGTTCAGAAATCATAACTTTAGAAGGAAATTCATACAGCAACCAATGAGTACCAGTCACTGAAAATAAAATTGTATTACAACCTGGCTAACCTGCCAGCGCCCACACTCTCCAGCTTTGAAGGAAGCCTTCTAATTAGAAGAACTGCATTTATTGAGGTGGGTGGTATCTGTATCAGGCTTTAGTCCTAAGGGTAGATATGTCATCTTAGATGTCACCTGAATATCTAGGAAGGTGTGAGATTTTTGGAAGCTTTTAATCATTTTGGAGCTCCTTTTAGGCTGAACTTACTGTCTGCCTTCTGTTTTGCTTTTCTCCTCAAGGTCTTTGATTTATCTGATCCACTTTTTGTTCCAGCTGAAGTCAGTGGGAGCTTCACCTTTGATTTCACAGAGCTTTGGCCTTGCCAATATAAAGGAATTAGCCTTTTCTGATGAGGGCAGTTGGGTGTTAATGGTATAAGACAAGGGAAAGGCAAAGGTCATGGACAGGAGGACTTGTATCTCCCTTACACAGATTAGATAAAGCAGAACAGAAGGGTAGAACAAGTAGGCACTGATAAATACCAACAGTACAAAGCCATCATGTAAGGCTAGATATTAAGGGGGAAAATGTTAGGGTCCTAGATCAGGCAAAAAAAAACTCAGATGAGTGCCATCGCAGGAGACATTACACTGCTACATATCAATGGGCTCTGGTGTGGATGGGGGTGCTGCTGCCCTAACTCAAATCCTGTCTATCTCCTGGGAGGGGAAAGACTGCCTACATCTTTGAATCTGTTTGGTTTGTGCCACAATATCCACAGAATCTATGTGCTTTTAATACTACCCTATGTACAGTACTTGTCACAACTACAAGGAGCTCCATTTTCAACTACTCACAGGACCAACCCGGTCGCATAAAACAATTTTCATGCTAGAGTTTGTGTTTGCCACTGTGCTCACCTGGCCATTTTGCAGATGTGTCCAAGAGCTGGAAGCAGCACCTTTATGTTAACATCCTATCTGGATCTCCATTCTCTCACCACAGCACCTGCTACATTTGCTGGGAAGGATGTCCAAAAAAGAGAGAGATGGTTTACAGGATGGAGAAGGATTTATAAACAATGAGTCATTCATATTCCCTCTGAGACAGAGGCAAATCTCAGCAGCTGCAGAAAGGGACATAAATGCCAATGGAGAGGGTTTGGAGGGAACAATAATGTGCATGTTTGAGCCTCCAAACATGACCTGTCTACCAAGGATTTTAGGTCCCAAGCCTTAAGCTCACATTCCAGCAAAGTTAGGAAATGAGCCAGCACTGTGGTAAAAACTAGAAACAGTGCAGCCCACAATGCATTTTTTTTTGTAGAAATGAAGCTCAGTTTCATATTATATTGAGACTTTTATTATTTTCTGCTAAGTGTTTTCTGATACACTTTGTAAGAAAATTATGATACTGTTACAGATAGCTCAAGTTCTTACCTTGCATTTGGACATTTATTAGGGAGTGACATCCCTTTTGGGGGGTATTAGTTGTCACAGGTGGATACAGATCAGTGAGGTATAAGACCATTTGTTTGTTTGATAGTCTGTAAAAATGTCAGGTAAATTTATCCTAGTATTTTAATGCTGAGAGATACAAAATGCAGAAGACACAAGGAAAAGGGAGAGGAAGCAGTACAGGAAGAGTTTGAGCTAGGGAGTACAGAGTCTATCATCCCATCCTGAAACTGATCCAAGTCAGTGAGGACCACATACAGTTGCTTTGGTCCAGACACTACTTCTGTTTGGAATGCAAAACAAACTTGTACATGGCTGCACTCTAATCTGTAGCAAATACAAACTACCAAACCACTATTAAGTGGCAGAAGTATTTACTTAGCAGTTTCTCAGACAAGTCTTTGCTTTGCATGATGACAGATTCCCTTGTAACAACAGTCTAGAGATTTGCTTGGTTGACTTATTGATTATTGAAAGCAGTGCTTTAATGCTGACTTTCCCAGAAGACCATGCAGCATGTTTGATTTTAACTATCCCTTGCCATTAGTAAGTGTAAATATTCATTTTCAGAATTTAAGCTTATTAGGCACATATCTACAAAAGAATAATGGTTCATATGAGATGAAAGCAACCGGGGATTTTGTCAGATGAGATCCAATAAGAAAATTAATGTTATAAGATTTGTCTCCATCTGCCATCAAGCAAAATGAGCTTAAAATATTGGTAATGATTAGCCTGGGACCATTCAGGCAATATATTCTCTGTGAAACAAGGTCCGCTTCCTGCAAAGATAGGCACGCACACACACACACATACACACACACACACATATAAATATATATGTAAACACATACATATTCTTACATCCATGAATTCAGATCCCTTGTATGATACCCAGATGTGTAAGTATTTACAGAATCAAGGCTCAAAGGTACTATAGACCCAGAGAGCTGCTGCCTTGCCAGTGGATACAAATGTAATGGTTACAAATATGGTTTTTCTCTCAATTTTGGCTGAGAATTATTTTCACACTGAAAAGGGAAATAAAATCAGTCGTGAGGGTTTTTTAATGCAGCTGTCATGGCTACCTTTCCACGCTAGCAATGCCTTAGCTACAAGGAGAAAGGATCTGGCCACAGCACTGCCAGGGCAGGTGGCAGGGGGCAGGAGGGCAAGTCAGACCAGGGACCTGTCCGCACAGCCCCATCCCACTGCCCAGAGGTGGCAAGGGGAGCTGAACTGGGGACTGTGGCTCCAGACATGGGAATGGAGGAGTTCCAAGAGAAGCAAGGATTCAGAATCAGTGAAAGATGTGGGCATGAGTGGGCAGAGCTGCAGAAAGCTCAGCCAGTGACCAGGTGTGAGGGCTGAAGCTGAAATGCAGCTGAAATTCCTGGGGGCATCCCAGCCCAGTAAGGTTTCATGCAGCCTTTCTCACACAGCTCTGCCCCTGAGCTAACACAGGGCTCCTCACACTGCACCCTGCAGCACTGGCCTTGGGCACATCTCAAAACCCTTTGGGGCTGTGCAGTTTCAGGACTCCATAAGAAAAGCACACTTCATATCTTTTAGAAGACACATTTTTTTCTCTGTGTAAAAAAACCAACAGTGATCATGAACAATAGGTCATAGTTTTGGTAATCATGAGTTATATTTTGGGGTAGTTTTTTTTGTGGCTGTTGGGTTTTTTCTGAACTAAAGACAGGAATTTTGCTATGCTTTTCCCCTGTTTTGTAGAAAAGGCCTTTAACATCTTCAACTATTGTATTTCTTTTAACTCTGAATGGTGAACAGTATTGAATTGCTGCCATAAAATACGAGTCCCCTAAGGAGACAGACATGATTACCGTATTAATATTCCATGTAGTAACAAATATATGAAGAGGTAACTCATTGCTCTGGGAAGAAACACACTCTGATGATTAAAGAAACACATCTGGGAGAAAGGCTGCTATTAACACCAGTGTGACTGGACATACAGCAAGCAACAAACCACTTGAGGGTAGGACTAAAGTTTTATGGATGGGTGGAGACTACAAATATGAAATTAGGCAACCCCCATCCTTCTAGAGTATTCAGAAATAAGAACGACCATAAATGTCCTTCATCTGATATTTGTATTCATAAATGCTATGAAACCCATAACGTAATGCCTCAAGCAGAAATAAATTTTTAAGCATCTCTGTCCTTGAGAATGAGGCTTCTTGAACAACTTCATATCCCACTTCATAAATGGCGGGATTTTGTGGAAAGATGTCATATTTTGTCCATTTTGGCTCTTAACTCACACACTTCATAATTCTGCCATTCTTGGTATGCCTTTACTCATCCTATATATGCATTCAGCAATCCCTTATTACAGCCTTAGAGCTACTTATTAACATGAATTTTGATCCTGCTGTGCCAGGTTGGTGTCATGTAGCCAGTGAAAGCACATCTGCACCCTCTCACCCCACAACAGTGTTGCCTAAGCCCACCTTTCCATGCTGCCGTTGCTCTTTTCTGCTCCTGTAAGGCTTCCACAACCCACCCTGAGATCAGACAAACTCCAGCGCACTCCCTGTCACACCACACTGTTCTGAGCAACCCTCTGAACTGCTGGCAGTGCCATCTGCCAGACGTGCTCTGGCACAGGTGGCACAAGGGAAGCACGGCTAATGTGAAGGCCTGTGGGCCTGTAGGGGAGTTCCTGGGGCTCTGCCTTGGAAGAATGTCCCCTACACTTCAGCCTCTCCTATGAACCCCCTGTTTCACTGACGGGTTTCAATCGGCCTCGGTGCTACACCGGCCTGTTGGCTGCTATTCCCCCAGCTGACCTTATATGGTCTCCAGCAGTTGTTCTCTGTAACCTGATTGGTTTTTACCCCTGTCCATTTAGCCTCATGTTTCCCCATTGGTCACTCTACTCCCTTCTCCTACCACACCTCTCAGTGATTGGTTGTTACCATTGGCTCCACCCCCTTCTACCCACATGTAAGCCTGGGCCCTCTGTCAGTGTCTTTGTCCCTGAGCCCTTCTGGTGTGTAGGTGAAATAAACCACCTCTGGTAATCCTCACAAAGACGCTTCCTGCCTCTGCTGTTATAGTTAATGAGCTGCTACATATGAGGGCAGTTTGTCATGTGCCTGGTGGAGCGCTCTCCTTGTGGGTGTTGGGGGTTGGATATTGTTTCCTTTGTGTTAGTGGAATTTTTTCCATTGGGTTGATAGGAAACAAAGAGGTGGCAAGCACAAGTTTTGGGGCTGATGGTTTCTGATAATGGGCCATTAAGTCTCACCATGACATGAGACATTCCATCATCCCATTGTGAGATGCTCCACCCAGTGAGGGGTGCTCCAAGCATTCCTACCTAGATAAAAGGAGAGGTGGGCACACCAGTTCATCCTGTTTTCCTGAGGACTGGAGGACTGGACTCCTGGAGGAAGACTGGACCCATTTCGCCACCACCGGACTTTCCGCAGGACCATCTCCACAGAACTGCATCTATTGCTCCAGGAGGATACATCTGGACTGCTTCAAGCACCCTGACCAACAGGTGTCAAGTCATGTCCCTGACTGTCAGGGTTTTCTAGGATTTTTGTTTGTTTTGCTTTGCTTATCTTTCTGTGCTATTACATTTGTATTTTTTAATATTCCTAGTAAAGAACTGTTATTTCTATTCCTAAATCTTTTCCTGAAAGCCCCTAATTGCAAAATTATAATAATCTGAGGGAGGGGATTACATTCTCTATTCAAAGGGAGGTTCCAGCTTTTGCTAGCAGATACCTGTCCTTTCAAAACCAGGGCACAAGGACACTTCAGGATGGTTGCAACAATCCACCAACCCCCCGTGCTGCAACAATCTAAGGGGCTCCTTCTCTTTTAGCAATCTTCTAATGAGCATGTTTCAAAAAGCTTTAGATTGAAAAAAAAAAAAAAAAAAAGGCATGAAACACCTTTAGCAGACCTCAATGGATAGAAGTTTGTGTGTGACAGCCCTCTACCTTCTTTCTCAATTATTAGTTTAAACATAGCCAGGAATATTTCACATTAAGCTTATAAATTTGGTGCCCACTAAGGAAATTGCTAAACTGGAATTGCTGGAAGTGATTACAGTGAAGGAATGATGCTTCTCTCTGTCTGTATCTTGACATAAGTATATGAAATACATAGAAAATATTTTTCAAAATTACTATAAGCTGGAATTTAGGAAACCTCTGATAAGGGCAGTCATGCACTTTGCAGAAAGAAGGTTTATCTATGTGATTTTTACCTGCTACATTTGTAGAGTGACAATTTTAAACCCTAAAAGATTAAACATGCTTAAAAAGGCCACCATCTCCTGACAAAGCAGCATCTGAGCTAACAACACTTTTCTTTTAAAGCTGTTAGTGTTATTCTATTGACTTCAGGGCTTCCCACCACTTTTGTCACACTAACTAGCAGTTTGTTTTGTTGCAAGAGGGTGAATCCATTTTTCTCCATGGTCATAGTGCCTAGGGGAAGTTGTCTAGGCCCAAATTACAGCAAGAAAGATTTGGACTGGATAATAGTGCGAAAACTGTTCTAACACTAGAATTCTTAAGTTTCTGCACTGGTAATTCAGGTGGATGTGGACCCTCTTATGCTGGAGATTTTGAAGAACTGGGCAAACATTTGCCAAGAATTGTGTAAATATATCTATGAGGGGACAGATTTAGGGTGGCTTCTCAGGCTTCTGGATGTCTCTGAATCTCTGAGACAGAACATGTCTTAGAGCATTAGTCTGAAATAGAAGATCGGTTTTCCTTTTTGGACAGTCCCAGAAGAAAAGCAGCATCCCTGCACCTCTCAGCACTGCAATGAACTCAGCTGTGAAAGCTGTCATAACAACATTCATCCAACTGTGCATACAGAATGCACACTCAGTTACCACAACCAATGTAAGACTAAATGTGTGTTTACCTACAGCCATTCCCCGCCCAGCCTTGCATTTTTCTGCAGGCATTGACTGATAGGTACAATTACTGTGGCTCCATGCATAATTCAGTGCACAAAGACCAGGCTAGGTTCATAATTTTTTTTTCTCAAGGAAGCATCAATCTTCTCCTCAGGAAGAGAAAAAACAGGGAAAGACTGGTTATTAAAAATAGCTAGCTAGCACCACTAGGCCAAGTGTTTCAATTATAATTCATTCCATTTCAGCTGCAACATTCAAGACATATCATGAGCATCACACAATGATGTGCATACTCCCACACCCGTTGAAAGTGGATCATACATCAATATACCATATACCATAGTCACTACCTGTATTTTGAGTCTTGATTCCTTCATAAAGATTTAGCAATTTTACTAGATTCTGTGGAGTTTATCTAGATTTACTTTGGCAGAAAAGTAAAGGAATGTTCTACAGAGATGTCTGTTTCACTCAGAAGTCTTTTAGTTCTTAGAGAGAGTTTTGGCTGAAAACGGCATAGAAATTCAGATTCAAAAGTGTGTTGGAAAAAAACAGAGTAATCCATCATAACCAAGCAAGAGATTTTCAACGACTTATGCAATAACTTGATAGTTATGATAGGTACTCATGAATTTATCAGAGAGTTTGGGAGTATATCAGAACAAGATGCTTGACTCAGAAATAAACCTCTTTAAGTGATGTTGTATTAGCAAGCTAAGATGCATAGCCTGCATTTATTCTTGCTAAATGTGAGGCACTTGGTATGTAAAAAATAATTTGTATTACAAATTTTCCCTTTCCTTTTTTTTTTTTTTTTTTTTTTAATTAGGCTTCTGGATTGGCCCATCATGGTAGATTGTGGAATCTTGTGGAATCTTGAATAATGGCTGTTTCACTGATATTTCCTTCCCATGGTGCTTCTGGAAAAGCCATATTGCTATTCTTATTTGAGCATAAGACTTTCTAGAATATGGGGAACTTACTTTGAAACATTTGTTCCTGGATGGTTTTACTGATATTACAGAATCTTAGCTGAAAGTTTTCATCAGTCTTCTCCAGATGTTGCATGATCAGCTTAAATGAAAGAGCTTTTAGTCTTACATGGGACTAAATGACCCTTCCTAGTCCCAGTGGGCCAAGCCCCACCCAACACCTCATAGTATTGTTCCTTCCCAAAGAAGCTACAAACATCAAAGCAGTCTGATGGCAACAGTCTGGCAATGCACAGAATGACATGGAATGTTTCCCACTCACGTGCTCTGGATTTAGTGTTGAGTCCCTCGATGTACAGAATCGTGCCTTGACTCTTGACAGTGATCAATGATTAACCTACAGAGTGTACAGTTGATAATCTCCTTGTTGTTGCTGCAAATGCCAGCAGAAGCTCTGCTGATTGTACAGTCTGTCCATGCTTTTGAGCTTGTCTTTGAAGGCTGTGCTTACACCAGAGCTTGGCTGAATGACAGAGTCTGCCACCCATGCTCATGACTCTGCAGATCATCTTCATCAGTAAGTATTGCTTTCAGTCTTCATCTAGCTGAACCTGTTGATTGATTATTGTATGAATACAGACTTGGGGAGATGTGTAATGCAACATTTGTGAGCCTTCAATTCTACTTTTGAACTGGAAATTTTATTTTTCCCAAAGCAATGTGTTTAATTTGGCAAGGCTTGCTTCAACGATATGCATGCATTTTCCAGGGCAAGCAAAAAATTAAGCTTCTGTGTCCATATACCAGAATGGGAACTATGTATGTGTTCACTTGAGAAAAACAGTGAGAACATGTTCATGTGTGTGTGTCTAAGTTCCAAATGTATGTTTTTTTATCAGCCACGTTTATCCATACATTATCAATGGACATCAGAACTTCCAGCCATATTCCAAACACGTTTCACAGTTTATCCTTTATGGACTAAATTTTCCTCTCCATAAAGATTCCTAGAAGGACTCATGGGTGAAGAGTCTTTAGCACTGTTTTCACCTCTCATTGTCATGTTGTGACATGAACATGAATTTTAATTGCAGATTTTTGTTCTATCAGCTCTATCAAGAAGCAGCTTTGAAAAGAGATATTTTAAGTTATTTTAAGTTATTTTAAGGCAAATTGAGCTTTTTAGTGCCCACTGGTGACAGCACAATACCATCTGAAAGTGATATCCACTGACTGTTGCTTGTGCACTCATCTTACCCTTTATCTGCCAAAATTCAAGTAACCATTTCTTGACCTCCCCAGGGTGAGAAAGGACAGACCAGATCCCCACAGCACCTGGCTAAAGGATACTGAGGACTGAGGAAGCCAGTGGCAGGAGCCCAGCATACCCACACTAGGTATTTTATCACTGCAGTGTTGGAAACTGGGAGTTGCCAACATGGTAATGAAGGGAAAAGTGTGATTTTGCATATGAACAGGATCAAAGTTACTCTTGATTCTCAATGCCACTCTTTCTTGCTGTACATCTTGCACAAACATAGATGCACGTATATAAATACTATATATGCTTGAAAATGCATCCACACATACACAGAGTTAATGTCAAGACACATAATCAATTGTTAGTAAGGGATAAGGTGTGAAAAAAAATTCCCAGATATGACTAAAACTGTTTAAACCCTCAAGTAAAATCTCTCATTAGTATACAATACTCATATTCCACATAGCTCTTGAATACTTCAATTCAAAAATTATCCACATAATTTATTTCATACATCCCCACAGGCTGAGCCTGGGCCCACCAAACAAGGTACATTCCTGAAGCTTGAAAGCTGTTTAATCTTTTCTGGCCCCTCTGAGATAACTTCTGAATGCGCTCTCTAAGCTCCTTATACTAAAAGGTGATCACAGTGTAAGACCAGAAGTCCCAGGTTCCCTTCAGAGGGTGGACACATACTGGGCCTGACCAGTTATCTGTAAACACAGATAGATTTCAACTTGTTGTGCAAAAGGGATTGTGTATGCTGGAGCAAATATATATATGTTAGAAATTTCTTCATGACAATAAGAAATCACTAAGAAATTACCAGGAGGGAGAAGAAGAAAAATATTTTTAAACAAGTGGTCTGAATCTGTCCCTTTGTGACTGATTGAAATAAGAGTTATGAGGTCTGGATTCAGCCTTTTATTATGAGACACTGAGGTTCTGCAGTGTATTTATTTCCTTTCTTTAATTTAGATCTGTGCAAAAAAATTGGCATGAAATACAAATAAATGACAAAGCGCTGAGAATTAGGCCATTTGTCTGTAAAACCAGACATAATCCCCAAAATAGCAAAATACAGAAAAATGCATCAAAATGTATTAGTGATGACAGGCCATGTATTATACAGGCTGTTAATGCAACTGTAGGTCACTTATCAGTACCAGTGAGTCACAGAAGCCTAACATTAAATGTAAGAGGCAACATACAGACAAATATTAATTACAATAACAATTACTGCTAAGTGCAGCATTTTGCTAGATACAATGACAGCTAAAAGATTGGCAAAGTGCTCACAATAATGAGCAAAGTAAATATTTCCACTCTAAAGTATATACATATATACCCATATATGTATATATTGCTTGTAGGAAAGAGCTGAAGAAATATGTAAATCTCTATGAATACATCACTTTAAATGCTACAATAATCTTCCTCATTTCAAAATCCCTCAAAAAAGAAATTTAAAAGTCCCATAGCTGTTGCCTTACACAGACACTCCTAGGTCTGAAGAGCCAGTGGAGTTGCCCTGTTCATGTGGGTTTTCTTTCACTGTATTTTAACCCAACTTTGCCTGTCCTCACTTAGCCCTAAATCCCTGTTGTCAGCACAGTGAGGCTGGGCTGGCCAGCAGTGGGGCAGCCTGCAGCAGGGACCTCCCCTGTCCCCACACTCAGAGGTGAGCAGCAGAGCCAGGCTGGGGTTGGTCATGGGGACAGGGCACCTCTGGGACCAAGTCAGGGGGGCAAGTCTGGTATCAGCAGACAAGATCCAAAGGGTTGGGTACAGCTGTACCACAGCATGAGGGCTGGAGCTGAAATGCAGTCTGAGTCTTCTCACAGCTGCTTGAGGCCACATTTCTGCTTTTCCAGCACTGAGAATGCAGTTTGCATGGTGTGCCAATATCAGAGCAGCCAAACCATTAGTGTTAGGGCACATGGCAGAGCCTGTCTATGCAACCAGGGCACCTCATATTTTCTTCTGGAAGTCTCCAGATCTCAAATTTTACTTGGACAATAAAAAACATGAAAGGCTGATGGATGTGGCTCCCAACCTCAATGTCAGAGTGCCACCAGAGAAGCCATGCTCCAAACTTAGCATAGTGACAGGTTTCTGTCCAATTCCCCTTTGGCATGTTTTCATGGGGCACAGTTTGTTTTAGACACAGATGTACAGCATTGCATTCTCTCCACCTTTAAGCCCATATGTGGGAAGGATATTAGCATGCTCACAAGTGATTCTGCACTGAGTTCCTGTTAATGTACTTAGCATGAGAGATGAGTCTGACCTACTCTTCACATCACTCTCATCTAGAAAGCAGTGATTGTTTCTGTGCAGCCAAATTGTGGGGTCTTGCTGGCATAACTCTGCCACAATGACTGTACACCTGCAGGAAAGCTGTATGGATATGACATGAGGAAGTGCTGAGTGTGCTGCTCTCATCAGTGAGGATGTGAATTAAAGTATTTCCTAATGAAGATTCTAAGGGATTTTTATATCATATGAATTTTGTGTTTAGATCCCCAGAATTATCACCAGAGGTTCCACCTTCTGATACATGCAGGCAAGGCCATAGAAAAGAAGTCAGACCTGGTGGGGGAGATGTACATGTACTCCTGTGGTTCAAGGCATGTCAGTAAGGTCTGTGGAATCACCTAGACTGAGTCAAGAAGGAGATTGCAAAAAACCTTCAGTATCCCATGTCTCTCAAAGACAGGCCATCCACTTGGCCCATGAAATTTCAGATCAATGCAGTAACTGAGTAATTATGGCACTGTCTGCTGAGGTGGTAGTAATTTCCCACTACAAGATTTCTGCTCTGATAGATGAGAGATATTCTGGTCTATTGTGGAGCTGAAAGGGTTGTACACTTTCTGGGTAACATTTGTAGCAAGAAGAGAAAAAGGTCATTCATAATTATTTTTCAGGTATACTGGCTTAGCTACTTATTTGATTTATCATGTGTCCTTTCTGACACAACATGAAATAAGAAGAGAGTTAGATAGTCTTTAGAGGAAACAGGCATCCAGCTCATAGAATATATCAGTTTCAGTAGCACAGTTCAAAGGAATACAACTCCTTTCAATATATTCAGGGATTTGTTCACCAGTTTGGGTTCAGCTGCTTTCAAAATAGATAGAAGAAACCTCCTTGTGTGATATAACCAGATGCCATTTGCAGAGACTGTGACATATGGTCCTTCAGACGTGGAGATAATCACAGAGGATAATTCTTGAGAGCCCGTTAGGATTCCAGAGTAGCTGTCTCTGCCATGTGGTGCTTGCTGATGTCTAAATATGATAAATTCACTCACTTTATTTTCAAAAACACAGCTGAAAGAGTTTTAAAAGGAGTAGCATGAAAGCAAAAAAAGTATCAACCCTAATTACTCAATCAAAGTGAGAAATATATTCCTGATTCCATCCAAGTTCAAGGCAAGTTAATGAACTAAATAGAAATCTGCAGCTGAAACTCACTGATATGAGAATAATCTAATTTTCCACAATGAATGCAATAAGGATTTCAAGGGAGCCTACACAAGCTTTTGTTCAATACATGGCTTGGGACGGCAGTGAGTATACCTCGTTCTTTAACCCCTTTCTCTCCCTAAAAAAAAATAAATAAAAGAACCCTTGTATTTAGGGTAAGGAGCAAAAAATTTAAAGTTTATATTGTTATCACAAAAAGCATTTTAAAAATGGGCCTTAACACAGGGGGTGTAAACTACTGATTTCCCCCAGCACGAGGGGTCCAGGATGGTATTGGATCATATGCCTCTCCCAATCTAGTGTTCATCCATCAACATTGACCAATAAAAAAATTCTCTGGTAGAAAAAATCATAGCAGATGTTTGTGAGCATGTAAAACTTCAGCAGTACCTACACTGTGCACCTTTACCCTGCACAGAAAAGGGCCAGGGCTGAAGAACTAAACCCTTCTCCTAGCTCACTCCTGCCACCATGCCCTGGGTAGGACTGTGCCAAGGACTGGTCCCAAAGGGAGTGTGGGCAAGAGTCCATCAGCATCAGCTTGACATGGGACCACCATGTCACTGGACACATACAGCCACACTTTGTGCCATGAGGCCACTGTTCAACTGGCCTGTGGCACAAACCTTAGCGAGCGCATCAGATCTCAGGCACTTTGAAATAAAACACATGCAATAACACCCATGGTTTAAGGCTGCACGCTTATCTGAAGGTCAGAGGCTGTGCAATGTAAATGCAACCAGTCTGCTCTGGAGTGAACCTGCCTTACATAGTGTGGTGCAAGATACTATGCTCCCCAGTCCTGAATTTGATTCCTTAACTTGTTAGGCATAATCTGTAAATCACTCCACCGGTCTGAGATACCTAAAGAAAAAAATCATCTCCACACACCAGGATTGACAGAGTTAGAAGTTTCTTTGGGCATCAAATTATTCCCAAAACCTTCTAGAAAGGTATGAAGTGCCATCACTTGAAACATTGAAATAAAGATTTTAGTGATTGTAGCCACAGTAGCTGAAGCACATTAAAGGACATCCTACAGACTTCATAGGAAGATGTAGCATGTAGGAACATACAGCTGTCTTAATGCCAGTTGATGAATGTCTATCTCCCATAATATATTTACTGTCCTATTATTAGTTCTTTCTCCTGACACAAGGAATCCTTCTTGTGGTTTGTTTTGTTGTATTTTTTTTTCTCAGTGCAATGCAAGACACACTGGATGAAATAGTAGACAGAAGGTAAAAGTCCTTCTGGCCTTATACACCTGTGAAAGCAATGTGTGTGAAAATGGTGCCAAAGTATCCCGTAGATATTTTTAAACCAATACAGCTTGAAAATTGTTGAGTACTCAGCTTATCTGAGTAAAGGAAACTAAAATACCCTTTCTGAGCTAGAATGGGGTCAGCTGTTGACAAACATGCCTTTCCATGGAGGCACATTCTATGTGTAGTGTGTGACTATTCAGTTTTACTGAGTGTCACTGCTCAGCTCAGCCTTGTGGAGAGTGTTCAGGAGACCTCTTCATGTCTTTTAGATCCAGCATATCCCACTCCAACTGAAGAGTCCAAGAAAATTACTCAAGTCTTCAATCTCTTATAAGGCTTTATGTGGAATGGGCCACCCAGTGAGATGTTGGAATGAGTGCAGGTTGCACTCAGTGCCCTGTTGTAGTTGACAAGGTGGGGATTGGTCAAAGGTAGGACTCCATGATTTTGAAGGTCTTTTCCAACATTAATGATTCTGTGATTCTGTATTGCCTGAGAGGGCAATCAGCTATTCTGCGTGGATTGTATAAAGCTTGGTGTGCAGGCTCTGGAATTCTGTGCTTCAAGACATCAGCAGGTAAATGAGGAAGAAAAGAATGTTTCCAATTCACTTGTGAAGTTTTAACTGTTTACAAGCTCATCTGTGTCACAAGGCAGCAGCACATTGGCATTATCAGCCTTGGGAATATGAATTTTGTGCACCCCAGAGTAACCAAACATTCTCTGTCTGGAGGAAGAAACTATTATGAGCAGTTAACTTTTCATATTTGTCATTCCTTCCATTTCAATAAATGAAAATGCTTCAATGCTTTCATTAAACTCATTTAACAACAGAGAAGCTAGAACAAAGACACAGGATTTCCATGCTGCAGGAGATGTTAATCACCCTGGATTTGTTTCCTACAAAAATTACACAGAAAAATAGGATGTATGAATGGAGTGAACAGAAATTCTGGACACCCATTGTTGCCGTGCACCCCCACACCTGAGCAGATGTTTCCATACGAGGAAAAGAGTTTCAGTTTCACCCCTGAATCTTTAAGGGAGGAGAACAGGAGAAACAGACATTGTTTCCCATTTTTCATGGGCACAGTTTCATCAAAGTCTTTTTTCCTGTGGCAACTTTCTATTTTGATGAAACACACTGTTTCTCATGGAAAAATATGCGATGCTTTCCATAGGCTATTAAGCACCCCTCACAAAACAGATTTGAAGAAAGAATGAATGAACACCTCTACCACTGAAGGCAGATTTTCCCATCAAGAAAACAAAAATCGTATTTGAATTAATTTGGTAGGTAGTTCTTCTAAAATGATGGAAGTTTATCAAGAATTTATCTGTATATGTTACACTCAAAGATGGAGTAATACATTTTGAATTTAATGAACATGTGTGTTTATATAACACAAATTACTTCAGTTTTATATGGCATGGTTTGTATTTTTAAGAATTATCTGTTAGTAGTTTAGGAAAAAATGTACAGTCTGAATGTTAAACTCTGTAATCAGTTCTGTCGTACTACTTGTTTCTAAGGGGCAAATTCAATACAACTCATGTATTTTCCAGTGTAGACATATGTATAGGAAATCACTTCTAAAACCATGGCAAAATAAATTATTTAAATCTTCACATTCCTCACCATTCCCAGTCCTCTTTTTGACTAGTAATTACACAGTCATAAATCACAATTATCGTAAAATATTGTGTTATTAATAACATGCTGTCCAAAAAGTCAGCAATAACATTGAGAGCTTCTATAAATTTGCTCATTTCTGATTCTTGTTGATAATCATGATGGCTCATAAATGGTCATCTGAGTCTTATGAGGTTGATTTTGTTACCTGTTTGGCTGACATCCAAATTGAATGAGAGGAAAAACAGCTAAGAAATTAGAATTAGAAATTCCAAGTGTATTTAGTTTTGTTATCACAGATAATTTCAGATACTATCTCCATCCATTCTGTCATGACAACAGATCCAATATTGTGACCTCAGAATTGCAGCTCAGTGTTTCAGTTCTATACACAAGCATTCTGGGGTATTCCTGTCTTCTTTGAGTTCTTCTGCTCAGGCACTGTGCTAGAGGCTAGAAAGTGGAGGTCATACTTACCTGACAGACTGTAGAAAGAAACCCTAGAGACAAAATAGTCTTTGATATAGGTACAAGTGTAGGGGTAGGGGTAGGTGTGGGTATAGGCATATACTGTCCCAGACAAAAATAAAACTATTTTAGAAATTGAGATTTCCTTGGTACTCTCCAAGAAGGACAAGGAAGACAAGTCTCCTCCTCGCTGTTCACAGCGGTTCTCCAGCACTGCACTGACAAGGAGAGGGGAAGGAAGAAGTTTCATACTGTCTTTGGAGACACAGAGCTGTAAAGTGAAACAGCAAAGAGCTATTTTTGCAAAGGGAAAACGTACTTCAGGCTTCCCTCGCCTGTGGGGGTGGATGCCTGAAGAATTCTGATCACACGGCTGTGGGGGGCTCCTTGGGACAGAGACCCCACACACACATCTTCCCAGCTGGGATGGATGCTCCTTTGGGGAACACACAGCAAGGAGCAGCAGCCACCGCCGGCCCCCTCTGCGCTCCTCAGCGCGGCGGGGGAACCACACAAAAGGAGGAGGAATCTCCTCTCTCCAGCTCTAGAGCAGCTGAATTCCCTCACCGCCACGCTGGGAGCTGGCAAGGAGGACGGCCTGTGCCAGGGCTGTCGTTACCGATGTAAATTAAACAGTTACCACCGCAGGGTGACTCTCTGCTCTTTTCCCTGAGCAGACAGCTGCTCCAGAAAACACATGCTCCGGCTGCTCAGGCTGAAAGGAAGAACCGCAGAGATTTTATTTATAGATGCAATAGGCAGGTGTTCCGCATTTAATGTCTGCCCAGTAAGAGCTGGAATTGTCTCTTTGCCCACAATGACTACATATTTGATTACTTTCTGTGTACATAATGCATTATATATACTCTTTACCTCTCCCTTCCCATTTGGATTCAGTGCGTAACCTCTGTACAGCTGTGTTGCCCTCTCCTGCAGCAAAACATTTACTGATCTTATCAAGACAGAATGATAAAGTGCCGCAGACTGTGGAAAACTAAACTTTAATGGAGGCGTTCATGCCAAGGTGTGCCTGCTGTGTTTCTGATGGCAGAGGAGCGTTGTGCAAGGAACGCCCGTCCGTCATTTCGGTACGAAACGTTTCATCAAGGCTTGGGAAGCCGTGTATGAAATATTAATTAATTATCGCTAAGTCTCACTATGCCATTGTGAAACTGGCACAGTGCAGCTTTGTGCAGGTTGTTTTCAGAAACTGTTGCCTTTTATTTCAGCTACTTGATCATAGCATGCTGCATAATTTATACATCTAAGAGCCTTTTGTAGGGCATGTAGAAAAGCTCACAAGTACCACAGGAGCTGGGATCTTGTCGATATTAACAAGGAATTTTGAGGCTGGCAAACAAGCACAACAAAAGCAGTTCCTGTGCTTGTTGCCATCCATGATTTTGGTAACTGCAGGTTTGCTACAATGACTTGTGACAAAGCAGTAAGAAAGCAAAACTAAGCTCTCCCAAATCTAAATGAAACAAAAGAGACACCTTGCTGTAAAAGCAGGATGGCAGCCTTACCGTGGCATAAACACATCTTGAAAAGATATGAAAATGAACTTTAAAATTGTTTTCTTTGGAGCTGAGGAAGAAGACAGATACTTTTGGGATTGCAGTGCTATGCACCAGTCACCAGGAATGCAGAGCTAAAGAGCACAGGCAACTTCCACTACAGACTGCCACTGACAAAACTGGGAAATGTTTTTTCCACATCTCTAGATCAGAGTAAATATTCTGGCATGCCATTTTTACACTAGGGAAAGACAACATCAGATTGAGGATAATTTAAAAACTCTTTCTGTTTTTGGAAATACCTTTTATGTGTTTGGAAAAACATGCACAAGAAAGAGAAGAGAGGGCTGGGGAGGTCTGGGGGTGTCCTCAAAGTCTATTTAAGAGGCCATTAGTATCAAAGGGCCCATCTGGTGAGCAGACCTCAGCTGGCAAACATCAGGAAGCATAATCACAATGCACAAGCAGGTAAGCAGCAGTGATGCAAAAGTCAGGCACAGCAGCAAGACAGCAGAGCTCCAGACACATGAGTGTGGGGGAGACATTTATGCCACCAGAGCTGCCTACCTAAAAGCTCAGTGTCCATCCAAAGCCAGGTATCCAAACTCTCTTGATCTATAGTGCAGAGGGCACCTTCCTCTCCTCCTAGGCTGTAGTGGGAACCTCTATGATGAGCTGGGGTTGGACCCCCTAAACTTTACACAGCTACAGCTGCATGAGGGGGATGCAAGGGATGTGCCAGGACTAAGAATAAAGCTCACAAGTCTTTGCTTTCCAGCTCTACAATTAAACTGCTAAAACATGTTGACAATATGCCTGAATCTTGTTGGAACATCTATGGCAGAAAAACAGCTTATGCCTGCGCCTGTAATTACTTATAATTAGAATGTGTAATTGGGATGTGGACAAACAACTAGGCTCAACTGCATACAGAGGCCTGTCCCTCCAGCAGCAAAATTTTTAGAAAGATCAAACAGTGATCACATTCTGTACATGCTAATTTTCATAGCTTAGTAAAGAAGCACATACAATAACCAGCTAAACAATTCTGGTTGTTCACAGTTCTGCACCCTTAAAAGACAGACTGTAATCAAGATATTTTGAGAAAGCCAGTGTGTTCTTTCACCTTCTTGACAGGGCCTATGCAGCACAGAGCATCACCCTGGTCTGCATTGTGCACAGGGCTATGCCACACATCCTTGAAAAAGTCATTATGACCTGAGTATGTAATGGCCTCTAGAGCCAGAGCACAGATACACAAAAGGAGATGTGGCCCTGGGTATCTTGTTGGAGAAAGGTGCAAACAGGTGTGCTTGATGCCATTTCTTCTGCTGTGGCTGCCCAGAAAAGAGGATTCAGCAGCAGAGGCTGGGGAGCTCCAGGACATCGGTAGAGGACAGTCCCTCAGTAAACACAGCCCCTCTCTTTGCCTCTGACTGCCATCCCTTGATACTCCAGGCCCATGTGTTTTCTCCTTGGCACCCATGGGCAGAAAGATATTTGTATATAAGACCACTGGCAAAGGGCAGGCTGGGCAGATTTGGAGGACCAAGCCATCTGGAGGACCCAGCACAGACTGTGCCCAAACAACTCGTCCAGGCTCTGCCCCTCACTGCCATCTGTCCTCTGCCCCGTGCCCCTGGGCACAGACCAGGAATCCAAACACAGAGTGCTGGTACCTGTCAGAGAGGAGATTCAAATGGAAATTAGACACTTTGCCACTTCTGCTCCTCCCTTCTCCTGGCAAGGGAATGATTTCCTAGAAAATGGAAAGTATTCAAGGAGTTATTCATGAACATGGCACTGCCACGGCATCTCTCTGTCTTACTAAGATAGTGATGCTGGGAGAACAAAACAGAGCACACACAATAGACAGCACTTTTGTCCTAACCCTTATGGGAGGGTTAGGATAAAACCTAAAAAATGTGGAGGAAGAGAGGCAAATAACAATAAAAATAGTCACAATATCCCTGAGGAAGGTATTCAGTAGTTTTTTTTCTGGCTGATACATAATGAAGCTGCTCCTCTATCATTGTAGGTTTCATTCTCCACAGGTCCTCTACAGAAATGCAGGCAAGTACGAATCTGTTCATGGTACAGAAAAAAAGCAGCAACTGGTGACTAGCAAGTAGAGCCAAAGCCTCAGTCAAAAACTGGCTGGATTTCAGGATTCAGTCCAATAGGAAGAGGAGGCACAGGCCTGGAACTTACAGGTGAGTTTCTAGGGAATTGGAAATGCATCTGAGAAAGTGCAACCTACCTCACAGACAGCAGTCTCTGTGCACTCTGCTTCAAAATGTTTGCAAGGAAGCTAAAGCCAGGGGGGAGAAGAAGGCAAAATTTGGCCAGCAACATCTCTTGCTGCACAGAGACCTGAGGCTGTGCAAATATCTCCAGTCAAAAGCATGAACTGCAGCCTAAAATCCAAATATGTACTCAGAAACACCTATTTCCCCCAAATGTTTACTTTTCCGATGTGTATTATCAGATGGCAAGTAAAAATTATTTCAGATCCCTAAAGGCACACAGGCACCTTCATGCTGACAAGAACACAGTGGTTGGGCAAATTGTTTAACTTCTCAGTTTTCAATGGTGGCAGACTATTAAATCAGCTTGGACCTGACTCGGTACAATGCCCTCCAGTTGCAGAGCTGAAGATTTGTTCCTCTTCTCCCTAATTACTTTGGCATAATTAGTTTCTGTATTCCAATTGACTTGGCCTCTCTCTTGCCAGCACAGCATTTTGTCAGTGGCTACTCCAAAGTTCACATGTGCCATTTCACCCTTACCTACCACATCCTCTATTCCCCTAAGTAATTTGGAAGAAGACAGATTTTGCCTGTGGTGATCATTTAAGCATTGTACATGTCCCTAATTATTTTCCTTATTAATTTATCTAATAGTGAGGTGAAGTTTCTTTGTAATGAGGGAGCTATAACACTTGCAAAACTCCAGTCCTCCTTTATGGTAGCTGGCTTTAGTCATAGTTCATGTACTTTTGCTTACAGATAAACCACTCAAATGTTTTCAAAACTCATGGATGAGTACTATCTGGCCCTAGTGATTAATTTCATTTTTAAATTGTTTCTCATTTTTATTATCTACAAAAAATAAAGAAGCTCTAGAGCAGGTATTTCCCCCTTGTCCACTGTGATGAAGATAAATGCAAGAAATTTGTTTCATTTTGTTGCAATTTCCTTATTATCCCAAACAGTTCCTTTTCAAAATGACAGTATCATCTGATGGACACATTGGATGAAATGCATTTGCTTCTCTCACTGTATAGTTTATGCAATAAGTCTTCTTTTACTTTTCCAGCAAGCTCTGTGGTTGGCAAGCTATCCTATGACTACCGAAGTACTACTGAAAAAATAATTTGATTTTTCCCTCCAATGATTGGGGGTTTTCCCCTTTTTTCCCAGTCAATTGCTACTGGTAGCCTACTAAAACTGCCTCTCCCTTCACAGACTCCTGATCCTGAGATTCTTGAGAAGATGTTAATTTTCTTCCCCTTCCTACTAATTACAGTGCATGTTCCTTCCCACTAACTTCACATAATCTTAGAATTTACTATTTTCCTTCCTTTGATGGCTTAAGAATATGAAGCTCTGTTTAAAAAGGCATTCAGCACCTTGCAAGTGTTTTAGCACACCTTTATAGCACAAAATTTTAAAATTCCACTTCCAGGGAGTTCTTGCATTGAAAACCTCTGTTACTTTTGTTCACTAAGCCTCTTGATCCCAGGCCATCCACGAGATGCTGCAGGGACATAGACAAGACAGAGAGCTCCAGCCCCAACCAGCAATGGAAATACAAGCTTACACTATGCAGCAACTTTTCAAGACTTAATACTCACCAGGCTCTATCACACTTCACATGGCACAAGCTAATCTAATTTATAATAATACTGCAGCAAACTAAACCAATAAATACATCTTCAATCTGCACAGCCACATTTGAAGAAATGTCATTGTGGGCACAGTAGGAGCAATGTGTAATAAATGTTTCATTGGCTCCCACAGGTAATACTTTTGCCAAGGCAGCTGAAGAAACTGTGCAAGTTTACTGGCCCTCATACTCAAGCTCAGCATCTATTTGGGGAAAACAGCTGAGAACTACACACAAATTTATATCATAAAAATAATAGAAAGCCTCAACTGCAGTGACATATTTAGCTCAGACAGTATCACTCTATTATTCTGTTGTTATTGCTAATAATAACACCAGTATTACAGCACCCAAAGCATGGGAATTTCAAAGTTTTGTGTACAGAAAAAAACAGCTTTTGCATGATGGGGGTAAGAATTGACCTGGGTTGGAAATCCCAGAAATTGCATTCATTCAAAATTGTTCCAAAGGTTGCTTTTATGACAGACCTTTTTCCAAGTGCAGTAGATCAGGATGTGCATAACACAGGGATAAAAGAAGGTAGCAAAAGAAGTATATCCTCTTATAGTCAGCATCTAACTGTAGTGTTGACTTCAGAATGAGTGAATTGGCTTTTCAGTGCCAAAAGTACTGAAGACCAGTACTTCAAATGACTCCAAAGAGTTGAAGTATTCTGCAGAAAGCCCAAGATTTCTGAAAAGTCAGGAGACTTAACTGCCACCCATTGCTCTCATGCTTTTCCTTTGCTGTGCCCACCTACAAGGGATATTTGATGCAGGGATAGGTGTCCAAGACACCCTGACATTTCTAACCTTGCATTTTCTAAGGTGATCCCCTTAAAAAGAGGATTTCCCTTCAGGAGAGAAGGAATCAGACTTTTTTCTGACCAATTAAACGTGTACTTGGGAATCACTCATTGTTAATGCCCGGGCAGGAAGGAGAAAGTGCAGATATCAACTCCTCCAGGAGGACAACAACATTTTTCAGGAGGCTGACTTTGTTGATGTCTTTCATCTTCACCAAGAAATGGAAACCAGAGCTGGAGCTGGAACCCTTGTGTTTCTCGTGTGGGCCTTTTTTAGAATGCAACGCCCCAACTACCAGAGCATCACACTGTCTCTAAGAGAACACATGGTGAAGTTTCTCAAGGAGCCAAAAGACCATGGAGTGTTCTCCCACTTGGAGGAAGGAGCATGTACTCAGAAGGATATTTCAGCCTTTTCATTGTAGGCACCTACTCCAGCATTTATCTTGAAAAAAATATAGGCACAGATCACAGTAGCCACAGAAAGAAAACATCTTGAACAACATTCACCCCTTCATCTTCAATGCACATATAAACAAGAATGAGCTGTAACAAGATTGGACTATTTCTCTTTGTCTTGTTGTTGTAATAAAAATATTAATAAGATAGGTATTAAGTTATAGTGTTCCCTTTTCCTTCATTAGTAATTCTGATGGAAAACAATATGGACAGCTTATACTGTCCCTGGGCAAATATTAAATAAACAAAAGGCTCAAATACGATAAGCATTAATATTTCATGAAATTGGGCAGACCATCAAGAAAGCTTTTCTTGATCACTTTACCTAGCATTCTCCCTGTGGGATTAAAAATAGCATTAATGAGAAGCAGAAAGAAATATCTCAAGCAGCAAAAGTACACACCGAGTATGAAAAGGAACTCCTTTTTGGATGTCTCAGAGGAGCAGGGCTGTGCAAAAGACAATATTTCAGATGTCTTAGCAGTATATTTTGAAAAGTCGGGCAGCCAAGTTCTGTTTTGCTTGTTATTTTATTTTCTGTTGCCCACGGAACTTTTTAAAACCCTGCTCCATACAAACACTTTACTGATGCTGTTTCAGGATGGTGACAACTACTCAGTATGGGACAATTTGGACCAGTGGATAACTCTGAAAATTGTGGCAACCCACAAGTACTGTGCAGTACCCACCTAAAGAGGTGTTGGAAGTCCCTTCTTCTTTCACTGCAGGCTGGAAGGGATCCAGCCCTAGGATCCCTGGAAGAGAATGCCTCAGGAGTGGGCTGGGCCTCCTCAAGCCAGCAATCTTATGGCCATTGGTGCCCATGGGGGTTTGCATTTGAAACCTACATGGGAAAGTGAGGACACTCAGCCACCAGTGTCAGGGCATGCAGAGACCCAACTGCAAGCACCTGTGCTGGAGCTGCAGAGCAAGAGGCTTTTGGATGTGTGCCATGGCCAGGGTGCACAAGGTGTTAATTTGTGTCCCCTCAATGGGATTTGTTTTGCTTGGTCTTAGACAATTATAGCCCAGACATCTTCATCTGTGCTGTTTGTCTAACTCAAGGAGGAATAGGTGCTCCCAGGGCATAATTCATGTCCTCCTCAGATAAATGTCTGAAATAGAGCAGATGAATAATTTTCTAGAGCACCTCCAGACTCTCCGTTGTCTCCAGAGTCATAAAGGAGGCCAGACAACCAGATCAGATGTAGACTTCTGCTTTTTGGGTTTATAAAATTAAGTGTGAAGAGTGTCACCTTTTGTGGCTGAATTGCATTAGAGTTGTACACGATTCAGTGTGAATCCAGCAAAGAACAACCACCTTCATGTAAAACAAAGGACACTGTAATTATAATTTTCATCAGCCTATGTTTTCTTGAGCTGAGCCACATATAATTGCAAGTCCGTTTACAAGAAAAATGCCAAATACCCACTCTTCCTGGGAAAAAAAAATCAAGGAATAATGTACAACTTCTTGAAGCACCTCTTTATGTCTCCTCTGGCATTTCTCAGAGCATGCATTGGTCCCTACTTGCAGTTTCTAATGCCCTAGCTTGGACATCTAATATTCAGAGTGCATGTGCTCCATAGCCAGTTTATTTATTTTTCTTTCTGAAAGTCAGTCTTTTAACAGATGTGGAGAGTTTATTCTGGCCATGGCCATTTATAATTATAATAAAATCACAGCTTTATTGTGACCCTATATTCTTCAACTCTGTGTACTCCCTACAGATTTTCCTGATTTCTAGAACACAAAATGTGCTGCATGCTCTAAACAGTGGTTGATGACTACCGCTCTATTCCAGTAGCATTCCATGCCATAAAAATATCTTCAGTCTGCAGCAGAAATTATATTCTGTAGTGCTCTTTTATTTTAATTCAGCTCAGCATTGCACAGTGATTCTGTTCCCGGAAAAGGAAAACCTGGCAATCAATATGTTTAGACTATCTGTAGACTCTACCCTGAATTAATTACCAATTAACTCAATGTACTTAGCACATTTGTAAAGCCCACAATGGACATGCTACATATTTATTTATGGTTATAGAAGTCTGCTTCTTACCCAAAATAAATCTTCTAATCTTTATGTAAAAAACCCATTTTTTTAAAATTGTTTTGAGGAAATGTGAAATGGTGTCTATAGTAGCCTTTATTAAATGTGTTAAATGCTGCTAATTGACTGCTAATAATTCAGAGAACTAAAAGTCTACAGTAGATGTATCTGCTCTGATTTCTCTGGCAAAAGCATTGTCTCATTAACCATCAAACAACATTGTAGTTAACTCCAGGCACTGCTCTTCAACCAAGACCACAGCACACAAGTATAGAGCTCTTATTCTTGTGCACCAGGGGTGGCAAGTGGCCGAGACCAGAAGTTCACAGTGCTCCATTGGCTAAGAGTGCCTGCAATGTCACATGAACTCCAGACACATCCCAGCTTTCCTGCATTTTCTGAGCCACCCTTAAGCATTTAGAAACACAGAGCTTTTGAAGACCACTGTGAAGCAAAGCGGACAGTTTTCAAAAAATGAAATTAAATTTAAGATGCTCTGACATAACAAAACAATTCACAGAACTTACGGGTAATTCAGAAAGTGATTGCAAGAACACGTTTCCCACTTGCTACTCATATATATCAGCTCCCAGGAAAGGCTTCATTGTTCACCTTCCACCACAGAAACACTTTCAAATTAATTAAATTTCCTCTGCATTTAATATTAGAAATAGAGTTTCACAGAGTTTAGAACGGAGTACTGAGCAAGCTTTAATATACTCATTATGCCATAACTTGGCCTTTCCTTGATTTTAGCATTTTAAATTCACATTGTCTTGTAAGAACACCTTACCCACAGAAAGAAAGACATTTTAGGGAAAGCATCTGAAAATAAAATAAATTAGTTTAATTAAATAGCCATTTTCAGGTCTTTGTGGTTTGTATTTGAGGAGCAGATTCTTTCCTAAGTACTAAAAGTGCACATTGTTACATTAATTTAACTAATAGGCATTAGTTATGGCAGCCCTATTGGTAAAGGTTCTGAGCCAGTGTCGTTTCTATAGATTTATACACTTGGAAATGTGCACTTTAAATGAGAATCCTGCTGGTGTCAAAATTAAATTAAACTGAATTAAATCATATGCCCTGATCACAAAGACCTAAGATTCTTTTCAGAATCAGCTCCAAATTATAATCGTAACTCTAGCCCGACTACCGAAGAAAATTAAAAGGCAGTTCCAACTTCATTATCCTCTGCTGAAGTTGCTGGCTACACAAACAGGGCAAAATCCTTAGCTGTGCAAAGTGACTGGTACTGGAGCACTTCCAGGACAATTACTGCCACACTCACGATCTGAGAAGTTCCAACAGTAATGAACTCTCTGTCCTGGAGAGAATGGCTCCTCCAGGAACTGTGATCACTGTGGGGTCAAATGCTCACAAGATGAGAATTTAAGACTAACATCGGGTCCATCTAGTCCCTACTCCTACTCCCCACCCCCTGACTCCCAGGTTCAGGCCCTAGCAGTGAAGTGCTCTCAGGATTTGTCTGTCAATGTTGACACACAAATGCCTCAATGGGTTGATGTCCACCTCATCTGAAGTAATGGTCATTCACAGTCAGTCCTGTCTCGCCTCAGAGTCACCAGTCAGAGCAGCCTTCACAGAAATCAGAGTAAGTGTTGCCAGCTTTAGCCCAGTAGTCCAGTGGTGTGAAGTACTTAGGAGTGGCATGGTCATAGTGAATATACAGTGGGAGCTAAGAAGGGCTTTTCCTTAGAGATGGAGGATGCTACTATGAACTCAGGGATGGAGTAAAGGCTCAAAGTAAGCCAGGATCCATCCTGCTGAATTTGGACTCCTGTAGGTATTAGGAGCTGGAAAATGGTGCCTCCCAAAAATATTTCATTTTGTGTTTATGTAGTTCCCACATGTGCTGGCCAAGAGCAGCCACCTGCTGCTTCTGTATCCATGACAAAGGCCCTTGCTCTGCCTTAAGCTACTTGAAGCATCAATGCATGAGCAAACAAATACAACATCTGCAAGGCAATCTATACTAGGAGCTTTCGTAGCAAGAAGCCTCTCTCAGCTGTGCCATGCAGAATCTCAGACCCTCCTGCTATAAGCAAATACCCCAAGAACTCTCAAGAGAATCACAGAATCATAGAATCATCCAGATTGGAAGAGACCTTCAAGATCATCTACTCCAACCCAGCACCACCATAATTAGCCCTAAACCCTAAGTGCCACTTCCATATGTCTTTTGAACACTTTCAGAGATGGTGACTCCACACCTCTCTGGGCAACTTACTGCAATGCCTGACCAATCTTTCAACGAAAAACAAATTTCAGATATCTAATCTGAACCTCCTCTGGTGAAACAGAAGATCATTTTCTCTTGTTCTTTCACCTGAGTCGTGGCAGATGAGGCTGACCCTTACCTGGCTACCATCTCCTTTCAGGTTATTGCAGAGAGCAATAAGGTCTTCCCTGAGCCTCTTTTTTCCCAGACTATACAGCCCCTACTCCTTCAGCTGCCCCTCACAGGACATGTTTTCTACACCCTTTGACAGCTCCACTGCCCTTCTCTGGACATGCTCCAGCACTCCAATGTCCTTTTTTTGAATTGAGGGGCCCAGACACATGACTTGAGGTGCAGCTTCACCCATGCCTAGTAGAGGTGAACAATCACACCAGGTCTACTGGTCACAGCATGCCATTGACCTTGGCCACCTGGGCACACACTGCTTCATGTGCAGCTGATTGTCAACCAGCACCTCCAGATCCCTTCTTCTGGGCAGCTCTCAACCCACTGCTCCTCAAGCCTGGAGTGTTGCACGCGTTGTTGCGACCCAAATGCAGGACCTGACACACATGCCTTACTGAACCTCAGTCCTCAGCTAATAAATACAGTTTGTCCAGATCCCTCTGCACAGCTCTTCAGCCCTGCAGCAGAGCTACACCCCCATCCAACTTGGTGTCATCTGTGAGCTTACTGAGGGTGCACTCAATCTCCTCATCCCAGTCATCAGTCACCAGTTACTCCAGGAGAACGCTGTGGGAGACAGTTTTGAAGGCTTTACTGAAGTCTAGATAGACAACATTCACAGCTTTTCCCTCATTCACTCAGTGGTTCACTTTGACAAAGAAGGAGATCAGGTTGGTCACACAGGACCTGCTTTTCATAAACCCATATTGGCCTGATCCCCTAGTTGTCAAGCACATGCCACATGATGGCACTCAGGGTGATCAGCTCCCTGAGAATGGCACAAAGTCATAGCACAAACATATCAGACTTGCAAAATCAAAAAAGATTACACCGTGTCCTCATACACATTGCAAATGTAGGTTTAGGCAGGCCCCACATCTGTCAGGCTCTTGTCAGTCAGAAGTAGGACCATGGTAAGAAAACTTTGGGTATCATTATTGATCAAGATTGATCATGAATGCCTCAATCAATATGGCATTTGTTAATTGGGGTATGTAAGGTTTGAAGTACATGAATGTCAAAGTTGTACCATGAAGCATCAAATCATTTGTGCTTATCTTTGCTGGTCTGACCAAACAGTCCTGCAGCACCCATGGACTTGTAAGAAATATGTGGGTGTGATGGTTTATACTTTGGTGAAAAGAAATTCTCTTGTGTGTATCTCTTCCTTAAAAATATGTGGCTCATCTCAGGGTAAGATTTAGGGAATCTCTCATCAGACAACTGGATCACAGTGATCTAGAAATCTGGCAAGTACCTGTTATTAAAAGTGATCAGGGGAAGAACCTCTCCCCTTCGATGTCACAATGCTAAAAAGGAATAGACACAAACAAAAGGAGACACAATGCACAAATCCATAGATATCACTCCTTCCACCCACAGGGGCTTTTGGGACTGGGGGCCATAGATGTGCTGTGCTGGTAACAGACCACCCTCTACCAACCCACATCTGCCCTGGGAGAGGGAACTGCTCTAGAGCTGTTGCAAGCTGTAATTGGGAGAGACACTCAAAATATGCCAGACATCAAGCTTGTACCCAGCTTTCTGCAGCTTCTCAAACCCTGCATAGCTCATCACTCCCGAGGATCATCTCACTGGTTTTCCACTCATCTCTCTCTCTCCTGCACAGAAAGCAAACAATCTTTTTCCAACAGATATCTTCTACAATCAGGAGCCAGCTTTGTGTAGCTACTATGCCCAAAGGCAGCCTCTTGTCAGTCAGTCTCAGAAGTCTCTTTGAAGGCTGGTTTATTGGCTGCCTATGAGAAGATTGAGGGAGAGTGAGTTTTTTTCCTTTTCTTTGTATTTTCTTTTAAAGAACTTTTCTTTCAAAGTGATGCTCCAAGGAATGCCTACTTCACCATGCAATGTTCTCTATGGGACGGGGAAAATATTACAGTTAAGACTTCTGTAGAAAAACATCATTTATTTTAACAGAAAAACATAAATTATTTTTACAGAACGCAACTTGTGCTACTGCACTTCCCAAACACATGCAACAAATACACACAGATAGCACACCTTTATTTGGAAATGGAGTCTGTTGTTGCATTTTTCCCAGATGCTGAGGGCTCCCTCCCCTATTTTAGTGCAACCAAGGTATGTCAGTATAGATATCCTGTCTCACTTTTTTATTTTCCTGAATAACTTTGAAAACTGTTGTTCCCTGGCAGTACTTCCATGCACATCTGCCTTCAAAACAAACTCATCTGTGCCCTTCTTCAGGGAAGGGAGGGGTGAAAGGAGTGAAGGGTGATACAATAGCTGTCCTGCCAGCACTCAGCAGGGCAACACAAACAAAATCAGCAGCCCACTTAATTCTCTGAAATGAAAAAGCACATTGCTCTGGCAGAGCACCTTATAAGTACTATCCAGCAGGGATCTCTCCCATCTGTGCACACTGAAGAGCCACAGATTGAATACCAGAAGTATTGTCATACCAGAAGTATTACAATGATGACTGCATGATGATGAGCTCTCTACCAAGTCAGGATCAAACTGCAGAAGTAGCTGTAGTGACTTGCTAAAGTGACCTGGACCTTGATAATAATCTGCATCATCCATGTAGAAAGTAGTAGTAGCCATGGAGGGCAGCCACAGACCTTACACCCTCGCCCTAAAATTCCTTACCACAGTGTCTAAAATCATTGGGTAACTCAAATCTTGCCATTTCCACCAGGATACCAGTAAAAAGGTAAAATCTCTGCTACTTCTGCCAAAAGTAACTGAACAATCCTTCAAGCTTGCTTGGTCCCTAATGAGTGATCATTAATCATGGGTATTTTCTAACCACAGTTTAGAGTTTTAATAAATGCCAAATAAAGAATTAACAAGGCTATAATCAAGCAAATATGTTCCTTGATCACTGCAGCAGGAAGGCTCAGAGCCAAATAAACAGGGTGCTGTAGTTCCAAGCCTTTCCTGTATTCCTGCACACTTCTCCACTGGTTGCTTGTAGGGAGGAAGGCAGACTCATGTTTTCACATGTCTGATGTCATAGGAGAAGTCTGACTTCTCACTGCTGCTCCAGAAGGAGAATGGAAATGAGGGGAAAGGTGTTCCTGATCTACTTTAGTACAGTGTGGCCAAGACCTTCAGCTCAGCCACCCACAGTTGTGGTGTCCAGAAGAGATCCCTCTAGAGGAAGGAAGCCACAGGAGGAAGATGGTTATATTAAATACACAAACCACATGCCTTTTCCAAAACTCAAATGAAACAGTCCCTTCTTCCTTCACCTCAGCTTGCAGGTACTTCCTTCTCTGCCAGTCACCTCCTGCAGCTCCAGCTTGAATGGGGATTCTCTACTCTTCAAGGAAGGGGAAGTACAGCAAATCCAAGATTAACTTCCTCCCTGTCCTGCCTCTCCCACCACAGCTAAAGTGATGGACAAAGAGCTGTAGGCAGAAACAGAGCACAATTTCAATGACCCATTGCGAGAACACAGGGAAAAGCCCTAAGAAATGTGCAGTCTAACTTGGGACAAAACATAACCATCCCATGTGCCAGGCAGAGGAAGGCAATGACAGGAACAGTGCCCAATCACAACAGTTGGCTGCTGCACGGACTGAAGGCATTATAAATGCACACTAGGAAAAACCATCAAGCTGAGATGAAACCATCTGGACCCAGTTAGGCAACAGCAGCTGGCTGGGGAGTGTGGAGGATGGTTTGAAGGGGAATAATGCAATCACTGGTTCCTTTATGGATGGCAACTCTCTAAAACCCTCTAGCCCCTCTTCTCAGCAGGATTCAGTGCTAATCTATGATAGCCAGGGCGAAGTGCAGTTGAAGAAGCAGCCTTTTTCTATGCAGACTACACCCAGCCTAGGAAATAAGATTATAATGATTGATTAATTGGTTGATTGATATCAAATCAATGAGAGAAGGTGAGGGTGACACAAAATGCTGCAGCAGAGGCAGTCACCACTCAGCCAGTGCCCAAGAAACACCCACAGCATAATGATGGGGTTTCATAGCTTTGGGTACTTACAATCTGCTGAGTCTTTAGTGATCCCAAAACCCAAAATGAGCTTTTTCCTTGTTGTGGTCCTCACTGACCTCAACTCAGCTGAGGGCATACAAGCCTGGCCAGAGAAGAACTGGATTTGTCAGTGTCTGTTTCCCATCATAGTTTTGACACAGCATCAGAAAAGTCACTGAAACTCAGTTGCATTCTCCCTAATGGTGTTTTTTTTCACACCCCTTGCTGGTGTGACACGACACCCCCAGGCCTGACAGATGCAAGTGTCACAGTTGAAGCCAGGGGCAGTGATTCATGGAGCATGTGATGGCAGCTAAGTGTTCATAACAGTCATGCATTTGCCACACTGAATTCATGGAGATCTGTGATTTATTTTCTGCTGCCAGGCTCTGACTCCCTCCCTACATTTAATCCTGCCTGATCATCACTCCCAGTCTTACCAGGCTACCACCAAATCTCAAACCCTGCTTTCAGCCTTCTGTCCCCGGCCCTATCCCATCCCTCCTTTCCCATTTTTTGCCATACCCACATGCAGCCCAGGCCCTGAGAGCCCTCCTCAATCTCCTTTCCCAGGTTCTGCCCCCTCCTGAGCCCCACCAAAGCCCCAGGCCCACCGAAAGCCTCACTGAAGCCATCTGGGGCTGAAGCCCCTGTGCTTGTCTGGTGAATCTCTGTGTCTCTTCTCCTTCTCAGTGGACATTCCCAGTGCCTGACCCAGCTCAAGCTGCAGTTTTCCATCCTCTGGAAAGCTAATGTTTGGGGGGTTTTAACCTTTTTTTATTGCTGAGCTGCTCAGGGTTTTTTTCCCTTCCCTTTTTTTCTGCCTTTTTCTGCTCTGTCTCTTCCCCTTCTCTTTTGCAAGCTTCATTTTCTTCAGACTTAAACCAAAGAGAGTCCCTTTTGCCCTCCCTGGAGAGGGCACTGGGAGATGTCCTCTGCCCCTATCATGCCCCCAGAACCTGTCTACACCCTCCTTTAGAAGACCTGTGTCTTCAAAGCAACCTTTCATACCAGACTATGTACTCAGTTGTACACACTTCTTTTGTTTACTGTAAAAAAAATCTCATCAACTGATGTGCATGTCTATTTACAATCCAACCCTGCAAATAGTTGCAGTGGAAAATGGAAAAAACTTTAGAAGTGTAAAATTGCATTAGCATTTTTTAAACAAAACTGTTTACTTCACGAAATTTCATGGCTGCCCTGAAAGAGTTTCTTTTAATACATGCTGTCAAAAGGAAAAATAAATGTATTTTGGGTCAGACCACAAGAATTTCTCTATGTTTTGTTAGTTAAAAAAGCAAAGACCTCATTAGCATTGTTCTGATGCACGTTTTCAAGTCCTACAGATGTAACATTTGTTTCAGATCCATGGGTGGAAAACTTAGTTTTGAAGATTATCTAATGCATAAAAAGCTACACTTACGTTTTGTTCCATGTAGTAGTTACCATAAAATCAGTCCAAAATACATCACTTGTGTAGTATGTATTTATGTATGACTCACCCCTGACTATATATCCCATCGTGCCTGCAAAGTCTTTAAAATGCATTTTGAAAATGCAGAAACCCCAGAAAAGAACTGTAAAAATTATTCCAGGGCTGGAGATAACATTGCACCACAAGGCATTTTAAAAGCTTGCCAGGAAGAAGACTCAGACATTACTGGATTACAGTATCTAAGGACCTCTAGGGGAAGCTTCTCCAGGTGGGAGAGGACTGTTTAATCCACCAGAAAAAAGCACATAAAGGAATAATGGTTGGAAGCTGAGGCTGATCAGGAATTAGGGACATGGTTTTAATAGTGAAGATATTAACCAGTAGAATAAGTGGTGGGGGCTGTTCTTGGTGTCTTGAGGTCTTTAAATGCAGAGCAGATGCTTTTCTAGAGACCTGATTTATCAAACATACTTTACTGGGATCTCTATAGGAGTGTTGGGGTGAGATACACAGACAGACCTGCAAGTCCCAGGTGTCTTAGCAGATTATGTCAAGATCCCTCCTAAATTCATAACATTAATGTATTCCTTCTTCCTTGGAACTGAAAACACTGTGGATGGACTTTATGTCCCAGGATGTGTGTACATATTTAGAGATGTGGCAAGGGTTGTGGGATCTCCCACACTGTACAGAACAAGCCGTGGGATGTCTGATACCTGCAGATGGTCTGAGAGTAACTTTACACCTTGTACAGCAGCACTGGACCCTGATGCCATTCTGAGGGACAAGCATTCCACTGTCTCTAGCTGGGATATCATTGACTGCATTCCTAACATAATTTATAGGGCAATCAGAGACATTCATAGAACAGCTTGATCCAGCAGACACCAATTATATCAGGCATCTGACCACCTTGTGAGATCTTGATGGAGTCATGGAGAAGGTACAGTGGAATTTGATTTATTTTTCTTATTATTCCATCTGTAGTGGAGGAGATGGAGATACTCCCCTCATGGGTGGTGAGCAGAAAGGAAAAAAGGTACTGAGGGGAAGATTTTTCATCATTGTTCACAGTTTTTTAACTTCTCTGTGCCCCATCCAGACTGTCACCTGCAGACCTCACCAAACCTGTGGATGTGGCAACTGGGTCATTAGGCAAGGACAGTAAAGGCCATCCCTCCAGCACAGCTCCACAGCAGGTGCAGAGCCTCTTCCATTTGACCCTCCAGCCCAAAGTTCAAGGAAAGAGACCTGGCTGACAGCTGAAGTGGATACAAAGAGAGAACTCCACCTCCAAGGGCTTTCTGCCCCAAACAGTCTCCCTTTTCAGAAGCCAATGAAGGGGTTTGTAATGTAAAAAATATTATTTGTATGTTTTATGCTGCCAGTTTTCCCTGATTACTCCTGATGTGCTATTCATAAATATTTACCCACTTTTTTTATTGGCCGGATGAGACACCACCCAAGTTAGTGGAACTACTCTTGTCAGTAATTTTATTTAAGAAAAAAAAGCTCATGGTTTTATTAAAAGGTCACTAATTTAGCTGCAAATACCATTTTCTACAGGAGATATTCCCTCCTGTGATTCGGTAACACAGAAATAAACACTCTAATTGTCCAGAGACAGACTGCCTTCTAGAAATTAACTTCCCCACAACATTTCATTCAGGCAGTTGGTATTTTAATACTAAACCAATTAAAAGCAATATAGAGCTACATGAATAGGATATTAATTTCCTCAACAGAAGTGGATATGAATGGGTGCTTTGATTCCCACAGGGAAGGCAACTTCACCAACCAACAGCTTAATCTACAAAGGCTGCAGCCTCAAATGAAGGATTCACCGTGTAAAACTGTATCATTATGCTGTGTGGATATTATTCCTACAGCCAAAGCCTCATCCAGTCTGCAGTAACCCCAGGAAACACTGAAAAAATAAAGGAAGGTGATCTTGAAAAAAAAAAAAAAAACCAAAAAAAAACTTTCCCCTTGTAGCTTATCAGATTGTATAAATGTAAACATTACTGTGCCAAAATCTCTCTTGCATAAATTGTCATTCCAAATCAATTCTAAGAATAAAAGAAGTGCTTGCATTGAACTGATCTGTTCCATCTCTTATTTCCAATTGCAGACAATAGTGAAAAAGGATATTTAATCCACTTTCAGCATCTTCTTTTATTGAGGATTAGCCACAATTAGGAAACAATATTAGTTCTCTCTCTATGTGTTGGGGTGGCATGTGATGCTATCCAGGTAGGGGTAGAAGCAAATTCAGATGAATTCTGCTGACAAAGCTCCTGCAGCCTGAAGTGGGACTGGATCATCCATGGATAAAAGCCAGCAGTCCAGAAGCCATTTCCTCTTCTTCATTTGTACCCCTGGTGTAGTGGCCAGGCCAAGAAGAGAAGGATGTAGCAAGATCATTGTCCCATTAGCCTGCCAGCAAATACACTAATAGATACTTCCACACATTAAGAGCTAAATCTGCTTTAATTAACATTAGAAACAGATGTATAAGAGATAAAGCATGAGAGAAGATGCAAAATACAAGGTAAAAAAGTAAAGAAGCAGTAATGGTGATGGGAGACTTTGCCAGAGTTCTATAAAGTTAATTGATTCTTTAAATGTTGCACATCCCAGGCAGCCAAGACTCTTATTTAGGAGTGCTATATATCAAAATTGAGCAGGACACCCAGAGAGGGGCTTTAATTTATTTTTAAGTTGCAATCATCTAGTTCTTGTAGAACAATTTGTCATATGTCACCAAATAAATAACACTACAGGGCTTTTAAGTTTCTTAAAATCACAGCAGCTGCTTTTCCTAGATCTCTGTGCATTGTTACAGGGATCTTCAACATGTTCAATGGATCCCAATGAGGTTTTATGTCATTTTATCTTCATATAATATGAAGTATTATCAACATGCATTGTCAACTTCAATATGACAACAATTTACCATTGTTCCACTCAAGCAAGGTCATATCAGATGAGGAGTTCAGGGAAATTGCAAAGGGGAAAGGGAGAGAGAGTATCTCCAAGCTTCTCCAGCCCTATCATGTCTGCTTTTCCCCAGAACTCACCACAAAAATCAGCTTTGCTTGTGGTAGCAGTACATTACTTTGATCCTAGTGTGTTAAATACTAACCTAAATTTTTTTCTTCAGACACCTAGAATGACATCCCTCCTCCCACTTCCCTCATACATGTTCACATTGCAGGGTGAAAGGAGGGCCAAAATGGCTTAAACCATTAGCTGTAAACCTAAAACACCTCTTCTTTGGCTTATGGGAGGTTCCCTGTCTTCACAGATCCACCAACTGTTTCTTTTAACACCCAATAAAGCAAAAAGGATCTTTATATCCCTCATAAGGTCAGGTACACAGTTCAGTACAAATATACAATTCAACAACCAAACATATAATATTTTTTCTGTTTTCAAATTGTCCAACAGCATACCACAATATCTGCAGCATGAGGTAGTCACAATAGCCTCTGTGTAGGATTTTTATCATTTAGCTGATCAGCAAAATATGTCTTCCCAGTTTTGAGCATCTCCAGCTAAAAGCATTTTGGTTTACAGAATAATAAAGCAATACATTTTTGTTCTGTGACTCTGAATGTAATACATGGTTTTCCTTGCAAGCCTTGCTGTGGATCCAAAAAAAAAAAGGAAATCTGTAATCATTTGCAGTATTTGCTATACTTTTCAATTTCCATGAATACTGTTGCCAGAAAACTACTTTACAAAAACATTTGAGTAAATAACAAAGGGAGTAAGTGTGAGTACAGTCAAAGAGAAGTTCCTTAAAATGTGAATGAATGTTCACCCTGTTCC
Organism: Aegithalos caudatus; assembly: GCA_013389925.1. Lineage (NCBI taxonomy): Eukaryota > Metazoa > Chordata > Aves > Passeriformes > Aegithalidae > Aegithalos > Aegithalos caudatus. Next base: position 221,082 of record WEIU01011288.1, on the reverse strand, counting down.
ATAGTTGTTTCCATGCTCCTATCAGTTGGAAGCACTATCCTGAAAGCTGCTTGCTGGCTAGAGCAGGATATTGATTAAGCTAGTGCACTTTCACATTGTCATCTTATACCAGCTGGTGGAATCTCACTCATTGCAGTGAGGGGAGGAAAGCAGAGAAAATCCAAAGCAGATAGACTCCTTAAATGCTTTATCTGTAGGGACTTAACCTACCCTCTTCCCCAAACAAACATACAGACTTTTTAGGTTCATTTTCCCATTCATTCTCTAACTATCTCAGTGTAGAAGCCTCTGGAAGTACCAAGTGCTTTTTAACTCTCTCTACCATCCTGCAGTAGTTCACATTGTCACCCATCTACCTGCCACTGAAAATACACCCAGCATCAGTTTTCACAACAAACCTGTGAAGGCAGGATCTTGCTCAACTATCTTAGTTAATGAAAAGCTATTAGTTTGATGCAATTGGTAATTGTTCTAGCCCTGCAGAAAATGCCATTAAAATATTTTTTATAGAATTCTTTTAATAACTAGCTATTTTTGTAGCACAATTGCTTTTAAATCTCTTGAGGCCAATGTGTAATACATGACTGTTCCAGCTCACAGGTCTTAGCATTCAGAGGGTATACATCAGGTTTCAAGTTGTTAATTTGTTATGGTAATCAATACCTTATTCTTTTTAACTACAGAAGCAAACTCATTTGCTCTTTTCAGTTTGATGCTGGATTATGAATGATTTACATCCATAACTAATGCTAATGCCACATGACACTTAACAGCATCAGCTAGGGATTTATAACTTGTTTTTCATTGGGTTTTTAACAGAATTTGTCTGCAAGTTGCCAGATGACAGCGCCAGCAGTATTTGATGGTTTGGGACCATTGTTCAAAAATGATTGCATAGATAATGGTATATTAATAAATATTCACATTAAAAAATATTTGAAAAAATCAGATCTGATAATCAACCAGTGAGTCCTTTCCATTTTACCAGCTACCATCCATGCCTGCTACAGTAGCAAACAGGAGGCACTTGGAACTTACCAGCTCTATTACAGCTATCTGCATGTTTGAGTTGTGCAGGAACATAAGTTAATCTGATAAACATGCCTGTTAAACAGATTTGTGTCAGCTGTAAAGAAGCTTTTCAGAGTATAATTTCTTGAAGGGTTTCCCAGGTGTCATCCTAGGTTATAAATTATATGCAATCCAAAGGGTAATCCAGCAGGAAAACAGGATATAAGGAAATTTCAGCATTCTTTTCCTGGTGGTTGTAACTTCATCTCACATCATCTCTTAGGTCCTCCTTAGGCCACCACAGTGATGCTTTGCACATTTAAAGAACATTGTGAAGACAGACATGAAGGCCCATAAATATAGATTTGTTTACAGAATTGGGCGTGGATGATATTTCAAATATATTAATTTTTTAATATTTTTAATGGTTAGAATGACATTTCTTTCTTCAATTATTTCCCTGAATTTCCCTGTCATTCATTGGAAGCCTCATGCTTTCTTTTCATTCCTCTTTCATATATAGTTTTAAATTGCTTTTTATTTTCTCAGCATGATAGATTTCTCTACCTATTCTTTTAAGATTATTTTATTATCAAGTGCCATGGTCACACTCCAATGTTTCATCTGGGTGACACTAAATTGAAGCAGCTTAGTTTATAGGCCATGTAATTTTGATGAGTCTTAATTTTGCATGAAGATCAAGAAGCCAGGGCAGCAAAAGTCATTCATGGAAAGTGCCTTCTCTCTGGAAGAACCCTTGGATGATGAACTCATTCCTTGATTGAAACTATTTCTAATTACATTAACCATATTCTCCCTCTAATCTCCCACCATTACTAAGCTTGTTATTTCATTTCCTGAAGCCCTTGCACTTTCTAACTGACGTATCCCATATGAAAATATTATGGCTATATCTAACTCGAGCATATTTCAGCCTGATGTCTTTAGCTAGACCATAGATATTGAAGCATATGAACCTTTTATTTTGCTAATAGTCCAAAAGAGAGTGCTTTGGCATAAGATCAGTCAGTGCTTGTCTAATGTAAATGGCCCTCATAAAGCATTGACTTCATCATTTATTTTAAAAATTCTCATTGCTGTTTTGTTTGTGATAAGTACGTACTCGGAGCATTTCCCGAACAACTTGACATGGAGCAAAATATGGGAAGCATTTTCAGGAGTTCAATCAGCTGACTCTCAGTACATGAAAAACCTCAGGGGAGAGGAGTTTGCCTTATGCCTTAAGAGTGAGAGGTGTGCTCTGCCAGAGCACAGCAGAAAGAACCTTCTGCAGTAAGAGCTATATAGCCCTGACACTTCATATGCTGGATACCAGCCATCAAACCTCAGCTGAAACGTCCTTATTTCAACCATGAAATTGGGAGAAAGGGTGATCTACAAGTACCAATATATTAACCACATTCAGCATCAAATCACTACATTGAACTGCATCTTAAACTCATTTGGAAGGTCGGCCTCTAGGCAGAATCAATGCTAGAAGTTCCTCCCTCACTCTTGTCACTGGACAGAGCTAGCTGGGTTTAATGAATTATGATTCATTAATGTATTTGCACACTTAGCCCTTGAGTTCAGTCAGCTGCTATTTCTAGGTCTTGTTAAACATCATCTTTCTCAAATACTATAGAAATTCAAAGTAAATTTTAGTTTATTCCTTCCCTACTATTTTTGCATCAGTAGCTGTATCTTACTACCACCTAGTCCAATATAGCAGTTTTACTTTCCACTTAGGTTTTCAGCTAAGCACCTTCCATTGCTGCTAGGAAAAAAAAAAAAAAAAAGGTCAACAAAAAACATGTTTATATGCCTTTCTGAAGCACTCTCTTGCCTAATGTCTACAAAATATATCAACATTGAGGTCTGTGTGTCCTGAGGTCACAGTGCCATGCTGAGCCACTTTGCCTGCCTGTTTCCTTGTGCTCCTTAATATGCTCTCAACATCAGTCTCACATCTTAGCTCAGAACTGCAAGCTCCTTCTTCCCATTGGAAACTCTTCACAAGGCTGTGCAATAGCTACTGGAGTGGGTCATGGTCTATGAGTCAGTGTCAGTAGCAGCATCAGTAACTAAACCCCCAGAGGTTTCACAGGCTTGGCTACAAGTTAACAGTTAACTAAAATTTCATACAGAAAATTCAGTGTTCACAACAGAAAAACTATGGCTAGGAAAAGGAGCAAACACACCACACTGATCTTATTCTAAAGGGCAGACCTTCAGATTGCATAGAGGAACACAACAACATTGGTGTCAATAGAATTATGACAACTGATACCAAGGACAGATGTGTCACTCTTTGAGTTAAACTTACATGATACAAGGTCTTTTTCATAAGGATTTATTGAGCTTAATATGTTGTTAACAGTTGTCACTGGGCTTTCATTTCACAGTTTTTAAACCAGCAACATCTCCGTAATCCCATGAGGGAAATAAAACGACCTAAGCACCCAGTGCAAATTTTTAAAATGAAGCATTCCTAAACAACTTCACAAGCCAAAGTTATTCACTGAACTAATCCATGAGAAAATGCAGATGCCAAATCTGCTCTTAACCAATTTGAGCAGTACTCACATAAGTCTACCACCCACATCCTGCTTAGTCAAATCTTCTGAGCTTTCCTCAGCACTAGCTATGGTGGTGTCCAATCTTTTTGAGGATTACTGATGCATGGCTAAATATAGAAAAGACAGTCTAGAAAAAAGAACTGTGAGTCTGTGTATCAACAGGGAGACAAGTAAGAGCCTCTGACTGTGTCTCAAAACAGCAAACAGTCCCACAGAGAAAGAAGGGCTTCAAACTACTTCAGCAGAAAGACCAGGAATCTTCTGTCATTTCTAGGTCCCTTGCTAGGAAGCTTTCACCAGGCCTAATGAGTTGATGAACTTCTACCCATGGCACAGAACCCTCGAAGGTCAGGAAATGTGAGAAATAAACCTACTGAAGAGAATACAGAGAATTTTTCTTTCTCTAGCAACTTTTAACTGCTTGTGAAAACCAAATAAAACTTTTTTTTTTTTTTTTTTTTTTTTTTTTTTTTTTTTTTTTTTTTAATATNTTTTTTTTTTTTTTACCAGAAATAAAAATTCATGTTAAAACCCCCATTTGCTTCAGGTTATGTTTTGGTGAAATTTCAAGGAATCAGTAGAGTAACTGAAACACAGAAATATCTGCCCCTAGCAGAGCCACCAGGAACCCAGCATGGATTTGTAGTCTATCATATTTAATGTTGCTGAGTGATCCAAATGAATTAGCATTGATTTTTCTGTATATTTGTCCCTCTCCAAGATGTAATCACTTCTTAATAATACCAAAACTGCTATTCTAAGAGATATTTTGCCTCCAAATTATTGTGGGCTTATTTTTTAAATTTTTCTATTTGTCACTTCTTTAACATGTTATTAACAGGGTCAAAATTTCTAGGAGCACATGTATACTAAAATGCATACTGGCTTAGTACCCCCTCCTGTAAGGAATTATACTTAAGCAGAAAACCTGCCTCTCCACCTTTTCTCAAATCATGGCTTCATTTTTTAATGTGTAGGATTATTTATGACAAATAAGCAACAGCTAATTTGTATAGAATGGTCTACATGGCACACCAGACCCTTTTTGTATCAACATTTATTATTTGACCCCTCAGAAACATACAATTTTTTCCATCACCTTCCCTCATAAAACACTAATTTTTTTTTTTTTTTTTTTTAGGAAAATACTATTACTATTGCAGAGATCTTGTAAAGTCTCATAAAAGCAGGGAAAAATGTAAAGCTTGTGCATTGACACCAGCTGTCAGCTCAGCATTTAGTTAAAATGTTAAGAGACAGAGCCAAAGATAAATTTGAAAGCATAATCTCATATATATCATGATGAATCATATCTTGAAATGTCTTACCTTAACTAGCCTGGAAGGGTGATTGTAAGTGAGTTGTAAGCGAGATGTCTGAGCTATTTTGGAAAGGAACTACATAGCGTGTGGCAAATTTATGTGCTGGAGGAATAAAAATTTACTAGCAGCCCCTAAAGATGGTGTGAATATGTATTAATTAGCAAAGTTACTGTGACATCATTGGTAAATTTCTTTTTACAGAACTACAGATATAGTAGAGATGTAGTACTGTAGGAAGCCATGTAGACATAGGCAAGAAAATCAAATAAAAGCTTTACTGGTAATCAGGATTTCTAGTTAAGGATAAGAACAATATTTTGTTTCCTATAAGGTCCAGACTGAAATGCTAAAAATACTTTTTTTGGCCATAAATATGTGTTATGCTAGGATAACATCACAAAGGTTCTGGCATCTGGCATCATCATAAAGAACAAGATTTCCCTGCAAGATCCAAATATCATCAAGGCATGCAAATAATATATGACTGAGCCACTTTAGATTTGAATAAAGCACATCTCTTAAACTTAACATCACTGGAGACAGGTACTTGTTTCATGCCCCCTACTCCTTGCATCTGTGTAGTATCATAAAAAGTTAAGGGGGAAGAAAAAAATCTAAACTTTTTTTGAAAAAAACCCCAACCCTGACTGACAAGCCTTGGAAAATATTACATTATAGATACATAGCCACATTGCAATTGAGGAAGGGGTAAGTGTGAAAAATAATCTCTAAAAACTTTCTCTTTATATATCTTAAATGCAGAACAGTTTGAGCTAAAAGATCAGGATTTAAAAACAAAACCAACCAGAGGGTGATTGAGGGTGTTAAGATCCTTTTATTAGAGAAATGCCTCCACCCAAGTTAAGGTGCAAACAAGACCATAGGCTGAAGTCAATAGTACAGATTTTATTTAGTCATAAATGTGAGGTAGAGAGAGGTAGAAAGAAATAGAAAAGATGGAGTTGGGTTAGGGTTAGGGTTAGGAGAGAAAGATTAATTAAAAAGATATCTCCACCCATGGATCCAGCAGCATCCCACTGTCCTTCTTCACCCTGGTCTTCTCAGTGATGGGTTTCACAAGATTTCAAAACTTCCCAAGGTTACAAAACTTTTCACTACCTACACATTTTAGCAAACAAAGGAGTTAGTGCTCAGTGGATACACATTTCTCTGATTCCATTAGTTAAATGATTCCCTTCCTTCCAATGCTAATCAGTCCCATGCTCAGTATTTCTCTTGACTAGCTGGGTTTTTTGATTCCACTTGCTGTGCACGGTCTCTCTCTTCCAGAAGCACCTGCACCCAGTGGGAGCTTGTGGGGTGAGGGTCTGTGGTGACACAGAGTCCCCAGGCAGTGCAAAGGAGAGCAGCTTTATTGCAAAAAACAGACCTTTTTCAGCAGTTAGCTGGTTATCAGTTGCATAGTTCTGAATCATAACAAACATAATTCAACCAACCACTATACACCATTATGTGAACACACACAGTGGGTATAAAACTTGTTTTTTCTACCCCTAATTGAATCTCTTTCCATAGTGCTTTTCTACTTAGCCAAAGTAACAGGCCTGAGCCATGATTTTATAAGGCCTCTCTTTTATAAAGCCTTACATTACCAGGAACAGGAGCTGCCTTCAGCACAGTTACTAAGTTTTCTTCCCTTGGAGATCCTTTGCAGTGATTTTTTCTTCTCCCCCAGATTGCTTACCTTCCCTCTATGCCTGAGATAACACACAGAGAATGGTACCACTTTTCTCTTGCTTCAGGTTCTCATCAAGTACCTTAACTAACAGTTCCAAGTTTTGGTGGTCATCTGTCCCATACCTTGGGCTGATCTTTCTTTGACTGTCAACATGCCTAGGGGCAGTTGCCCCTCCACGCATTTTGGCACAATTGGAGATTTTTTTGTCAAGATTCGTTACCCAGGATGAGTAATGAACATTTCCCAGGATGACATTCATTACCCAGAATGAGTAACTCCAGACCTCAACAGGCCTGGAGTGCTTATGTCAGGGAAAAGTGTTTGAGGCAGGCAATTTTGATCTCCATACAAAGGTTCAGAATTTTGGGGGAATTATTTGCCCCTCATCAGCAGAGACAACAGTTTTGCCTGCAGTGTAAGGGGGAAGGGACACAGAAAAGTCCCACCCAAGGAACAGTTCTGAAACAGGAATAGCAATGTCTCCAGCTTTCACAAAGAAATCCTGTGATGGATTGTGTGTGTGACAGATGGAGCAATTGTAGGTGTGAAGCATATTTGAAGTTTGCATTTATTTATTTCTTCATTTTTCTCTACTGTAACTTTGTTGCCAGTAAATAATCAAGAACTTAGCCCTTTGCTTTACTATTTTTATATGAATGCATATCTAGTGTTCAAAGTGACTGCAGTAATTCTAAAAAAAAATTTCAAATGGGGTTTTTGCACTTCCATGGAGATAAGATATCAAAGAAGTCTTCCAGAGAGCTAGGAGCCAGGACAACCTTGGGACTCCCAGGAGTTGGTTTGTTTCCAACCGCATTCTCTTTGCGAGCTGACGTTGACAAATAGCAGGATGGAAGGAGAGATTTCCCTGGGGTGTATTATCCTGACCCCCATTGCAGGAGGTAAAAAAGACATGTTTTCAAGAAATTCCATAGCATTGCTGAGTGTTATAGCTATTTCCTAGAATTCCTGTGAGTGAGAGGCATCCTGGCCTTATCATGTCTTTGTCCACATGTCACCTTTTCAAATCTTTTTAACTTCACGTTAACAAGCTCATTAACAATTCAGCCAAGCCTAAATAATTTCAAGACCAGTTTATTGTCAAGAATGAAATGTCCAGCAAGCAATAACTGCACACCTCAGGTTACTGCTGCCAAATGCTCCTTTCTCTCACTCCCCCTTGCTTTGGACAGAACTGCAGGAGCTTGTACTCCCACCTCTGTTTTCTCATCCTTTGTGAGGAGGTGATCAGTGCCACAGGATGGGATGGCTCTGGGCCCTCCTCTGTGCAGCAGCAAAAAATCACTATGTTGTCTTCTCCACAGTACTTCAGGATAATTCAGTGTAAGGATTGTGATTTATTAATAATGTATTTATGAGATACTGAGATAGAAAGCCTTTAAAACTACTGGGGAAAGCAAAAGACAACCCCATGGGTAGTTGCTCTAAAAGCAGTAAGAATTCACCCTCTTAAATACTGAGCATCTACAACTTGCTCCCTTCCCTTCAAGTTCAGGACAACCAGCATTTTGCACAATAAAGTTCTTAAAGACTTGGTTGCCCCTGTTAGGTCAGGAAACTGAGCTCCTAGACACAGCAGTACCTTGTTGCATAAGGACAAGGACTGACTTATGTGGAGATAAATTGGGGTTTTTTTTCAGTTTGGTTTTATGTGTGAGTAGGAACTCCAAGACCTTTGATCCTTGAAGACCTCAGCAAATTAGGCTTCTACTGCAAGGTGCAAGCCTGCAATCATCATTTTTTCTCTCCCTAAGAAGCAAGTGACAAGTACCTACAGAAAAAAAAGGGGGGGGGGG
>WEIU01011288.1:168197-212637 GCA_013389925.1 Aegithalos caudatus | reverse complement strand
GGGAAATCTGGTGTAATTTAGAAAGTGAATAGCTCAAACAATCCTCCCTGTGGGAAGAGGGGATAAGAGCAAGAACAAACTTACAGTAAGTGTTAGTTTAGTGTTAGTAAACAGAGTACTGTCAACATATTTCTGGTATTACATCCTAGCTCCAGGATGTAGGCTAGGGTAGGGTGCAGTAGGATCACTTTCAGTTGAGAAAACAAGTAAATAACTTCTCTTCCAAAGTCTGAACATGAACTGAAACTTGGGAGAGTCTATTAGAAAGCTCATTCAAGTTCAAAAAATATAGGATGAGTAAATTGTGCCAACACATACGTGAAAGGTCGTCTTCAGGTTCACAGATAAATCCAAGTCCATTCAAGAATATTAATTACACAGCACATCTAACAGCCATATTATAAAACTATTTTTAAAATGGTGAGGATCTTAGGTCAATATTAAAGGTTAAATTTTCAGTTTCAGAACCGAAAAATAGTCATGAAGTTTAAATAAGGATACCAATATAATATTGTTATTTTAATTAGAGGAGAGTTAGTTTTAAAAACTGATTAACACTTGTTAAACGAACTGTCAAATTAGCTAATAAAATTTTAAAACTTAGCATATCTTTGATATTTTTGTTTTTAATGCTTTTTTTTCCATGACTAAACCAATTCTTTCTACTTTGTCTTATCCATCTGGGCCCCTGCTGGGGAATGTCATTAATATTTCAGACCCCACTGAGTGGCAATAGTGCTACTTACTGAACAGAGATAATTGAAACAGGGACAGGTATTTCTGAAAGCATTTCCAGAATTCCTAAGAGACTGACATATAAATCTGGTAAATATTATTTATGTTCCTGCAGAAGCTGCTGCAGTAAGAGGGCAGATACCAGTGCTGCTGCTGATTTGCTTCTCAAGTGCAACACAATATTTTGTTCTGGTTTCTACCAGGTTTGCAAGGTTTAGACAAAGGCCAAACTTCTTTGAAAGATACTCAACCACCTGGAGCAGGAAAGCAATTTTATATTAAAAAAACATGTATTACTTACTCAGCTGCTCCATCTTTCTGAAGAAAGTGTCCCTGGTCCCAATGATGTCTACAGGCTCTCTTGTGTGACCATCTCCTGGCCAGCATCTCTGGAAGCCATAACACCACAACTGGTGTCTGAAAGAGTGGCTTGAGAGAACAGACACAGCCAGGCAACAGAGCAGCCAGTAGGGCTGTGCTTACCAGCTGTTTGCCACTGCAAGGTGACCACAGACCTCACCTCACCACGGCCAGCAAACACCAACTGCTCTAGGTGGGCTACAGTGGGACTTGAGAGCATGTGGGGTGCTTTAGGTAACTGGCAGGCGCACAGTCTTCTGCTGTGGCAAATGTGGGATGTGCCCCCATGTCCAAGAGAAGTTAGTTGGCAAGAGTAAGAGCGAGTACTGCTTATCAGAGGGGTCCTGTGCTCCTGTCAATGCCACAAAGGTAACAGGAAGATGTTGAATGAGTGCAAATGGAAAAGACACCTATGGAGAGGAGACTATTTTCTATTGTGTCTACTTAGATAGTCAGCACTTGCCATTTTCACAATGCTCTGAACAATCAGGAAAAGCAAGTGGAAGAGCTATGGAGACTGAAGGAAGCCCCTATACACACTGCAGTGTATATGCTTCCTCCTGGGAGGCTGCTCCTGGGAACAGCTGATGCACACAGTGGTGGCCACCAGGCCCTTTTTGCAGACCCTTCTCAACAGGAGGCCCCTTCTGAGGAATGCAGGTACACCAGTAGGTGCAAACAGGCCTCTATCTGCAGAGCCCTAGCTTCATCTCCTTGTTTATCTGGGACTATATTCCCATTTTGTGGATATACAGCAGCGTCCTCACTGTGTGAATGATTATAAGCTGCAAACTACTTGCGAAGTATGGGCACACACATAGTACAGCAAAGACAAATAACTTTTAACTGACTAAGTAGACACTGGCTAAAGGAGTGAGAAAGGCTGTAGTACCACACGCAGAGGCTGGGGACTGGGGCTGCCTGCCGGTCTCGTGGCAGCGCTGGTGAGAGGTTTGCTCAGAAAGCCCCAGCAGAAGGGATGTTATTTTACACTGCAGGTGGTTTCCAACTGACTAACTCCAGTACTGGAAACAGCTCGAGCACGGCAGCACAGAGCTATGAAGCCTGGTTTGTCCTGTTTCACAGCAGCTTCCTGCATAAACAAGCTCTTTCTTTCACACATCTTTTTACTCTTTCCAAATCCCATCACATTGCAATGCAAAGGAGGCTGAGTTCTGGATATTTGTTTTTTACCAAAACTGTTCTCACTTCTCTGTAGATATTTCCACTGAAAATATCCCAGCTGGGTGTAGTGACAGCATCTGAAATGTGATAAGACATCAGAGACATGAAAGAGATCAGCACTTAGCCTACTTGGAGGGGGAGGAGGAGGGGGTGGTTTATCTCTTTCCTGACATCCCATTGCTGCGGGAAGTGAGATTTCTCCCTGCAGCCTTGGACCCTTTGAGGCTGGGGCACCCCATAGAGGGCTCTGGCTGGGGCTGGGCACCTTCAGCCCTCTGAAAGCCATGGCCATCCCCAGCATGTGGCATGAAGGCAGAGACTGACAACTGCTCCCAAAACTTCCAGCTCCTCCCCTCCTGCCAGCGGCTTGAACGGCCGCCACTCTTCCCAGGGAAGTGACTCAACCTATAATTGTGGCGCAGGGTCAAGAAGCTGGAAGGGTGTCAAGGAAGGAAATATCTTCAACAGTGGAGATGAATGGATAGAGGATCCTTTAAATTTAATTCTGCATCTTGGAAATGTCAAAGAATTACAATATTTCTCCAAAGAAGTAGTGTACAGCCTTTGGAAAACACAAAGCTACAGAAATGCTTCACTGAATTTCCCTTGGATTTAACCCAAAGCTGACATTACTCTGACTAATTCCACTTCTTTCTCCCCTTCACATCCTCAAATACAGCTAATTTTAACAAGAAAGTAATGTTCTTTATACTCAGCAAGGCACTCTGAAGTTTTTTTTAACCTTTATTCCAGTTACACACTGTGTCAGTCCCAAAGAAAAGCACAGCTCTGCAGACCCAAATACAATATGACACAATCTGCTCCTGGGTTTCCACACAGGACAGCTGTATCCCACTGCTGGTCCACAGTATTTGTGGAGTCCATCAACTCAGCAGCCTGAAGTTCACTTTGAAACCTGAATGTGAGTTAAGCTCACTCAACTCACACAGAAATCAGGATCAATTTCTTGGCTACAAATAGGACATTTCACTGCATTTCCACAGTCAATTACTTTGGAATTCTTATCCCAACTCTTAACCACATTTTAAAAGGATTACCTTGCTATCATAGTAGCTTTAGCAACTGTACAGAGCTAAGTAAAAGTGTAGAGTTACCTATTGTGTGGGCTGGCTAGAAAGAGCCAGTCAAATTTTGCTCAAAATAGATGTGCATTATTTCCACTTATCTGCACTCTTCTTGGGCTGCATCAGTGAAAATCATAACTGAGAAGTGTCAATAAGAAAAAAATGCAAAACCAGAAACAAATTAATAAACCCACCCACCAAACATTGTCTTTTTGATTTGAATTCCCAGGCACCATTTTAAAATTAAACACTTTAATTATGAGCCCTGGTTGAAAGTTTATTATATGTTTTCAGTCCCATATAAATACACCTTTGATGTTATCCCTAGGCAAAAAAGTAAAAGTTTAGAACATCTCTATTATGACATTACAAAAATTTGACACATTATTTCACTGTCAATGTTAGCAGGTCACAAAATAATGAAAATTATCAAAATCAAGTATAAATGAAAGTACCAAATAGGGGAAAAAACCCAAACAACATACTTTTGGGCTTTGAAATTAAAAATTTAAAAACTTTGTCCAACCCCAAATTTTTTGAAAGGCGACATTTTGAAAATCCTGGCCAAACTAAAAATTAATTTCAATATGTGCAGATTTTGAAAGCTGAGGACAAGGTGATTTCCTGAAAGCAGTAGCTTCTACAAGACCAGTGTAAACTGATGTGAGATTCCCAGACAGGCTTCATAGGTCAATAGGAGAAAGGGATGTTTTAAGCAAGATGACTTCTCCAATATAAACAGAAATTTTGAGACTTTTTTAGCAGACTTCAGACACAGACAACAAAGGTGGGGGAATCAATATTATTTTTCAGTGACATAATTTGCACTTGCCTTGCAAAGCTAGGCTGAAATTATTTCACATTTTATGAGAGGCATTGCCCACAGAGAGAAGCCAAAAAAACCCTTATTATCTACAGGCAAAATAATCTGAGAGAGCAGAAATAAAGGGAATAGGCTAGAGATTTCTGTAGCCTCCCCAGAGGAAGTGGATCCGAGGGCATCAAAGAGCATGGGGAACTTTGTGAAATACATTTTAATAATGCCTTTGAAAATAGGAGGAATGGGGAGACATGAGAAGTGATACAGGAACTGCTAATTTACATCTCTCCACTCGCTGTCTGTGCAGGCAGCACACCATTGCCCTGAAACTTTCAAGCCTTAGTGCCTGTCACCCAGTTCTGAGAAGGCACCAGAGCAGTGCCCTGGCACTGACGGCTCACGGTGGGGAGCAGCAACTCAGTCACTCTCCAAATTGAGCCAGTTACTTGCTGATTTCCCCTACTACTGCACTGTGGCTGGAAGTGTCTCAGCTCAGGTGGAGTGCCTGCCTTCAGGTCTCATCCTCAGGGAGCACCAGAGAGTTGAAGTTGATCAATCTGCATGAAAAGAGAAGAAAGTGAAAACACTGGCATCTTCTTCTATTTACCAGCTGTATCCAGTGAATGCTTTCCCTCCCAATGTAGGAAAGTTCACCTTATCCATGTCAACCTTTTTTTTTTTACTTTCTGTGCTGAGATTTTCTCTGAACTGTTCTCCCAGACTTGACTTCAAGAATTGAAGAACGTATGATGGAACCTGACCAGAGTAAATCTTGCTCGGCTAAAAGGCTCACAGTGAGATTTCACAAGATCACTCTTCCCTCCCTCACATATAAAAACAACAGAAAACCTAATTTTATTTTATTTTATTTTTTTTAATAAGTCAATTTAGGAAGGCAAAGCAATTCACCTTCAGGCCAGATGAGAGTCCTGGCCAGTGTAAGTGAAGCATGAAAGCTGTTTGTTTGAGACAGGAGAGGACAAAAGAGATCCTATATTTTTTGTCACCTCCAGATCTTTGCTCAAGTATCCAGTCAAACCTCACCCCTAAGAACAGCATCAAAATAAAGACTACAGGCATTTCTTGCATCCTTGCTTTTCTTTAGATATTTCCAAAAGAAAGGGCCCCATGCAGCTTTGTCATCTGGGGTCAGATTCATCAGGGGTAGGGTGGAAGCATGAAGTTACCTGTGGAGCAGGCCCCCTGTGACCCCTGAAAGCCCTGATCCAGCCAGCTGATCCAGCTCCTCTCACTCATGCCATCCTTCCTAACATAAAGCTTGGGAATTAAGCTGCCCTTAGCACGAGGTTAATGATAGAATTGCATCTGCAGATGCAATTTACAGACAAGCAAGAGCCAGCCATAATCTGGTCTGCATGGATAAGTGGTTTATAGGGAGGAACAGAAAGCTCTAAACCACAGAAAACAAGAAATTGAAACCAAGCATGGTACAAAGCTGTTTTGTTTTCGATCAAATGACACATACACAATTTTTGAACCACAGAATTTATGTGCTTTCCTAGTGATTAATATTTTAAAAGATTGTTTGGCACTGGACACTCAGTACATGTCTTGCAAGGACTTGGCACAGAGAAGAGGTAAGTAATCAGAAATGTGCCAAAAACTTGTCAAGGAAAAACTTACACTCAATACTAATCAAGCTTAACTCTGTGCCAGTCCTCCCACTCATCCTTTCATAGGAGAAAGTCTTGCAGCGTGAGCCTGCCCATGCTGCTTCAGAGACAACCAACACCTTCCACAGTCAGCTGACAAAAATGGAAGTTTGGGAGGCTGAAAACAGAAAAAAAATACAACTCACCTTCTGCTCTGCAGCAAGGATCACTGCTGGGTACAGAATCCTGCCTGCTCTGCTCAGGGGACTTCCAAGAGTAAAAGACTTAAATTGCATGTCTGCAGCACTAAGAAATAAGTTTCATTATGCCCCTTATCTGGTGTGTTTTGGTCCCCAGTGCCATTGCCGTGGCAGCTTGACAGCAGCCACCATATTTTTCTGCTATGAAAAAATTCATGCTAGAGGCTGTATCAGAGACACCAAACTCATTAAGAGTTGTCCCTGTCTGGATGAGAGATGCAACTGCAAAGCAAAGTCATCTCTTTGCTTGGCACTTCTGGCATTCGGTGTCCTAAAGGGCTCCCCTGGGATACAGCCCATGCCCAGAAACGGCGTGGGACAGGGACACACAGGTGGGGTTTGTCTGGGGTGGGACAGGGACACACAGGTGGGGTTTGTCTGGGGTGGGGCAGGGACACACAGGTTGGGTTTGTCTGGGGTGGGGCAGGGACACACAGGTGGGGTTTGTCTGAAGTGGGATAGGGACACACAGGTTTGTCTGGAGTGAGGCAGGGATATTCAGGTAGGATTTATCTGGAGTGGGGCAGGGACACACAGGTTTGTCTGGCCCACTGGGGCAAATTGGCGTGCTCAGGCTGCGTTTTCCTGCTCCTTTTAGTGGAAAACCTCGCACAGGACAGCCATGGGCATCACCTCTTGGAGCCAGGGTTCTTGTTCGCAGGGAGGCGGGCTGAGTTTATGCACACCCCTCCTCCTGCCCTGCCCTTCCGTGCTCCTCACCTCCCATCACGGGTGGCATTTGCTCTTCTCTCCCACCTTCCCTCACAGCCCCACAGTCTGAGGGTGCCATTCCAATATTCCTGAGCACATGAAAGCCCTGCAAAGCCCAGAGTGCTCATGTTGCAGGATGGAAATGGAGAGGTTAATTATCATGCGGGGGGTGGGATGTGCTTGTTGGAGCCACCATTGTTAGCACTCCTGTCCATTAATTTACTTGGCAAAAACCTTCTTCTGATTGACTTGCATCCATGAGTTTAAAAAGGGAGGGCTATTCATACCACCTTTTTGTTGTTTGTTGGTTTTGCACCCAAATTAGCAAATGTATCTGCCAAAGTGCCCAAATTAAATAAGTGCTTTGAAACATCTCTTGAATAATATTCCTATCTCCAATGACTATAGAGACCCCAGAGACACAAATTTCTGTCTGAATATAGCTAGTTATACTTAGTTGGTGTGTACCCTGTTTCCTGTATGGTTTATAGACCCTGATTTTATTTAGGCTTAAAAATAGGAAGCAACAAAAATCTTCTGAGAATCTAAAACAATTTACAACTGTCTATGCACAGAAAGTTTCACTAACTTCACAGTGTTTGTTAACATCACTGTACCCACACATGTTTAAACAACTGCAGAATCAGAACTGCATTTGACTGGGAATCTGAACCAAATCCTCTCTTAAAATTTTGCCATTTAAAGAAATAAATATATTTAACACTACATAGAGATAAGCACTTTAAAAATTTAAATATATAAATAAAATTTAAAAATTAAAAAAAAACACAAACAAAAGAAGAAAGCAGCAGTTGAACTCTCCCAAAGACATGCAGTCTCCTACCTGCCACAGTTAGAGTGTATTCCAGAGCTGCACACATCACTGTTTATATTATCAAGGAAACTGCATGGAAAGTGAATGTTAAGGAAGCCAGGGCTATATTGGCACCTGTGCCACTGAAACACAGGAGAAAAGACAGGCACAACTTGCCTCATTCTGGCAAACAGCATTAGAAAAAGGAAATTAATCTCCCAGCTTCCAAAGTACATTGCAAACATTTCAAGAGAAAATATATATATTGTGAGGGCAGTAATTTTCTTTTTTTTTTTTTTTTTCCCAATCCCTTTTCTTTCACTGTCTAATCAACGTTTTGAAATGCTAAAAATATAACACACATTTTTCTACAGTGTTCATTTCCTGAACGGAAAAACTGATCTTCAAACATGATCACCACAGTGCCAATCATGAGTCCAAAGTCAATTATTTTCCCAAACTGACTAAAGCAAATCTCTTGTCCCCCTCAGTGAGAGACAACACACAGGGGTACAACTAGTAGGCACCCAAGGGGATGGGGGAAAAGGGGAGCGGTGGGATAGGAAGAGGCTAAAGCAGTAGAGACACATGCACTATTTGCTTTAGATAATTGTTCAGAAGCAGTTCAGAAACAATAGAAATCGTTTGGCTCTAATCTGCAACTTGAAAAATATTAAGGTTGGAAAAAAACTCTGACAGAGCAGCTGACATTTAAATACTGCTGTTGTTTGGAGACAGGAAAAGGAAAATGTGGCCATTGTTGCTGGCATGCCTCATTTTCTCCCCCATCTCTTAGCAAGGATTCACACACGTCCTCAGAAGTCCTGCACACCAGAGTGATCCAAGCTGCTTCTCTTGCTGAAGTTGGCAGTAGGGAAACACCACTGTCCTCCAGAAAGCATTTCAGTATCCCTCATTCCCAGGACTGGAGAGACCAGATGGTGGAGCTCCAATGAGGCTGTTTTTCTTTCTCTGCCACATGGATGCAGAAATCATGGTCAGGCTGCTACAACAAAAGGAGCCCTGGAGCCCAGCCTGTAATGCTATACTTCTTGGTCCCTCCTTTTGCTCCAGCAAGGAAATTTTGCAGGATGTAGCACCATATTGAAAACTGTTCCCTTCCTTATTGCTAGATAAATAGACCAGTGTGTGGCCATGAGGAAAGAGTCTTCTCATGGTGGTGGCTTCAGATGTAAACTGTGACCTCAGAAAAAGCAAAGACAAAGAAGTACAGAGTTAAAAAACTTTTCATTACATCTTTAATTTCAGTGTAACTTTCAGCCTATTATCTGAACTATAATTTCTATCAGTTTTAGATTCTCACTACTTTTTCCCTCTAAAATAAAAATCTTTGCAAATTGTTGTTGTTGTTATATTAATCACACTTTCTACAGTAGTACCTATGGCATCAAGGATTAATGAGCAGATAACCAAGCATTAATATAGATAAATGAGATCTACCTATCTCTACTTCAAGAATTTACCCCCACATGCACACACTGGAGCAAACAGATCAGATAATGTATATTTCTGTGCATGCCTAGGGCACTAACCAAAAAGCCAACCCTCCCTAATACCCTCAAAGTATCAGGGCCCCAGGGAATCTACAGTCCAGATAGTCCAGACAGAAATAGGAGAGTGAAAGTGGTGAGTCATGTGTGGAGGTGCAGGAAGGGACAGGTGTATCAGTTGGGAGAATGGGATGATAAAGGAGAGAACTGAAAACACTAAGACAAAAAGGCACTGATGTGGACAGCATGAAGTGGAGGGAGCTGGAAAGGCAATGAAGGTAGGGGACACAGCTTCTTACACAGAAGAGCCAACATCTGTGTGGGGCAGAAGCAGCCCAGTCACATCGGTACAATGTCCTTTGACTCCTCTCTCTTCCCTGGCCCAGGAGCCTCCAGGGCTGCCCCCAACAGCTGGGCACCCTGAGACTGGTGGCAGCAAAGTGACACCCCAGAAAAGGGGAAATAGGGAGCCTTGTCCTTAGCTCCTGGATCTCAGGGCTAAAAGAGGCATTTTGAGCAGCTTTGCTCAGCCCATTGAGAGACAGAACCAAGGGTCACCCAGTTATCCCTCCACAGACCCAACCAACTCATCCCTGATTAGTATTCAGAGGAGCACTCAGACTGGCAATGAAGATATCAAGGGATGGCAAATCCATCATTCCTTTCATTCATTGATTCCTCTAGTTAATCCTCTTTACTGACAAAAAAAATTGGGCTTCACATCTGAGTCCCTTATAATCTGTCACCCTCAAAATGTGAAACTACAGTCCTGGAAGCTAGATGTTCAGGATGGCCCTGTGTAAGTCTCTCAAAAAATATATTCTCTGGGACAAACAGTGTTTGGACATCTGACCAACCAGCCACATCTGGATGAAAGCATTAATTTGAATTATATGGGAATTTTTTTTGGATCAACTTTTCTGCCAACACTGTGCACCTCACATTCAGAATAGTGCTGTTTCATCACAGAACTTCTCAGGGTGAGCAGGAGGAACCAGGACTGCCCAGAAAAATATGTGTTTTCACCCACAGACAGGCAAGAGGTTTCATTCAAGATTGTGCTTTGTAGGAATTCCAAGAGAAAAAGGAAGTGGTGTTTTTTTCATGTAGGGTCAAAGACATCATTTTCTGCCCAGTTGCCTTGTTGTATGGAATGTCAAGTAAAGCTGCCCACTTAGTAGACATAGTCTGGCAATAAAAAACAGTATGTGAACAGAAAAGACTGCTTATTTTGCTTTAAACTATTGTAAATCAAATTTGTCCTTACACACAAACTTGTGCAACAAACCTTGTGGAGTGTGATCCAGCAGGAATTTCAAGATAATAACTGTATTTTAAGAAGTCATCCAGAGCATCTGAATACTTCAGCAATGAAAACTTATGCAAAAATAACTGCCTACAGAGAGAAAAATGCACCTGGTGTTAACAGTCTAGTAAAGATACTTTAGAGTATCAAAGGTTAATGGAGGTTTTAAAAACATTAATGCTTTAATTTCAATTATTTTAAGAATAACCATACACTTAATGCTTTGCTGAGACTCCTCGGGCTTTGCTTTTGAGTAGCCTTGGGATTCCAGCAAGGGCAGTTCACCACTTTGTATAAGTAGATAGCAGTTTAATAAGAGCATAGGACAGTTATTTTTTCCATAATTATCTGACAGGTTTTTATCCACTTCCAATCAAAACTTTCTTCCCTCTGAAACATTTGATTTGTTTTAGTTGAACTGTAAAATTCCCTTGCAGCCACCAGGCTTGGGGTCTTTCTTAATATCACTAACAGTTACAAAAAAAAAAATTAATTCTATGGCAGCACTTTAACCTTTCAGAAGAGTTTTCTTCTCTTCCCTGTACTGAAGTGAGGTTCAGAATTAAACTATCAGCAAACCAATCCCTAAGGAAGATGAGAGACCAGATATGAACTGCAGACCACAGCATGCAGAATATATATACAGCTAGGGAGGAAAAGTGCAATGTGTGAGTTTTTCAAATGTATTTCATTGGAGGGAGTTTATAAGAAGACAATGATAGTCAGAACTCAAATCTTATCTCTCTAAAGGGCAGTGAGTCTTTTGCAGAGAAGAAATGGTTTCAGCTTAATTGTGGCGTTAAGTAAATAACTATATTTTTGACTAGGCAGAAGAGCAAAGATTTGCAAGAATCTGAATTGCATTTGAAATTATCTGTAACTTTAAATTAAGATGTCTCTAGAAAAAATACTGGGTATTATCTTTCACATAGAACTGAAAGTGAAATTGGCTTCTCTACACAGAAGGTCCTCTCCATAGTACAATAAATTGTATTAATCCATTAGCAGAAATGTCAAGCTCAACTGATAATTATCAGCTGGCTTTGTAAAACCACCAGCCATTCTTCATTATATTTATGTAAGAGATCTAACTGGAGAGGTCCATTCTGAGATATCTGATGATCTTTTACTTAATGTAACAACCTTCTTGCAGCACAGGACTGACTTTGCTGCAAAATGGAGCCTTGACTTCCAGGCTCCAGGGTTTCACATCAGGCAGAGAGGGTTCAGAGAATCCTGTCAGAATGAGCAAAACTGCACTACACCTGGCCAGGAAAGAATGATGCACCACAAGCTCACTCCTACCATGGAAAATCTAGGATGGAAGATGTGTCTGTGAGCCAGGCAGAGGGATGTGAGAGCTGGGGCTTGTAGGTCACAGGGAAGCAGTGGTGTTTGGTGTCCATATGGATGACAGCATCAGTAGCAGGTCCTCTGGCACACCCACAGGCCCTGTCCACAGCAGCAGCATCCAGATCAGCCCAGCTGGGTCAGACTCTTGTCTTCTTTCTGCCACAGCAGAAAGTCTGCCTCTGCAGGATTGGGTTGAGGGAAGCTCCTGGCTCTGCTGAACACAGCGATGGATTTCCCAATTGTTCCAGCAAGGCTGGTGTTTAGAGAAAGGGCTGGACAAAACAACATTGGCTTGCTGGTGAGAGGGATGAGCAAGGAAGATTATTTTGGTTTATTCCAACCCACACTGCTTTACTCCTAATGACTAGATTTATGCAAAAAAATGCAGAGAAATGTATATCAAACAACTCAGCTGAAGGGATACTTTTTAAATCAAATGTCATCAAGATAAAATTGTCAGTCCTACTAAAAAAATAAAAATAAAAGAATGTCTGTTTTAATTTTAGACAATCCTAACAATTTACCATAAAGACTATGGAGATACCCAGACAAATTCTAGGGGTTTGCACATTAGGATGACACTATTTATGGCATAGTCTCAGTGAACACGGGGAGGGAGAAGCATAAAGGCTTAATCTGTTCCCCCTGGAAACCAGAGAGTTGCCCTGATGAGGCAGGACTGGGCTGCCTGCTCTGTAGCAGCATGTATAATGGATGAGACTTTCAGGAGGTGGGTGTTCAGGTGCCAAAAACTGATGCTCACAGAACCGTTAGTCACTTCTGAAAAGCCTTTGGCAGGATCCCTAACTACATGGAACCAATCCATAGCTATACAGCTCACAAGTGGGATGCTACAGACTTAATGGTCTGTTCTCAAGCAGATATATGGTTTGTTTTTCTTGAGTTATTGAGTTTGTTGATGGCTTCTTGGAGCAGAATGGGATTGAATGAAAAAGGGAAGGTGATTCACAGAAAAATGGCTCAGCTGACCAAAATACACCTTCTCTACTCTGTGTCACTGGCTGTCACTGTCAGCTTCAACTACAGACAGCTCAGAAAGATTTTTTCCTTCCTTTCTTTTTATCTCTCACCTCACAACAACATGAGTGTGTGTCCTTCTTCACAATGACTGATAAAGGCCTTGAAAGCATTTTAGGAGCAATAGGGTAAGAACCGAGGATGAGAATAAGCCTGGTCCTAGTTCTGCCAGAGCAGTTCAGGGTGAGAAATATGTGGGTACATCACACCAGAAGGGAAGATATCGTAGCACCAAGCCTTTAACCAATTGGTTCTTTGTTAGCAGAAGACACTGGTCACAGGATGAAAGAGGTAAAAAATGAATGAGGTTTGAAACAGGCATAGCTAATTTCCTCCTCAATCATTGTCAGTTTATTCACTCTCAAGTCAAAAACTTAGTACTTGTAGTCAATGCTATCTCTTTTTTTTTTATGTGATTGCCCAAAAGAATTAAAAACCAGTTGGTTTTACTGCCACTTACTTTTAGAGCTATTAACGAGACTGAGCAGCAACAAAACAAAAAAGATTCCAAACATAACAGGCAGCAGAGAGCCAAGATGCACACAACAGCCCCTCAACCACTCAGCATTTCAGCTGCATTAAACAAGACACCCTGGCATTCAGGCCAGAGGGACTGTGACAATACCAGGGCCTCAGAGCTGACACTGCCATGTGCCATGGCAGACACCTCCCCGAGCCCAGAGGAGGCACTGCAGACATGCTCACAGGGGCATGGAAGGCAGAAAGGCAAGAACTGCAGCCAGATTTTCCCTCTGTGTGGAGCTAGCAAGGGCTGCATGGGATGGGCAGAAAGCTGCCCATGAGAGCAGTGAGGGGCCTCCCCTGAGCTGACAGCAATGCCCCACTGCATGCTGCAGAGCAGGGCAGAGGAAGCACTCTGAACTTTTGCAGTCAGCCTTTTTAGTGGCAACACATCTCCCCTTGAGATGATATTGCAGTGCCTTCATCCATCTCTGACATATTCAGGAGCAAATTTTAATAGCCCCCATACCAATACTCTTCAGTTGGGTCTCAATCCATGGAGTTCCTCTAGCATACACTCCAGACTTCTAATCTTCAAACTGTTTAATGGATCTGAGCAAAACAAAAAGCTTGACATGCCACAGAGAGCAGGGGCAAAGAGGCAAGTTGTGAAAATATTTCTAAGGATATAGGGGGGATGGCTTTAGACTGATAGAGAGTAGGTTATGATTAGACATTAGAAAGAAATTCTTTACTGTGAGGGTGGTGAGGCACTGGCACAGGTTGTCCAGAGAAGCTGTGGATGCACCATCCCTGGAAGTATTCAAGGCCAGGCTGGATGGAACTCTAAGCAACCTGGTCTAATGGAAGGTGTCCCTGCCCACAGCAGGGTGGTGGAACAAGAACATCTTTAAGATCCCTTCCAACCCAAACAATTCTGTGATTCTATAGTATCCTAAACTCTGGCTTTTTATTCATCAAGGACTTCACAGTGCATTTAGGAACCTGTTTATCCAAGCAAAACATTTTTGTAGATGAGTACTCCAAAACTAAGTTTAGCAACTCTATACATGTACCCAAACAACCCAGCCATTCCATTGCAGCACACAAAATCTACTGTATTGGCAGAGCTGGTTAGTAGTCAGCACAAAAATCAATTCAGCCAAAATCTGATGAAAAACTCCAGCCTGTTCATTTGGTTCCCACTTATCACATATAAAAGAGATCCAAGGGGATTTTCAGGAAACAACCATGAATAGAGCTCTAACACTAAGATATGATGTTAAAATACTACAGAAGGGTTCTGGTCAAACGTCCTCACGGCTCCCTCCTCCCTTACCCCAGGGTGAATTTGGCAGTGACATGATCAGCTCCTGGTCCTCTAATGGTGCAGGCCTGTCAGACTTCACCTACCTTTCATGATTTGTGCATTTGACAGACGTGTCACCTCTCTGCAGGGCTCAGATACAATCTCAGGCACTGACAAGGGAATGAAAACCATTTGGCTTAGGTACCAAATTGCCAGTCAGGAGAACAGGACATTAGTATTTGCCTCTTCCCCAGGCAGCTTTTGACATTTTGCAATTTGCAAGCATTACCAGAGGGCTTTTCACACCTGCCTGGAAACAGAAGTCAGGGCTTCATCATGGCAGGTCGAGTCTAACACTCTCTGTCACAATGACTTTCAGAGCAAAAGTGTCCAGCTCTGCTATATAAAATCAACACTTCACCTATAGTCTACTAGGCAAATCAAGAGAAATCAGGCCAATATCAAATTCTCTTTTAAAAGTCCTCTAGAGCTCACCAGTAAGGCAAGTAACAGGTCAGCCTGTCTTTGGGTAACTTATTCCTGGTCTTCAAAATAGAGATAATCAAGTAGCACTTACTGGAAGGCTGGATACAGCTAAAAACAAAACAAAACAGAAACCATAAACGCAAGTATTTACAAGCAGACTAAGCACCTCTTACATCCAAACACCAGAAAGTTAGCCAGCTTAACAATTACAAATTACTGATTTAAATTCCACCTCTATCCAAATAGCATACATTTAGAGCCTTAACATCAAATTAATTTTATCAGCCTAAATCCATGCATCTAATTCCTATTTTCATCAAGACACTTGGCACAGGCCAAGAAATGGGAAAGGCCAAGGTGTAAGGAGGGAAGGGATGGATAAACACTACCTGCTTTGCTCAAAGCACAGGAGCCATTGAGATTGGGGCACAGCAAGCAGGAAGCAACTCAGCTGCATAAAAGCATTCAGCAAGGCTGACAGATTTCTACCTGCACTAAAGCACATGGGTTTATCACCTGATGTTCATTGATCTGTGCAAATTACTTGCCAAATGTAAACTAACTGGAGCATAATTTGCATAATCAGCGACATGAATCTGTGGGTAATGTAGCACTTGTGTATTTATGCCTCCCAGGAGTGAAAGAAGTGCTAATATCAGTGCATAACCCTGTCCACTAGAGGAACTCACCCAGGAGACAGTTCCAAAATTGTTTGTTTTCTCCATGAGACATATTATGTGCTCAGCACAGATGTGGGGTAGCCTGCAGCAATATCCCTCCACCTTGGAACTACTGAGCTCAGGTCAAAACAGCCATAAAAATGCAGCCTGACATGGCCATGCATAGCCCAGGATAAGCAGGTGCTGGCTGAAGAACAGTGAAGAACAGTGCAAGCCCATACACAATGCCACCATCCAGGTCTGTAGCATGGTTCAAGAGTGTTTTAGTTAAAATGTGTTTTACAAAATTATCATTTGGCTCTTTTCATGTAAATTCACGGTCATCAAACTGCAGGGGATGCTATTGCCCCACCTCAATACCTGTCAGTCAAAAACAAATGGAATCTTTTTGCTCATGGTGTCTTCATGAGGGCATTTAATTACTTCATAACCTGAGTGTGAAAAGGATTGTTACTCCCATTTTCACCTATTACTCCTAAATATGCCGGTCCACATCATGCTTATCTTTCAAGAGTGTGTTAAGGATCCTAATAATATTTTTCCACTGTCCCAAAAGACTTTTAAAAGATTTTTCCCACCCATAAGCAAAGCCCACTATGGAGAAAATGTCTGTGTGAATCCACCAAAACCAGTGCTGTGGAAAATGTTTTCTCTTCTGAAATGGAACAAAATAAATTTATAAACTGTCCATGATAAGCTATTCTAAAGGGAAAAAAGGGAAATATTCTTAATTCCCACATAGCAAAGGGGAAAACTGTCTGTCTCCATGTCCATGGGATTGCCCAGGTCTAAACCACTGTTCTGAGGAGTCCCAGGCCCTGTGCTCTGGGTTCCCCAGTCCCAAAGGGATCATGCAAGCACCTGGCCCCTACTCTGTCACGAGCATTCTGAAAACACCAAGGAGACAGGAATTGTGTGCAGACTTACTATGTATGTCCAAGCCACCTTACTATAGCAAAAAACCCAGGAGAAAGAACCTCAAAAATTATTGGTGCGATGAAAACAAAACAAAAACAAAAACAAACAAAAAACTGCTTTGCAGTGAAAGGCATCTTTATCTGTTCAGTTCATCCAAAAGAAGGTTGAAAGGTGGCTTGATCACAATTTACAAGGGGCTGCACCCGGCTTACAGCCGGTTGCCCTCACAAGCAAGGAAAAACATCCATTTTAGCAGACTCTGATGTATAGTTAAACAACACCTTGCTATTTTCTAGTGCTTCTATTGTAGGAAAAAGGAGTTTATTTCATACAAAAGCAAGGCCTACCAGGAATGTTTGATGGAATACTAAGAACCAGCTGAATCCCAAATAAACTTAGAAGAAGGTACAGGTTACCTTTTTCAGGTACCACTGTGGAAAGAAACCTCACATCTTCAGTAGCAAGACTCCCTACAAATCCTTCATATTTTAAAAGAACTGTAATTCTTTCTATATTTTTGCAAATAGTTGGCTTTTTCTGTGCAGTTAGCACTTGCTGTTGCCAACAGATGTTACCAATTTCTGTTTGAAATACAGGAAATGAACCATTGTAATGTTGTATGCATTTGGGGAAAAAAAAAATCTTTCTCCAGGAAAAAAGAACCCAAAAACCCAGATTTGAGAACTTTAGCAAACTAGAGGGGAATTCCTAGACAGATCCATGACCAGATCCCTGTGATATCTGATTCAGCAAGTCACAGCCTGAAGTGAGAGGTGGTACTTCTGAGCAGAAACACAAAACATTTCAGCTATTGAATTGGCCAGATGTAGTGCTGTAACAAAGACTACTGTAATTGGCAGCAGACTGATTACCTGGCTTGAATGCAAAGGCTAGAACAGACTAATTTTTATAATTAAACCTAAAGTGTTGGGAAAATTAGATGCCTGGCAATTAAAAGATGTGAGAAAATGCACCTTGTTCTAGCAGCTAAGCCCAAGAAACACGTGTGTTCATTTGATGATAAAATCCTTCACTGTTTCTTCTACATAGTTTTGGAAAGTTATATCATGGGTTTATAAATTATTTGCTTCATCAGACTTTCCAAAATATTTCTGATTTCAGCTTCACAGCTATAACATAGCTATAACATCAGCTTCATAGCTATAACATCCAGCACATGAATGTTTAGGATTATACACCCATTCACATATTTACAGACACACATATATAAATAAATGTGTGTATATATGCACATATATATGTTACACACAGGTATCTATTTCTAGATGTAAAAGTTTCCACTAACAATTTGACAGACATGTGACCTTTCCCATTACTGAATGCTATTGTATTTTGACTACTAATGAATAGCAGAGCTTAGAAGTTAACACACAGAACAGGCAGGCATTACTTCTGTGTGATGCTTATTTGGGGATCTTGACATTTCTCTGAAGTCAGCCACTCAAGGAAGCAGCTATGGCCACTTGTAGGGCTTAGAAAAATTAAGGCTAACCTAACAAAATCAAGCAAATTTGTGATGACTCACTGTCTGACACGTCAGTGTACCCATCACAAGATCCACTGGGAAGGAGGACTTGCCCACCATTTCCTCAACCCCATACTTGAATTGGAATCATGGAGTAATGCTAATCAATACAGAGAGGTAGAGTAACTTTATAAGGATATTCAGAAAAATAATTATACATGATGTAACGTCTCCGGACACCTTTCAATCCACTTGGTAGCATGATGCTCAAGGAGCACAGAACAGTCAACATTCAACCATGCCCTTTAAACAGTTTTCCTGTAGAGACAGTGCATGACTCACAAAGCAGGGTATTCTCAGCTGAGACAGCAGCTTCTGACTCAGCAGTGAGCAGCCAAATGTCTGCTCATAAAGGTGGTGAAAAGGTCAGTCTGATAACTTCAAGTGAAGGAGGGACTGGTAACAAGTTGAGATCGCTACCTTGGGCAGCACACTGGCTGGAGAAGCTGCCAGGTGTCCTTCTGGTGTCGCAAATAATCAGTGGAGCTGTAGGTGCTTTTTGAACTGATTTACTAGTTCTCATAACTACACCTTCCAAAAACAAGAGGTTCTTTGGATGTAGAGGATGACACGTGTGGCACTGCCACACAGAATCTATCCTGGGAGTTCTTCTTAAAGAACAAGATTTCAAAAGCAAAACTGTTCTTGCTGTTTACAGACCCTAAGCAAAATATGTCCCAGGCTGATATTCATTCATCCCTTCTCAATAAATTAGACTTGCAAGTCAAAGTATGTCTCATCAAAAAGGAAATTAATGAGTCAGATGTTGAATTAATCCTTTGGATCCAGCAGGGAGGGGGCCACCCCAAGCCCCAGCATCTGCTGCTGTCCCCACAGAAGGACAGGTACCTTGCAGGGACAGCCAGCAGGACACAGCAGCAGTTCCATAGTCCTGGGGCACCACATGCAGCACTGGCAGTCAGAGAGGACAGAAGTTCCACTGGTAAACATGATGACTGACTATTGAGATAAGTCCCCCTTCTCCTGCATTGCCTATAAGCCAAAAATGATGGCAACTGTAAATGAAGGCAGTAAAGATGAAGCTAAATGCAAAGAAACTGCACTCGAGAACATGCTTTGTGGTTCTGAGTTCCTCTGAACTTGCTGAGGAGTTCAGATCATAACAAACACACCTCTAAAAGAAGCAGCTACAAAAACTCATCATCACTTTATGAGCTGTGTTCATGTTCTGCAGTGGCATTTTACTTACTAATAGCATCATACATTACCCAAAATAGCACCATAAAGAAGACCCCAAGAAAATCTTCAGTGTAAATTTGAGAAAAGTATTACATACAAACTGAGAAGTACTACTGCAAGGATGCCATGAATTATCTAATAGCTGAAGTTTTCTCTTTTTTTTCCCAGGTTATAGATTCACTAAGGAGTGTTCTACTTACTTGACACTGGCATTGGAAAAAGTTTAGTTTTCCCTTGTAAAGGTGGGGTGAAAACTTTCTAGAATGAAAAATCTCAAGCATGAGAAGAGTCCCATCCATCAACTCAAATATGCTCCACTTCTTCCAGTCCTGAAGTAGAGGTCTATAAAGAGCAAATGTTGGACCATCACACCTTTGGAAACAGAGGAGACTCAAATTTACTCGGATGAGAAGAATTAAAACCAGATAAGTTCACTGAGAACACAGAGAAGCTGGTGTATAACCTGTGGGTGTGGAGTTTGGTGTGAAATCAGAGTGCCTCTGCTATGCCATGAAGACAAAACTTTCTTCATGCCTGAAGGATGGTGTGAGGGCATGGTGAGGTGCCTGAAGGTGCAAAGCCTGCCAGAATAGCAGTGGAGGCCTGCTTAAAGTGCAGAGAGACAAACTTGGTGCAATCACAGCCCTGCTGCTTTTTGGACAGGGCTGCTGCTACCAGCTGTTTCACAAACTGCCTGGGCAGCATCTCAGAGAGCACTAATGGGCACAGACCAAACCAGTCAGAGAATGTGCTGCTGTTCAGGCAGCGTGGGCGGTCAGAGAGCCAGCTCTCAACGATGCTGGGTGTTACTCTGCTGCAGATTTTCAACCAATGCAGCGGGGTTTGCACCATCCCTTGGCTGAAGGACCACATCCCACCCCTGAAATATGGCATACCCAGGGAGGGAAAGGGGGGTCAGCTCCCCTCTCCTAACTCTTCACATTTGGGTTTTACCTGTCATTGCAGAAAGCTGCCACTACTGCTGAGGGTATTTCCTCTCCTCCAGGCCTCTTTCCATGATTACCTGCAGAGATCAAGTGTCCTACAGAAAATCAGTGCAGATGCTACAGAGCAATCAGATGGCAGTGATTCCCCAGCTGATTGCAATATAACCTCTTTAGTTCCTTGAGTCACTTCATGGAGATTTAGGAAGAAGGGAGTTCCCTGCAGCATAGGATATTGTCATTATGCAGCACAATCAGGCACTGTGATGAAATGCTTTTTTCAAACACAGTGTTCCCATGAAGCTCTGAGAAGAGCTTGCGGGCTAGCAGATCTGATCTTGGATTTCTCTCAGTTAGGTATCCTGAGCTCTGTGAATAAATGCCACAGTGCAGATGACAAAGGGACCTTGTTCACTACCTCAGGTAACCTCCCCTGGCCTGCAGGAAACAGGCTTCCCTCAGGCAGTGAGGAGATCTGTGATGCAACCTTCCTGCAGGGCAGAGCTTGAGCTGAGAGGCACCTGCAACCCAACCTGTTACATGTCACGTATCCAGAATAAAAGGGGGGGAAACACTCTGCTGCTCAGAAAACTGGTAGGCTTCTTAATGGCACAGGGGGTAGGCATGGCAGAAACGAGAAATCTGCCTGCAAGCCTTAGCACCCTGGTTTCTGTTGAGTTTTATGATCTTTAAAAGTATTTGGTCATACAGAAAGTTATTTCATAGCTTACCCATGGCATTACTCTGTGGTGTGTAACCTGCAACCATCGGAAGTAATACATCCCAATTTCCCACACAGCAGGTTCACTCATGAATGAAAAGTGAATTTGATTCTCGAGCAGTTGGTCCAGATGCTGTGGCTGACACTGGCTCTCCCTCCTGCTTCCAACACAGGCCACAACAGAGAACTTCTGTCTGCAAAGCAACATCAGCATGTCAAGAAAAATCAATGAAAGCAAGGGGAAAAATGCCTCTGGCTCTGTCGGGCTTTTACAGCATAGCTGCACTTCAGAGCTTGGAAAAAGCACAACACTGAGGAAAGTCCCAGGAGAGCAGAGGAACTTTGGGGTCACCTTTGGAGGAGTCTCAGGTCTCTCTCCCTCCATCTATTTTTACTGACTTCAACTAAGGTAGGTCAAGTCACATGTGTCAGTGGCATGTCTGCAGTTTATCAGCTGTTTCAGTGGGATGAGGATTCACCAAGTACTACCACAATGCCACGTTTTGAGAAATGCAGCAGAAACACAGCACCAGAAAACATAATTTGTATCTTTTTATTTGTGCACTTAAGTGTTTTTTCATGACCAAGCAGTAGATATGAGAAGGTTTTGTCCCACACAAATCTCTTGCATGGCCGTTTAGCACTGAATGCCTTTCAGAAGCTGGTAATGTGCCACATGCAAGGACTATGCTCTACAGAGCACTCAAAATGTAAATGCCATGCTGCAGGGCCAAAAACTTGGACTGCTATATCTTAGGGTGATGAACTTCTGTGAAATCCAAGTCAGGTTCCCATTAAAGAACTTGAGACAAACTGCAAAGGTGAGCAGCTGCAGGAGAAAAGATGTGATGCTTTCCAGGCTCTCCAGCTCAGGAATAATGAGCCAGGTCAGCATTCCAAGCTTCTTGCTGTGGACTCAGGAGACCCAGAGCCCAGAAGGGAACCTCTGACTAGAGTTCCAGACAGCTGTTGGATGACAGAAATACAGCTGACAAGGATGTCATCTGCTCTGAGCAGCTGGTAGCATGACTGAATTTTACTCATTTTAGAAACCTCTGGTTTCTAAAAAAGTTCTATCAGAACTTCTGATGTGCAGGGCATTTTCAGGCTGTCCCTGTACAGCCTGATTGTTCTCACAACTGTTCTTCAGAAACATGATCCAGAAATTCCACACTTGACTCAGGCTAATTCCATACTCCTCATCCAACAGCTTCCTACTAGAAATCCCAGAACAGCTCCTTCTTGTCAATGCAGCCTTCAAAATCTAGGCCTAACAATACTTGATGGACAAGTCTTTCAGCTTATAGAACTATTTGTCCCCAAACTTTTTTTTTCTTTTTCTCCTTCTCCATATTCTCTCCCATGTACTTTCCTGAACTCCATCCCATAAAATTTCATTTATGTTTCAACTTGGCAAAAGTATGAAATATTATATTATTTAGTGAAATGTCAGGTCATTCAGTGGTTCAGCAAGCAAAACATTCAAATCATAAATATTAAAATAATAAAACACCTGTTCAAAATGATGCTTCTCTTTTACTATAGGCATTTAAAAGTCTTAATAACACAACACAGTATTCTGTTTAAACTGAAGGACGTTGGGACTTTGAACTTTTTTTGACCAAGTCCTTTGGTCACATACACAGAATAAGTGATTACAATATAACCATTTCAGAGGACACACCAGCCCCTGCAAACATAGATGGCCATGTGGTTCATGAAGCTGTCTTCCTACTCCACTGCACACTTCTGTTTATCATTTTCTGCTCATTTTCCTCCAGATTATACCCTCTGAGTTTATCTGACTAACTGAATCTTTTGTTCAGCCCAAAAGTTTACACAATGTCTATTTCACATGGCTCAGGGGGAAAAAAAAAAAAAAAAAAAGCTGTTGTTCAATACATCGCACCAATAGAAATATAAACAATTATTGCCACTATTCTTCTCCAAATACCTATGTCTACTCTTTTCCACGGTCAGGCAAACTCAAAGACTCAAAGGGATCCCTCTGTCAATATCTCTTTTGCAGGGAATGAGTACAAGAGAAGAATACTCAACGGTGCTAATGCAATAAGGAAGCTACTGTGCAAGCCCTGGGCCACAGAGACAGTGCACAATGCTTGCATTACCATTTCAAGAAGATTTTTCAAATCATAGACCTTGAAATCTACTATTTGCAAACGAAATTGTTTTTCACCATCCTGGGAATAAGGGTCAAGAAAAAAGCTAATGATGGCCTTACAAATTTTACACACAAAATAAGCATCCCTTATGTGCAAAGCTGCTCTCAAGAGATCATTTCATTAACAGCTGCAGAGTCTGAATTTTTTGGTTCTGAAATTTAGACAGGAATCCAAAAAGCCACGGTGAATCACCCAGACATCTCAGGCTTAGTTATTCTCAGTGAATCCCAGCTGCCCCAGGGGCTATTTGGAGTGTGCCTTGCTGAACTACTCCACATACTGTCCCCAGCAGTTTCCAAACCCATGTCACCACACTTCTCCCTCAAAGGCCAGGTGAACTATGAGACCATTCAGTCCCACAGAGCTGTGGCCTCAGATTCAGCCAGCATAGGAGAAAGGGGGTTCTGAGCAGAAACTCCTGGTGTAATTCACTGGGAACTATGCTCAGCTCTGGGGTCCTGGGCTGAAATGGCTTTCCCAGCTGCTTTGTACACACCATCATGTTTCAGACCCACTGCTCAGGTATGACATGGGTACCTGTGGGTCTGTGTGGCCAGCATGGCAAGACAAGCACTGCCATATGCAGAAAAAACTGCAAGTGGACTACCAAGATCAGAGACTTGGGAAGGCTTTAAATGGCTCTGCCATGGAAATGGATCACCAGAAACCCCCTAAGAAAGGATGTTCAGTGGAAGAGAGGTTTTCTCGGTGAAAATCAAAACCCA
This sequence comes from Aegithalos caudatus, assembly GCA_013389925.1. Classification (NCBI taxonomy): domain Eukaryota; kingdom Metazoa; phylum Chordata; class Aves; order Passeriformes; family Aegithalidae; genus Aegithalos; species Aegithalos caudatus. The sequence goes on along the minus strand of WEIU01011288.1, from coordinate 188,672 downwards.
GTTTCCTATTGAAACAAAACACCACAAACATGCCTTGCTACTTGAACATCAGCCTCAGTCCATTGCCTTTCCAGCAGCTCTACTGGCATCCTTCCCCTCAGAGTTAGCTCAAGCAGACCTACCTTGCTAACTCTGAAAGTAAAACTGTAGTTAAGGTATTGTAATGAGGGAGTGGAAAAGAGTCATTTTATTGTGCCCCATGGCCCATTTTGTAGAGAAAGTTATACTACTTTGTGGAGCAGTAAGTTTGGCAGCTTTCTATTCATTATCAAAACATGGCTCCTGAGCAAAACAGCACTAATCCATACACACATCCTCCACACTGGCACAAAGAATTAGGTCAGCCAGTCTTTTGCCCCCTTTTTCACTCTTCAGCCCCCAGAAGCCACAAAAGAAAAGCATGCAGACACCAGATTCTTCCTTCAAATATCTTTAAAGTATTCACCTCAACCAAAGCAGATCTGAATTACCCCTCTGAGAAGGAAGCTATCAAGTCTACAATTTTACTACCATACAGCTCAGTTTGTTGACCTTCTTGGGTTATCTCCTCCATGGTTAATCTGAACAATGTGGGGAACGATTTAGCCAGACAAAGGATTTTCATTCACAGCCACACAGTGGCAAAGCCTGGGCTCGGCAGGTCAGGCTGGGAAGGAGGAATGAAGTGGGATCATTCTGGGATGTGCAGCCTTGCCATCCCCTCTGTCCATCCAGCCACCAGGTCTTCTGCTGCACACTTGGGGTGAGCAATGTCACAGGCACTACATTATTGATATTTGGCTTCTCAGTTTCTGCCAGTCACTGCTTCAACTTTCCTCAGAAGGAGTCAGCATCCAGCAGATGAGAGATGACCCAAAACACTAATGTATCTTGAAAATACCCACATTCTAGAACAAACCCCAGTGGGGCATTTATAACCCAACCAGACACTACAAGGTTACTCTTTTCTGCACCTGACTTTCAGGAAGGTGACTCTAATTTCACACCAGCTTTCCAGAAGCAGGTCAGTACTGTCACCCTTGGTTTGTCATTACAGTGGGGACAATAAATCAGTAAATATATAAAAAGTAAAAGCTGAAGGAGGAAAAGGCAGAGGATGGGGCAGGAAGGGTCCAATGATCTTCCAGGTCATTGAAGTAAGAGGTGCCTGTTCCCTTCCCTGTGAGAGTTTTCTCAGTACAATCCTGCAGCCTTAGCTGGTGTGGATTGTCTCTGTGATTCCCTGTCATTTCCTGGAAGACAGAAACAGGCCCACAGGCTGCACCTGTCAGTGCTCAAGCTTCATTATGCAGAGTAGGATCCAAACAGGCATCTCAATTAATCATACTCATGTATTAGTAAGTAATTCATTAATTCAATAAATTGCTTTAGGCCATGGCATAATCAGTCATGTCAGAGATTATAACAAAACTCACAAACCAAAGTGTTAAACATGGACCCATCCTTGCTGATTCATCATTTGTAGCAACCATTCATGGCAGAACAGGTATACTTTATATACTTTAAGACAGGTGACGTGAAAAATTTATCATCTTAATTGTGCAGATTTCCTCTATCAGATCTGCTGGTTGAGCAATATAAGATCTAAACTACAGAAAATTCCCATGCAAACCAACTCAGAAAAAAAATACACATTTTTGTGATTTGCTCAGTGATAGCAAGTAAACACTCTGCTTGATAAATGGGGCTTACAGTAACATGTAATTCCTCATCCTCCAGCCCTCAGGCACAGGGCTGAGAAGGTGCTGTAAGAACCAAAATCAGCCCCAGCTGGAGCTCTGAGAGCCCATACTGAGCAAGCTCCCACTGCATTGCCATATCTCCATCATCTAATTTCTATTGTCTGTTACCACATGAAGGAAATGTCAATCAATAGGTTTCATTCATTTGGACCTATCCATTTGGTAATATTTTTTATGGCAAGGAAGGAAGTCTACATCACAGAACTCAAAACCCTGGGCTTGAAGGACCTCAGGCTCTGGTGTCCATTTAGCCACACCTATCTCATCACTAGCAGGTGCCTAAACTGTATTTACAGATTTCAAGTACCATAATCCCCAGGCAATGTATCCCTTTTATTTTGTCTATGTTTAAAAATGTTTTCTTACCATCTTCCTAAAAAGCTAAGCTCATACACTTCTTTTTATGGCTACCCACACACTTGGAAAAGGTTCTGCTCCCTTGCTTTCTGCAGTAGACTTTCCTTTTGTGCCTCTGAAATTTGCTGCGTTTTTCGCCATCCAGTTTCTCTTCTATACTCATGATTCAAACTGGGATATTTTGGGGTCAATTTCCCTTTCCTATGTAGGAAAAAAATGCAGACTCAGAACAAGACTGTCTGTAGATTAATACTCGTGTCATTAAGTTGGTTGAGGTAGGCAAAATTAAGTTAAAGCTAGAAAAGAAGAGACTGAGAGAGTTTTGGTTTTTTTAATTGCCCTACATGCAACACAAGAACTCATTCCTACTGACAGACCACTTCTGTATCTTTTTAAGCCCAGGAGAGGGCAAGCTACAGTGCAAGGAACAAAGTAAGATTATTTCTCCTCCTTCTGCAAATGAATTAACTTCAAAGTTTTATAGTTATAGGGAGCAGAAATTTTAAAAGCTTGCTGAGAAATTCACAGTTCATCTGTTCCCAAATAAAGGGGCCCTTTCTCATCCCAAAAAAAATTTCCCATTATTTGACAAGCTGCTATTAAGTGAATATGCTTTTGCTTTCATTGTCCCAGCTTGTAGATGGCATTTGGAAGTTATGTAGAGGTGTTCCACGCTGCCTGAATTGAAGAACACGCGTGTTGTCACATGTCACACATGGTAGGGACAACAGGAGCTGTACAAATGAACATCTAAGAGTTTAGTGCAATGACTCAGACATGACACAGGCTGCATTCACACCGTAAATTCATCATTGTAGTTTGCATGATTTGCCTATAACTCAATTTTCAATTCCTTACATATCCAAAGCTGTTACTTTTACATAGGAAATAATTACACCTCTGGTGAGATAGGTCTCACATGGTTAGGACTAACATTTTTATCTGCTAGTTTACAGCCATAAAAACAGGCCTTGCTCTTGGAATTGTGCTTATATGTGCTGCCAACTTAGAAATCAATTCTGAACTTTTCTGGATGTTTGTTACAAGCATGCTTTGAGTTGTCAGAAGCAACGTGAGATCACCAAAGGCCTAATCCTGAGGAGGGCTGTGTACTCCTGTCACTGCACAAAAACCCTGGCTGCTGTTGAAAGCATTCAGCAACTGAGGGGACTAAGCTCTCTGTAAGAGTGAATCCTCCTCAAAATGAAAAAGGTCATAGGGATAAATATTTTTATTTGTTAGGCTGTGGATAAGCTCAGTAGATATTAGATGTTTTCCAGCTCCTGCCTGTTGTATCACCATTTTCTTCCAACTGAGAGCCAGTACACTAAGGGCAAGATCCATCACACAAAGCTGTCTAGGAGTCTGACCTATATTCAGCAGGTTTCTTACCTGCAAAGTCAACAGAGAGGGGTGCCTTCCAGAGGCAAAAATTAATTTTATGCTAAAACAGATGATGGAAATACATGAAGTGGCTCCCCAAATGCCTCTTTGAGATTATACATATATCTTCCCAGTTGTTAAGATTCAGTAGTATGAATTACCTGACAGGGAAAAACTAATTCTTTTCCAAGCAAAGATTTGGTTTTATGTGAAGTTTGACATTCAGTGCTTTGAGAGGGGGTTAAAGTATCTGGGCAGCAGCACACACTATGGAGGTTAGGGTGATTCTAATGTCCAGGATGTCAGATGGTCCCATAATGGTGCAGCCCATGAGATGCCACTGGCTGGACCAAGAGGGTATCCAGGTCATCCTCTGGTTATGGTACACTGTTTCACAGGTAGGCATGAGCACCCTGACTTAGGAAGGAAGGTCTATTTCAGGTTATCTTTGCCCAACACAACCACTTGGGACATTTTCTTCACGTTTCAAAAACTAAGCAATGCAAGCTTTCTCCTGCAGAGAGCTAGTCCAGCTGACCTGTCACTGAGATACAATATGCCAGCTTTCCTTCTGTCTCCTGACTTGTCCATTGGTGGAAAGGAGAGCCAACTCCCATGTTTTCCATCGGTGATATGTCCATGACATGAGTTTCCCTGACACAGGACACCACTGTGGGGCAAACAGAGTGGCTCACTGCTGCCTGCCTTTCACATCTTCTGTCACTCCTAAGCACCAGGGCTGTCCCTGCAGTGAAAGCAGAGATCCTCCTGTATTCTTCCTTGTTCTTGCTGCTGCACAGCCTGTGTCATCAGCCTCAGCTGACTGTCCAGACACATGGAACTCAGGAACACAGAACTATTTTGGACATTCACTCTGGAGATGGCAGAGCAGAACTATCCTTTTGTGGGATCATTCTGCTCATCAGGAAAGCTGTTGACTTTGCAGCCACCTGAGCACAACACACAAACATCCCTCTTAAATCACTGCAGTCCAATTTCAAGTCAGAAACCCTCCTCTGTGCACTGCTACAGAAGATAGAGGACATGGAGGACAGACCAAGGACAGGAAAAGTGGCCTGAGGTACACTGAGAAGCACGTTTGGTCTTCCTTCTCCCAACCCCAGAGTTTTCTACAGGTGTGGCAGAAAACCACAGTGACTGCAGTGGCTGAGAATGCAGAGTGCCCTGCTGACATCTGATAAGCAAAAGCAGCTTGCTTTTGCTGTCAAAGTTTTCTTTCTTTTTTTTTCATAATACTGCTTACTTAACACTTTGTCAGATGATATCTGGCTGACAGCTGTGCATTGAGGAAGCACAGAATGAACTGCTTTTGCAAATTTCATTATCTCTGAAACGGTGACAAATTACTCAGGACTTGCAGGAAATTCTACTGTCAGGAAAAGCCATTCTAGGAAAAGGCTAATGACTTCTAACAGAAACCTGTGATTTTAAGACTCAGAACTTGTAATAAATAGTATTCAAATGCATGCTAAACAGTCTCAGTATAATTATCTACTAGAAACCTTATTGACAACATTTACAACTACTAAGCACATTAAGATAAAAGGTTCCCACAAGCAATTCTAGAGTATCAATTTTATATTTTTTAAGTTATTACATATATTATAGCTTAAGAAATTAGTAATTCTACATTCAACTGAGGAAAAACATTTTGGAAAGAGCAGATAAGTTGCAAACAGCAATATTACAATGCAGAGCTTGAAAAAAAAGTCAGAATGGGTTTTGGTGTCTTCAGAATGAGCGTCTCTAGATCTAAAGTTATTTGATGTCAATAGGAAGGCTCCTCTAAGTAGTCTTTTGGAGGCTTAGAAACTCTTTACAGTCATCAAAATCAAAGCAAAAGTCTTTCCTTTGGACAGAAACAGCTTGGAAGTATAAAAAAAAAAGATGCAATAAAAATCAAAGCAGGATGGTCTTTCCTGAGCAGCAGGAATTTCCTTTTAACTTATATAGCCTTGAATTTGTGAGGAGAGGTGGAATCCTTGGCTTTGTGGATGTGTGTCCATTTGCCTGTATTGTGATACAAATGTGAGTATTTTGTAGTAACTTTAAATGAAAAAAAAAAAAAAAAAAAAAAAAAAAAAAAAAAAAAAAAAACAGAGAAACATTAAGAGTTGTATGAAATGTGCTCATAAATGGTCTACTGACACAAAGCTGATGGATTTTTCCCAGCTCTAGGTAAAAGCTATGGTTGTATCACTGAAATACTGGGTTTACAAAACTGCAAGTTTCCCTACAAAACAGACAATTTCCTCTCAAATAAACTGCTTCTAGGTAATTAAAAGGACAGAATATAAAAACAAAAAAAAATTAAAAATCACTTTCCTGGTGTAATTAGAGTTGCTCAAACTAATGGTCCAAGGAATTCCCAAATACTCAGATGCCCTCTTAATTGCAGCTGAGCAGCTATAATGGTAAAATCAGTTCCAGATAACTCAGGGCTGGAGGGTAGACAAGCTGTAAAACTCATTCTTGCTGGAAAACCTGCCAAGGCCAAGCACTGAAGGTGACAGCTGCATTCAGCATCATTTCCCCATTCTGCAATAAAATTGACAAATTAAGTGACATTTAAAACAAGAAATCTTGCTTGAATATATGTGCAGAAATACGCCTCACTTCACTCCTGGAAGGGAATATCCTGCTAAGACTGAGGAAATGGCTATATCAAGGGACAAAAAGCCCAAATATTTTAAAAGCAAAGGGCTGTCTTTTCTGTGCATATCCCTATTCTCGTTAAATATGAAGGATGAGGACCAATTCTTCCCACAGTACAACCACATTCCTGACTTTAAGTAGATTTAACTAGACGGCTTCATTGGGATACTCTCTCCATTAGGCATATGTTTAAGCACCTCAGTAAGCCCAGGGCTGATTTTTCAAACGATTTTATCACACAAGTAAACAGCAATAAAAGGAAATTGAGAAATAAATGTTCAGAGAAAATCCTCATTAGTTTCTACATTTTGAGGCTAAAACAAGTTTCTCCCAACACAGGGTGTGAAAGAGGGCACATTTTTCAAAGGGGCTTAGAAGCCAGCTCCCTATTGCAACCCTAAAATACCACTGGCCATTCTGAAAAGGTGGTCATGTGGACATTGAACTGATTTGAAAATATGTCACATCTATTCATACTTCCTGACTTTTACCTTTAAGTGACCAGGTGATCTTTGCATAATATTCACTTTTTATGTTCAAAATATATTCACAAATATGGTCTGTGACCATCTCTCAACAAGTGCCAAAAATTGCACATCAAGGCAGAAAGGTCAAACATTGCAGGGCTTGCTATTCCAGGCTGGTGCTCAGTAAATTTTGCATGAAACTCGTGTTTCAGCTTATACTGAGATTTTCATGCCCAGGGGTTTGTAGGTGGGGTGGAGGGGAGAGGTGTAGTTTGGAGCGGCAGAAGCAGCCTGACACACTCAGTCCAGCCCCGTGGAGGGAGCACCACGATGATGGGCAGAGCAGCATGCCACAGGACATTTGGGAAGAGGCTGGGGAAGCTGGAGCTGTTCAGGCTGGGGAGGGAGGGCTCAGAAGGGGTGCGCTCATTGCCACAGCTGATGGCTACACAGCAGACAGAAGCAAGCTCTTATCAGGGGTTAACAGCAAAAGAGCCAGAAGAAATGGGCATCAGTTAAAGTGATATGGAGAGCAATTCTCCATGAGAGTGGTCAGATACTGGAACCAGTGTCCAGAAAGCTCAAGGGATCACCAGCCTTGGAAATATTCAAAACTCATCTGGACAAGGCCATGAGCAACCTGGTCTTAATTTTTAATGTCACCCTTTTTTAGCAGGGAGGATGACTCATACAAGCTCCAATATACCCTTGCAGCCTATCCAATGCTATGATCCTCTCTATACAAGAATTTAAATGCACATACATTTTTGACAAATATTATCAAAGCACTTTCTGGTGATATTTGCATATGGGTGTTCTTATTTGCATACCCATAAATTCCTGGGTATTAAGAAGGATGCAGGTTTTCAAATTTCCTTTTTTTTCCATTTTAATTGTCTTGTCTGACATCAAAATGAGAAATAATAGCAGACAAACCCCCTTTTCTTTTACTGCATCTAAAATACAGAATGGTATTTCCCCTTAAAATATCTTTTCCCCCAAAACCACTAAGATTGAATATATGTTCTTAGATGACTGTACCCTAAAAAAAAAAAAATTAAAAAAAAAAATTATGATGGATGATTTAAATTATAAATAAAACTTTTCATTGCCATGACTGGAGTAGAATAAACCCATAACTCAGTTTCATGTATCTTGACCTAAGGACACATGAACTTTTTCAGAACAGTGGTACTTTTCTAACATATAACAGGTTCAATATATCTAATTTCTCTTTTTCTCCACAGAAACCCATTAAATGTTTTGGATTTAGCCAATACATTTGAATATAATTTTTTCTGTTTCCTCTGAATTCTCTCCAAAGTGAGAAGTATTTCTCAGTGGCTCAGACAGTAAACACAATAAAGAGGGAGATTTTTTAAAGCGTAAGAAAATAGAAATAACAGCAGTCCTGTCTGTGACTGATGGTCAGATGCTAAAATTCTGTCTCCAACAGCAGCCAGGAGCAGACACCTAAAGTGGAGTCTAACAGGGAGGTGAATAAACTATTTACCCTGAATGCTCCTCCAACCTCCACCAATCTGCAGCTCAGGGACTTTCAGAGCCTGAGGTGATTTCCATGTACTCAGAAACCTCCACAGATTGGTGAGTGCTAATGGCCAGGTTAGTCCATCATTCTTATGTATGAAGTCAGGATTGTTGATTTCCAGTATGTCCCATTTTAGATCAAATTTTCTTTTTTCCTGTTCCCAATTCCCTATGCCCAATCCCTAGCCATGTAATATTTCTCTGCAGTTCTGCACAATCAGCTTTCTACTTTACTACTCTGAAGAATTTAGTATCAGTACAAATTTGTCAGCAGACTATATTCACCCACTTTTACAGAACATTATACATAAATTACTAAATAAATTCATATTTTGAATTCCATAGGTCTTAGCACAAAGCATTCCTGATCTCTCTTCCCTGGGAAGACTTACTACTTTAACCCTCTGTTACCTATCTTTTAAACAACTATTTGCTGTTTTGCTTTCCTTTTTGTCCTTGGATGCCTAGGCTTTTAAAGGAATCTTGGGGGAATGCAACAAAGAGAGGTGCTGATCTCTTCCCCCTATTATCCAGTGGCAGCATGTGTGGGAATGGTTCAAAGCTGCATTGTCAGAGGTTTAGGCTTCTTTTAGTGAGATTAAGAAGTAATTCTTTACTGAAAGGTGGTCAAACACTGGAACGGGCTTCCTGGAGAGGTGGTGGTTGCCCCAAGCCGTCAATGTTTAAGAGGCATTTGGACAGCACCCTTAACAATGTGCTTTAACTTTTGGTCACCCTGAAGTGGTCAGGCTATTTGGAAGATGTTCCTTGTAAGTTCCCTCTAACTATTCTAGTTTACTCTAGTTTGTTCTATATCAAACTACTTGGAAATCTCTATGGGTCGTGTCAGCCAGGTCTGCTGCAGAAGAATACGTGCAAAGAATACCAATAGCAGACACACCTTTCCACTACAAAAGATGTGGACTGACACCCTCCAGACATGGTATCCATTCTTACTTCCATGGATTATAATCTACCGATTCAACAGATCTGCTCAGTACAGATGTTTGACATCAGATTTTCCCTAGTCCCCTTAAAAAACCTCTTTAATTCCTAAAAAATGGCAGGAACTAAGGAGTTCTACAGGAGAGTCTCTACACCGCAGCTAGCAGCTGAGCTGTTTCATCCTCACATTCCTCTGGAATGCTGAGGTAAACACTATCTCATCCCAGTGACTTGCTGTTTTTCATTTGATGTCTTTGTTCTAAAATTAGTTGCATACATTTGGTGATTTAAAAGTTCAAAGCTGAGCTAAGAGCAGAGCATATTATATTCCAAAGCTGTGTAAGTGCCTCACTCCTATTTGTAAGAAAGAGTTATGGACATGATGTCTTTAAATGAGCTACACAGATAGACTCCATAGGTATAAGTATTTTCTAAACTGAAGTATCCATTCAAGTAATTCAGGTAGACCTTTTGTTATATACTCACTCCATACCTACAGTGATGAAGTTCCAGATGCACAGTCCTGCCCTTGTCTTGAGGCACCCAATTTCCTTCAGTCCTATGTACATTTAGGATTGTTCAGTCAATGAAATATAATCAAATGCCTAAGCACAACAGAAATGCCATGATGTGGGTCTGCACCAGGGAATTGCATTTCATAAATTGTTATCCTCTGTAAGCATTTATCACAAAAGCACACAAAAGGAAAAAAAAAAAAAAAAAACTGAAAAACAAAATTTTTCACCCATTGGTGCAATCTTCTCTCCCAGTTAGCACATTTCAGCTGGCACACAGTAATTTACTATGTCATGGTAACATGTTCATGGGCTCACTTGCTTTAGCAAGAGCTCTGCTGCAGACCATGGGTTCCAATAGACCACTACAATCCTGATCTATATTTTTCCACAGTGGGAAAAAATACAAGCTCACTGTTTCAGAGACTGAAAGTTTTTGTGCAGCAATATGAAATTTTAAGTAGATCCATTATATATCCCTATGGGTTTAGAGAGAATGCACTTCCTTGCCTCTGGAATAATTCTTGGATGCAAAAAAAAAGTCTCTTCCTCTAATCTGTCTTTCTGGCAACAAGGCCAGCCCTTTATCATTGCCCTAATGTTGTCAATTACTTTCAGTTAATGCCAGATCCCTCTCATTAATGTCAAGAAAACATAAGCTCCTCTTTTTCCCTGAATTCCCCTTATGGAGGCAAGTGTTGCCTGTAGTGGAATGTGTGCCCAAATGCAGTCAGTGGGAATTGCTGTGTGAGGCTGTAAACACACTGCCTGCCTAATGCTCATGCTGCTTAAGACCTGAGAGGAATAAAAGAGGTTTCATCACTCTATGCCTCTTTTCTAACTCAAAGTAGGGATTAGGAATTGTGAACTTTTTTCCATTATAAACTAATAGGCATAATAATCCTATCAGGATTTGTATTTTTGCACTGGTAAGTGACTTCATTGAGCAGTCCATATCTACCTTAGACAATACACACAAAAATAATTTAAAACAAAGCATTCAGCCAGTGCAGCATGTGTGTCTGTGCAGGGACCTGCCTGTGCCTCCACCCAGCTGTAGCAGTCCTTGCAGATCCACCCTGGCAGCCCATCACTTCACCCAAACCCCCTCCCTTACCTCACACCACCTCCAAAATCTCCCAGCTGCAAATCCTTCCCATACTCGTCAGCAGCAGATTTGGAAGAAGCTTTTTTACATAAATCTGTAACAGTTAAACCCATGGTGTTGGGAGTGGGGGGGAGGACAGGATATTTATTACTTTTGCAGGGCAGAGGGGAAACTCAGATTATTAAAGCTCAGTTTTCACCATTGGTGGAAAAAATAGGACTAAAAGAAATGGTTTTACAAAGTGTTTAAGCTTCCCACCCACAGCATGTACTCAGCATGTGTATTCAGGTCAGCATACTATTTCCTATGAGTCACGTTCAGCAGTGCCTTAGCTGCATATTTTAGTCAGAGTGATCTTAGCTGAAGCCTGTGCTGTGAGGAGGCTGGCAGTGTCCAAATTTGTTCTAGTATCCTGGAATTTGCTCCTTTGAGTGTTGTGACTCATTATAATCCTACAGGATTGAACTGTTTCTGTGTACCATTCCCACTGAGCTAATGAAATAGTTAAAAACCCCATCCGTGGTACAGAATAGCAACACAATTGTTATAGAATTAATAATACAATATGGAGGTGGGTTATACAGCTCAAATGCAGCTACACCAGCATTATCTAGCTGAGCATTTGCTGAGAGAAAAAGCCAAAGCTGCTTCTCATAATACCGCTGCCTGCTTCAAGTTCCTTATTACCACTCTCTCAGCTAGTAGCATGACTATAATTTTTGGCTGCACAAATGTGGGGAAATAGTCACAGAGCTGCTCACAGGAGACCACTCAGCCTACAGTGGGATGGATGCTCACTCATGCTTGGTCTGCTGCCAATGGCATCTCCCAACCTCTGGTGGCTACTGCAGGCCTTGCCTTGGGTGCCACATGTGAACCCCCAGCCTCCCCAGGCAAATAACCAACAACCACATTATGTCTTCATGAGAAACAGAAATCCAACCAGTGAAATATCTAAATCCAACCAGTGAAATATCCACATAGTCTTCTTCCTCTAACCTAGTTTGTGCTGGTCCCATGAGCACTATGGAGTACACTTTGCTGGAAGTTAGCTGCTTACATGAGTTTTGTGCTTCCTTAAGGCTTGCCCAGCTCTTTGAAAACCCAAACCCAAGGACTTCAGTACTCATGGTATTGCAGCAGCAAGTTGCATGGTTGAGAGATGCTTTTTATCTTACAGCTCATAAGTACAACCTCTAACACCTGCTAGGTGCCACAGCCCCAGAGGATGAGGAATCTCCAAAGCTTCTTACACAATAAGTGAGGAAGGGGAACAGCCAGGAACAGCAGAATGGAACAGAGGGGAAGACCAATAAGTTTACAGGATGATTATGTTTTCCTTGTGATCAGTGAGTCACTGCAGGATTGAGTCCCTCACCCAGCTTGGCTGCACACACAGAGAGGAGCAGCAGAATGACTCCCCATACCCAGCAACCATCTCACCAGAGGCAGAACAATTTACTGACTTTGTGTAAATGGGTAGGCTCATCACTTGGGATTACAATTAACACTGGAAGGAGATCCAAGAAGTTGTAAAAGTTTAAAGGGATGCCTGTCATGTAATATTCTCTTCAATTTAAATTATATCAAAAATCTGGAGCATATGCCTAATAAGCAAGAGTAGAATTAATACCCTAGCTGTCAGCAACAGTGCTCTGAAATGGTGACTTACATCTAATTACATATTTTTTTAAAGCCTGGTTGCAATAGTTAGCTTCTGCCCTGGCTCACAAAGAGAGGAACCATGGCTGTGATGTGAGATTACATATCACATACAGGGGCATCTACACTTGTGTTAAAATAGTTAAAGCTGAATTTAGTCAACACCTCCAAACTCAAGGAGAGTAGTGAAAAATGAGAGCTTGCAACCAACACCCTCCAGCTCTTTATGCCTGAGAAAGGGGACAGGGAAGCTTCTCTCTTTAATGCATGGTTCAGATCCATTTCCTTTTGATCCTCACTCCAGTATCCATGCTGCCACCACTAACTGACCAGGCCATGCCACACCACTGCAATGTAAACCAGGTAAGAGGCTTCAGAGGCTTGTTTGGGGTTTTTCAGGAAACCTGTAATGCCTCCTGATAAGTGAGGTTACGATAAGAGGAGCTGCTAGAGAGCATAAGCTCATATATTTTTAGGGTATTCTTAATAATCTTATGCTTCCTAAGACATTATAACAGTGAAGCAATCTAACCATCTTAGAAAAGGTTATTCTGAATTTTCTTGCTTTTTTTCTCTTAGATGAAAGAAACTTATTTTTCTGGTTAATGTCTATTTCCATACTGAGGCCAATATCCACTGGGGGATATAAGTGCATGAGTTTTATTAGCTCTGTTTCCTCAAGTGCAGGTCAGTAGCAAAAGACCATATCCCCCCCTGCTATTTGCTAGAGATAATATTGCAGTAAAATAAAAGAATTTTAATCTAGGAAATATTTCCAACAGCAAGCTAGTATAATATTTTGGGCCTACAATTTCAGATTAGTTTGTATCAACCCTGAAAATGAGGATTGGACCTAATGAGCTGCTGATGAATGAACAGTGCCCAAGCAAAGAGGAATTATAAGTTACAATCAGCCTTTGTAGTAAGATGTATCAACTCAGCTTTGTGTTCATTCTTAGTGTTGTAAAAACACATCTCATGGCTGACTTGGCTCACTCTGCTCCTCTGCACACTTGGATACCCCCAGTAAAATGCATTTTTTCCAATAGGGCCTGCTGAGGCCCACAGTAACTTTTGACAGTGCTTGAAGTAAGGCTGGTGAGAGCAGCCTCTCTCCCCAAGTCACCCCAGACTACATTAAAGTTTATATTCATATTGAGAAACCTGTCTTATGACTTCCATCAAAAATATTTTTTATTAAATCGCCTCTAGACACAACTGATTGGGACTTTTAATAATGTATTCAGGTTTTCTCCCATCAATCATCAACCAAATTGTTCTTTCTTTTTTTTTTCTTCCATTATTATTGAAAGATTAGCTCCACCATGCAGCACTAATTAGGAAGGAGGATTGATTGAAAAGGCAGCATTTCATTGAACAATTGTTATTACATTTTTTTTGCCAGGTTAAGGCAGGCTTCTGCCATTATTTTTACATAACCCTGCCCTTAGAGGTAGAAGCAACATCCTGCAGAGAGCAGAAACGACTTGCTTAGGAATACATCCATAAACCTGACAAGAATCAGCATCCAGAGACTGCTCCAGCTCCTGTCTGCAGTCTCTAAAGTTTTCAGCTGAAGTATAGTGAAAATGAGTTTCTGCAGTGCTGGATCCCAACCAGAGAGAAGAGTGGGTACTGCAGGTTTTCAGTCAGGAATCTTCAACAAAAAGCAACCGAAAAAAAAAAAAATCCCCTGCTTTTATTTGATAAAAGAGTCTGTAGGAACTGTCTGTGTGAGGAGGGTAAGAAACTTGTTATTTTCCCTGGCACTGGGAGAGCAAATAAAAGCTTCCAGCAGGCAGTTTTGCTAATAGAAATTGATTTAGAGTTAGAAGTGGTCTCTGTTCCATCCTGGGAATGCAGGCTGGGGAGGGGTCGCCCACTGCAGCTGAACTCACATCTAATCCAAGTGAGAGCAAAAAGGATAATCCAAGGGACTCAGAATAGTCACAGACATCCAGCAGCTTCCCTCTCCCTCAAAAAAAAAAGAGAAAGTTGGAGTTGAAATCTGGACCTGGGGCCAGAAATCACACAGCAGCAGTACCTTGGTAGCAGATTGAAGTAACCCTGGAAGAGACATGTCTACTCCTTGGTATGTGCCATTATGCTTTTACAATATTCATTAGAAAGAGGCCCAAATTACAAAATCTGGATATCAATTTGGCCTGTCCAGTGGGTCAGGACTTAGATGTGCCACTAACTTGAGAAGATGAAATTAGACAACATAAATTCCTGGGCAGGATTTCCATTCACTTCAAGATATCTGAACTTGGAGATGGTTGAGAGGAGGGTTGAGGCATGAACAAGTGATTTCCCTATGAAATAGTTCCTGAAAAACAGAGAGGGCCAGAGGCACTGCTCCAGCTATGGGAGCATCCAGCAGCCTCTTCTGAAGTGGAGGGATACTGAAGGAGGAAGAAAAAATAGTTATTTCTGGGAAATGAGGTGAGTTCATAAAGACACTTCATGAGGCCAGGGAGCTGAAGGGGTAGCCAGCTTAGATCACTAACTCCAATAAACTGTACACAGTCCTAACAGCATCCTGAAAAATCCCTCACAGGTCTCTTCCCTCGAGTCAGTGGGTGTTCACAAAGAAAGAGAAAAGCCCAAGCACTTCTTGTATCTTTATTTCAGGGTTTAGCCTAGACATGGCAGCACAGCAGCTTTTTTGTTTGTTAACAGCACAGCAGGAATTTCTCCAATAGAAAGAAGGTAGAAGGAGATCCAGGAGATGACCAGAGATATTCTAAATACATAGGAAAGGGATAAATAGAAAAACCAGAAATTTTGCCTGAATGTAGGAGTTAAAAGGAGGAGATGTACTGTCCTCTATGGATGCCCACTGCTGAAACCACAGCAGCCCAATTTCCAACAGGGTTTTCATAACACTACCAACAATACTTAACTATTAATAGAAGCAACTTCTATCTGGAGTGATGGGAAAATACCACAACACAGATGATTTCATTGATCTTGAGAGAAGGTGCGAAAATTAATTTCATCAG
This sequence comes from Aegithalos caudatus, assembly GCA_013389925.1. Lineage (NCBI taxonomy): Eukaryota > Metazoa > Chordata > Aves > Passeriformes > Aegithalidae > Aegithalos > Aegithalos caudatus. The sequence continues at coordinate 173,264 of WEIU01011288.1, read as the reverse complement.
GGTCAAGGAAGACAGCTTTTCAAGTCTCTCCTCATTTCTCCACTTCCTAAAAGCAATTCCCTTGCCTTGGTCTCACCTCCTGCACCAGTCTTCTTTCCATCTCAGACCAAACCAAACCAAACCAAACCAAACCTCACTCGGCTCTTGCTGGCTCAGGCCACCAGAGGAGAGCAGAGGAATTGAGGCAGTTGCTATATCCCTTAGGATCCTGGGCTCTGAGCCTGTAGGTGGCAAGTAGAAAAATGCTCCATTTGGTTTTCTACCTTTGGAAGAATTCAAAAACCTGCTGAGATCACAATTTGCCATCATTTGACATTGCTCCCACTGTCTTCAATGCATCCTGGTTCAGGCATCCAGTGAATTGAAGATTCTGTGCCATCTCTCTCCAAACCTCAACAACTCTCCCCTGAGGCAGGTAGTATTGCCTCTTCCCAGAGCTGTTTCCTTCTCTTTCTTAAGGAATCCCAGCACATCAGCTCCACCTCTCTGCAAGGCTCCTCAAGAAAGTTCTTTTGTATAAAACATTGGCTCCGATAACTGCAAATGAAAGACAAATTCAGCAGATAAATGAGCTGGATATTATTTTATTGTAATTTAAACAATCATTTTTGAAGTGTGTAAGATTATATAGAACCTGTAATCAGAGCCAAGAGATGTCACTGAATAATACATGACATGATATAAATTAAGGAAAGAATGATTATATGTAATAAAAAGAATAAGAAATTTCTTCTTGCAGGAAGGATAGGAACCACATTATTGCTGAGCAGAGAGTGATAAAAATCATCTCCTTATGAATAAAGCAATGGGAAAAGGAAATGCCAGAGAGAATGGAAAAGACTGAGGAAGGCTTGGCCAGGACTTAGTAAGCAAAGCCAGGGGCTTATAATTCTTCCCAACAGTGCAGTGCAGTGATGTTCACAAATCATTTATTCCACAACCAATGTTCAAACTATTGATGAGTATTTTTGGGTTTTGTTTTTGAAAGGGTTTTACTTCCTACAAGTTCTTGGCTGATAAAAAAGCCTGGCATAATGATGAGCTGAGTCGTGTACAGAAAGGGAATTGTAAGCCAGCAGGAGAGCAGCTTCCCCTGTGCAGGAGTTACCTGTGAGGGGTCCTGGCACAGAGCACAAAAGCCTCTCCAGGCCTGGTGTTGTCCTTAAAAACACCCCTATCCCACCCACAGATTTACCTCATTCTGAGTTAGCTGAGGGGTTAAAAGTGCTGAGTGTTAAAAGTGGAAATTCCCCTATCTCCTATATTGAACATCTATATAACAAAATAAAATTGCCTGTGTCCAACCACCCACAGTATGCTAATCACACAAAACAGCATCATCAGCCACTGGGGTGTGACGATACCTCCAAGTGGCAGCCTGGCAGCAGCAACGCTCAGAAGCTTCTAGCTTTTAAGGACAGTATTTATTACTCAAAAGCTTCTATCCCCAAAGAAAGCATGGCAGAGTATAACTTGTACCCCTTAAACCAGAATTAGTGATGGTTGAATAGAAGTTCCTACAGAGTTGAACATCTTTTCACCCAGCTTAGAGGAAAAAGATGAGAAACAAAAAGATATGCCATGTTGAGGACAGAGCAGCAAAAACTGAACCTCCAGTGCCTTGCAGAATAAAAACCAAGGTAGTGTCCATACTCCAGACAAAAATTCTGCCACAAAGGTGACTTGCAGAGTCATATTTGGTAGACCAAAGGAGTGTTTTCTGCAATATTTAGTGACTACTCATAGTGCAAGATGGCAGAGAACCAGACATTCGTATGCTGGGCTTGAGAACTTTTACTGGAAATCAGATAAAATTAAGTTTCTGTTAAAGACAAACCATGATATTCCCAAGATACATCTACAGATAAAGATGTGCCTTCAGCTTGAAAATTATAAAAGTGCAAAAATCACTTTTGCATCAGTTTAATTATCTTCTTAAATCTATGCACTGTAATGACCTTCCTATCCCATAATACATCAGCCCTTCTCCAGTATTTCAGCATAGGTATGACACTCTTTCAATTGCTTTCTTCCTTTGCAGCCAGCAGGAGAAAATAACCTTATTATGTTGCAGCTTGGTCTGGGAGTAGGAGGCAAAAGGGCTGCAGTGCTCACTGAAGAAAAGCTGGGTCAGCAGCCTGAGCTGGCACTGCACAGGGCTCCCAGCTCTTCTGCATGGGTGGAGCAGCAAGTTCCCCAAATCCCAATACAGTATTCTGTAATAAGCAAAGGGTTTGTTGGCTGGGTTGTTTTTTTTCAGTGCTGTGACTTCTGAAGAGGGAGAAATGCCCCGTTAATCAGGAAAGAAATTACGTTACCACAGCAATTTAGTATGCAGGATTGATTTTTAAATGAAAAATATGCAGTCTTAGCATCATGTCTAGAGCGATTTCATGTACAATACATATTTCTCCATACTTTCTTCATTATAAAAATTAGTTCTTTCAACTTCTACCACTACCATCCCTGACAGCTGCATATCTATTTTTCCTCCATTATTTGTTTACAGCGTAGCATGTCCAGCAGACTCTAATAATGCTTTTCCAATGAACAACAAAAAAAAACAAATTGGGCATTAACACCTGCACCTTGCTTCATATATTCATCGAGTCTCTAGATTCTGCTGTGATCTCCCTTGTCACCTGTATGTTTGAGGTTAGTTTTCCAGCTTCTCTCACTTTCTTGAGGCAGCCATTGCAAAATTCTCCCTCTTGGCATTGTTATAAGGAGAATAATGAATATTTTCAGTGAATGAAACTTCAGAGTTTATAGTTTATTATTTTGGACAGAATTTATAGTTTGCTAGTTGTTACAGAGTTGTCTACACAAAAAAAAACTGACTAAAAGTGATCATCTTCATTAGAAAATTTGATTCTATTTAAAAAATTCAATTCTATAAAAGTGATGTTGTACATCTAAAAAAGAATTTCAAGAAAAATAAAAGCTTTTTTGCCTACTAAAAGTGAGGACTTGCACTCTTAAACCTTACAGTCACAGAAATTCAGGAGGTCAGAAAAGTACCTTGCAAATTCTACTTCTTCTGAGGTGACTGAAACTTTCATTTAAAAGATGTGAAGAAACCTTGGAAATTGTCTTTTCTGACTAGCAGTATTTACAGATCTTTTTTAAAACTCTATCTGTTTCTTCATGGTTGGTTTGAAAGTTAGAAACATTAAGAATACCTTGCTGAATAATAAATATTAATGCAAATATTAATTTATTTAAGCCATTTTTAAAGGCTCAGTGTCATATCATGCCTAAAGAGACCCATTAACCACTTCTTGAAATTTCTAATCTTTTTAAATACCCATGATCTTGATAACACTCTCCTGGTTTTCTCCATCTCGACTTGCTAAAAATTTTGGATAAAATTCTGTTAATAAAGCCCAGTATATCAAAGAGAGAAGAAACCAAGTTTAAAAGGTGAATTATCCTTCTCATTTTTATTTTGCACTTACCTGGTCTCTTTCAGCAGAGATCTGAAAATATTTTATAAGAGCCCACTGAGTGATAGATAAATTACACCTAATAACATGCCAAGAGAGAGTACAGTTAGATAAACAGAAATATAGAAAATTTAATTGCCAAAAGTCAAATAAAAAGTGATTTGTAAAACCAGGGCAAGCACCTAAAGAGTCCTATCTATGGTTCCTGCAATTTACTCTATGAAATATATCAAGCCTGATTTGCAGCTGCCTTCATCTTTGTGTAATTATTTAGTGCAGTGCAAGACAAGTGTAAAACAGGAATAAAATTGGTGCCAAATCAAAATAGCACAAGTATGAAAGGTCAAACAAGGGAGAAGACAATGCAGAATCCCTAAATTCTTGCCCATCAAGACCAGCTTGTCTCTGGTTCATTAACTCTCTTGTTTACCTACCAACATAAATGATAAATTTTGTAGTGCTCTGTTGACAAAAGGGTTGGCCAGTTATCATTTTGCTGATGGATGACTGCAGCAAATTAAATCATTATAGGTGTACTCTAGGTGTCATACCACTTTTTCCATCTGGTTTTTCAGCAATGGCATGTAGGTAGAATTAGAATTCAGATATTTTTGGGGGGTTGGTGTGTTGTATATCAGGTGGCTAAAATCTGGGTCTTACATTTAAGAGATTTCTCTTAAACATAGGTTTATATCACATACATAGATATCTGAACTCTCACATCTTGTTGCACAGGCCTCATGTGAGACTTGTATCATGACAGACAATATTAAATGAAACTTACTTTGAACAAATTATAGAAAGTGTAAAATAACATTAAAATACCTCTCACTAAATTAAAAAGTTACTAATTTAGCAAACTGCTTCTCATAACATTATCCCTTCTTGTTACTAGATGTTCCCAGCCAACACTTCAGAACACACTCATTCTCAGTAAGGACCAGCAATTAATATTAAAGCATTCATGACATTAAGAGACAGTCACTAGTCCCACTGTATTTTGGATTCATCCTACCTAGAAATGAACTACAAATGTTTATATTGACAAGAAATTTTAGTGGCTAATGTTTAGTCTACACAATAAAACTGGTGAGGAGGAGGAGATCTGATGATACTTTTTGTTTTCACTAACCACAAAACTTTTAACTCTACTCCAGTTCAGACATAAATATTTTATTTTGACCCAAAATGCTTATGTTTTGAAGCAGTTTGGCTGTGTTACACTGTAATGGTTCATTTTCCTGCTCTGAGCTTTTGGTCCCACCTTTGCTTGGAACATTTTCCTGGGCAGTCTCACCTCCCCTCTTACAAAACAGCCTTTTCCCAGTACTTTCAAGACCTACATTTGGCTCCAGATGGGGTAAATACTGACAGTAACATTTTCAACAGCCTAAACAAAAATTAGAAAAAATATAATTCAGAAATTGCATTTATGTCCATTTCATTGTTTCCCTATGAGAATTATTTTTTAAAATGTTGATAACTTGTCTCTCTCTCTTTTTTTTTTTTTCTTGACAGGGTAAAAGCCCATGTTAGAAAAAAAACCTTTACATTTTCATCAAGGTCTAACCTTATGTTTCCCAAAAATGAGACCAAAAAAAAAACAAAAAAAAAAAAAAAA
>WEIU01011288.1:107279-150021 GCA_013389925.1 Aegithalos caudatus | reverse complement strand
GCGGGGGCCGTGGGGGAGCTGCGGGGGCCCCGGCGCGGCGCTCGCTCTCCTGCGCGCCCTCCGCACTAGGATGTTGCGGCAGGTCTTGCACAGGGGGCTGGGGACGTCCTTCTCCCGGCTCGGCCACTTCGTCGCCAGCCACCCGGTTTTCTTCGCCTCGGCGCCCGTGCTCATCTCCATCCTGCTGGGCGCCAGCTTCAGCCGCTACCAGGTCGAGGAGAGCGTGGAGCACCTCCTGGCCCCTACGCACAGCCTGGCCAAGATCGAGAGGAACCTGGTGGACAGCCTCTTCCCGGTGAACCGCTCCAAGCACCGGCTCTACTCCGACCTGCAGACGCCTGGGAGGTACGGCCGGGTGATCATCACCTCCTTCCGCAAGGCCAACATGCTGGACCAGCACCACACCGATCTCATCCTCAAGGTAACCCCGGCGGGTCCCCCGGTCCCGAGCATCGCCACCCCGCCNCGCTGCCACCGCAGCTCCCCGGTCACCTCCCTGCAACAGTTGGGACGCCAGCCCGCCGCGGGGAGCCGGCACCGCGCTCCCCGCCAGCACCGCGGGCTCCGCTCTCTTCCTCCTTTTTTTTTTTTTCTTTTTTTTTTTTCTTTCCTTTTTTCCCCCCATCTTTTTCTTTTTTCCCTGTTTTGCTGTTATTTGCTTTGGCTGAGCGAGAAGGGCAGTCTGGCTTGCTTAAATAATATTTTCGTCGTCTCTCTACTCGCGTGGCAGTTGTGCTCCCGAGTTAAGGCGTCTCGGGCTTTGATAAACTCAAACTTCAAAAATAGTTAGGTACCAGTCTATCAGGCTGCCGAGAATGGTTTTGGGGGCTGCTGCTGTGTCTGGACTGCACTTCTGCATGGAAAGGGGTAGCACAAAACCTTCTTACTGCTCATCAAGGCAAATGACATAACTCAGCAGCTTATTTTTAGTGGATAGTGTTTTTTTCCCCTCTACTCCCAGCCCACCACCACCGGTTTCATAGATGGAGAGAAAATCCAGCCCAGCTATAGACTGCAGGCATGGTGCAGCCTGTGCTGCCGGTTCAAGTTAGAGCGCGCAGCATCTTCCCACTTGAGCAGCAAAGAGTGTGCAAGTCACAATCTGACAGGACACCTCACTGTACTATATATCATAACATGTCAGAAACCTGCATTTCTTGAAGCTGGTACTCTAGTTTATACCCCAGTAGTTTTGAACAATCCTGGAAAGAAAAACAGGGATGATAGATGCAAAAACTTGAGTGTTAAGAGGGTCAAGTTCACTCAAGATAAAGGAAAGGAACATTTGGAAATAACCAGAGGTGTGGCTAGCTCAATCCTGCACATTTTTACTGTTGCCTTGTGGACGCCCAAAAGATTTCAGCATTGCTTTTTTTTTTTTTCCCCTGAATGTCAAACTGTCAGCCCATGTAAAAGCCAATGTTAATTCTTCTTAATCCCTTCAAGGAGTGTCTTTTCTAAAATGAAAAAACAGATACAAACACCTATTTTAAGAGACTTCAGGGACACCTCTCTTTACTAAACAATGAAATAACAGTTACAGTGAATTTATTTATATTTTATTTCCACTGTAGGCACGTACAGAGCTGTGGTACAGAGCCACTTAGTATTTTCTGTTTTCCTTTTGACATATTACCCAACAGTAATGAGCAAACATTTAATGAGTGTCGACTCACTAAGTACAGTAACAGCAATGTTACTGGCGAATGAGAAAACTCCAGAGAAATGATTTTCATTCCTTCATTTTCTTGCACTGTGAATTGCATTTGCATCCAGTATATGCACATTTACTCAGTCAGGATAATAATGATAATGGATTTTTTTTCTCTGTACTGCTTTCTCTGGAGATCTGTAGTTTTATCAATAGCAGAGTGACACACAAATAAATGGTACTCAGAATCTTTCTGCAGGCAAACTTCTGCATAAGATTTATCACGTCAGCAAAAGAGGTATAACTTGGAAAGTTCTGTCATCTTTAACACAGTCTCATTTTTAATAGCTAGAATTCACGAAAAATACATCATTTTTCTTTTAGTGAGATAATGAACACCATTGCCATTTGATTGTTTAGACATTGTCAGGCATGTCTTATGCATTATTTCCAACTCTTTACCTATCTAGTTAATTCCAATATGCTTTGTTTAGAATGGATTAAGTTCCTTGTCCTGATTATGCTTCTTTTTGTGGGCAGAGGCAGGCACAAGCAGCTGACTATCCAGCCTTGTGGATGGCTCGGCCCCATGGGCCAAAGAACAGGAAAACAGAGGGGAGGGCTCCTAGCTCCCAATATTGTTATATCTGTGGTGATGCAGGGATACATCATCCTGTGTTAACAGGGCCCACCAAGGGAAGGAGAAAGAAAAAGGTGGCCGTCAGGGTTTTCCTATACACATTCAGTTGCATGAAAGGGACAAGGGAGCACAGGCAGTCCGAGCTGCAGTCCAGAGCCAACCAACTCAAAGGACTGTGCTTGTAAATAAGTGTCCTGGGTGAAACCACAGAGTAAATCCCACTCGCATTTCTGAAGCTGCCGTGTAAACACAGTCAGGGCAGAGAACCTACACGGCAGCTTTTGCTTATCTTTCCTTTTCTGGAGGATGACCTCCCCAAGGGAGAGGTTTTGCTTTAGAATAAATGTCAGGTTGGACGCTGGCTCCTCCCACATGGCTGTTGCTGCATCCCCACCCACAAGCAGGAGGATGGTTGCCCCAGGCAGATGCAGGCTGCTCTTGGAGCGCATCTTGTTGGTTTCCTTACCTGCCATATCCCACTTCATCTGCCAGAGAGGGAAAAGAATGAGCCTTGAGCAGCTACAGCTTCCCAAGTCATGTGCCAACGAAAGGACATTCTCGGTGATTTAGGCAAAGGAAGAAATCAGCTTCTGTTACTGTCCCTTAGTAAAGGGATACAAAGTTCCGGGCTCTCAATGGTTGAAACTGAAATGTCATGGTACTGTCAAAAGTTAATCAGTCTAACATCCAAGTCAATTCATTTTTCAATTAAATGACTCTTGTGGTGCCATCTCTGAAACGCTTCGGTTAACTTAGTGCAGTTCCTCATGGGCGCCTTACCAGCCTGAGAAAGTCAGCGTTGTCAGTTCTGCAGGATACCTTGTTGCCGGCTGGGAAAGGATTCTGGGCAGGGCTCAGCCTCAGGATGGTCTCAGCCAGGGCTCAGGCGGAGCAGGAGCTGCTGAGGGGCTCCTGCTGTCAGCACACGTCTGCCAGCACGGCGCTGCTGCTCCCAGGACAGCCCCAGCTCTTGCGGGATGCACAAGCTGCTCCACAGAGAATCTCCTCATTAGCAGAGAGGTGTGTGGCTGCCTTATAGAATAGCTTTGCTTTTGAGACTATGCCAAGTACTCTTTTAGTTCTTATTTTTGTGTAAATCTCTATCCACTGTTCTCATAGCTCTCTGTAAGCGCTTACACCATTCTAGGCCTGTCATCCCAACGCTGCATTTCCAGCTGCCATGGTCATTTGCAGAAGGGAGAAATCTAAACATGTCCTCAATCTCTCATCTTGAATAGGTGTTCCAATAAAAAGCCTTGGTAGAATCTCAGATATGGAGGAGATGCATCCTGAGACTGAGATATCGTGGGAGGACAATAATGAAATTTTACTTGCTGCAGTACCTGCTCTATAGCTGAGCATGGGAACTGGTATCCTGTGCTGTTGGTGTGCAGGACATTTCTTCCTCGTGATTTGTCCTTCAAGAGAGAGAGGTAGGAGGTAAAAACACCTAATTGAAGAAAGTGTGCTTTTATCACTTTTATTCTAAGTGCTTAGAAAAACAAAAATAATTGGGATATTTGATGTGGACCATCATGCAGAGGTTCAGATGATTTTATAAAGTCTCCAGAAATTGTCTAAGAAAACCTAGAATCCCACCTAAAAATAGTGTTAGAACAGCCCCCCTACCATTTCATGGCAATATTTTTACTTACAACAAGAGACTTTTTAGGTTAAAGTCATACAGACTCACTGGGAATACAGACCAAAACAGATTTTTAAACCTCAGAAAATATGTTCTAACTTAGACAGAATTTGAGACACCAATCGTTTTGAGTCTGTTTATTCCTGTATGCTTGCAGTGAGTTAACTGCACCATACTAAAGACTATTTTTAATTAAAGATTTACCTGTTTTTGGAGAAAAATATTCTCTCTTCCATTTCCACTACTGTGTTTATGACAATAACACAGTGCTAATATTTTTTTTTGGCAAAAACTCCACTTAAGATATCAAGACATAAAGATGAAAAGGGATTGAAATGTAACATGCCTTACTGAAGGGGATTGTATTTGCAGTTTGCTTCTATAAAAAATCTGTAGATGACAGGGTTTTGTTTTTTTTTCTTAAAGAAACCTTCAGTAACTACAGATTTTTAGTGCTTATTGATTGCTTCTCTCATAAGCTGGCCATTATTTGATCTAGGTAACTGACTAAATATGTATTTGTAAACACAAATGAAGTAAAGTCAGGTATTTCTGTTTAAGGACGCATCTATTTAAGAACTTCATAACTTCTGATTACTGCAGAACAAAACAGTTCTTTAGCTTCAAAAGATTTAGCTTCAAAATCTTGCAGACCTCATACTTGTTGGGGTTTTATTTCCTCTCTGTGCTGCTTAATTATTCTGTTCCTGTTAACGTGTGTGTTGGCACGCTCTGTCTATGGTCCTCATGGATTTCCTCGCTTACTTTGTACGTGTGAGGAAATTCGTGGAGGAAACAACCGTGTTTAGAAATAACCACGTTCCCTTGCCTGTGGTATTCCCAATTGCTTTGCTGTACAAACATGGCACGCTTAAACCGTTAATTCCAAAGTCAGTGGAAGTGGGTTGTGGTTGCTCAGCGGAGCCGAGAGCTGGGTTTGTTGCAGTCCCAAGTAACGCAAGGTACCCTTTTTTTAGAAACTTCTGGCTACTCCTGAATGCCTGGACACAGGCAGTCAGCTGTGGATATAGGAATGGATGTAGTAGGTCTCCGCCTTCTCTGGGTAGCTCGGGCAATAAAAACACTTCTTGGGAAACAGTCAATAGAACATACAGTGTGTTCTGCTGAAAACAAAATAAAGGATGAAGTCATGTCTTTAGAGCAAAGCTCTAAGATGAGGGGAAGAGTTCTAATACAAGAAAAACAAGGGTGTGAAAGCAGCAGAAGTGCAAGCCTGTTGTCATAGCAGCACAATGCTGCAGGGCTAAAATGTATCTTATGCGAAAACAGATGAGAATTAAGATACGCAGGTAAGATCCGGGCACTGCCAAGGAAGAGGGAAGGTAAATAGCACGTTGCAAGGACAGTGTGGAAGTGTGTGCAGAAACCCCCCTGAGCTCCTGGTGTCAGCAGCAGCAGCTCCTCAGCGTGATTCCTGCAGACAGGAGGGCTTGGTCTCTCCTGCAGGCACTGGTCAGCGCCTGGAGCAGAAGTCCTAAAGTTGCCTGTGCCTGGGAGGACGATCACATCCCACTGGTGCCCACCACCCCCCAGCCCTGCTCCAGTAGCACTGGCCGGGACAGGGACCCTGCTCTCCTTCCTGCTTCACCCCATGGTGTGATGCTCCCTACAACCCTGCACTGCCGCCAGCCGAGCAGCCCGAGCTCGGAATGCCCAGCATCCCATGCTGCCTTGCCTTTCCTGCCTTGGAAGGTCAAACTTTGCTTCCCCTCTAACAAACAGAACACAGGGAGGACAGGTGTTTTCAATAGGTGGCTGGATGTGTTGCATGTGCTGGGGGAATCACCCCTCAGGGAGAGCACACAAGTGGGAAGGGCAGGCATCAGAGGCCAGGGACGTCTGTGCGTCACAGCCACCGAGACCAGGCCACCCCCAGGCAGTGTCACAGGGCTGAGGAAGAGCTGCCAGCGCTCCCCATTGACCCCATTTGTACTTCCTATAAGCGGTGACAAGGCCCTGCATTTAAGTTGGGGTTTACAGCAGGAGAACCCCTCTCTCTCCTATTGGAAGATGGAAGGAGGAGCCGAGTTGTTAACTAACACCGTGGGCTGTGAACCTGCAGCTATTAAGGTTTCCCTGTGGTGCAGAAAGGGTTGTTCCTCAGGCTTCTGCTGGAGGAGCCCTTGGCAAGAGCCCCCTGAGAAGCAGGGTAATGATAGAAGGGTGTTCATGGAGGCATCTGAAGCACATGGAGAAAGCCACCCATGGTGGAACCGATGCAAGATCAGACACAGGAGCGAAGTTTTATTCTTTTTATTCCCCATCGTGAAAAATACTTACTGCTGCACACCAGGCTGTGCAGAGAGGTTTCTGCTGGCCAGGTGTCCTGTCCTCCAGCAGCAGTCAGCCCAAAAAACAGAGTGGGCTTCTCTCGGTGGAACAAATTCAGGCAGATTTACAAGGTGTCAGAATTAAAATGGTATTGATTAGAAAAGCTTCTCCACTTAAGATTAGAAAAGAAAAATAATATCTAGCGATTTTCTGTAGCTACCAAGAAGACAGATGGAAATGGAAATGTATGCACATCTGCCGCTTCGAGCACTAATAGTTGTCCCTCAGTTGATGACTTGTAGATTGAACAATTTTTAGATTTTATTTTTCTGAAAATTGTTTGGAGAGAAGATAAATCACTGTGTTTTGGATAGCTGAAAAAATTAGTTGCAAAAATAAATCCCGTGCATAATTAGTATCTTAGCTTCTCTTCAGGAAACCTGATTGTAGGACTGAGAAAAAGAGCCAAGCTACTCATAGCGATCCTTGCTGCTTGCTCTCCAGCTGTGACTTCTAATGTTTATCCCGAGCCATTAGGATCTGTGGGTTTCCTCCAAAGGCTCTGTGCACGATCTTCCTCCCTTGCTAGGCTGGCATGGTCAGGAGGTCACTGCCCACCAGTGAACCTCTGCCCTGGACCCACGGTCTGGGACTGACAGCGGGCACAGCCCTGGCCAGGGGCTCCCCTGCCCTCCCTCTCTGCACCTTCTGATGAAAATGCACTCCTGAAAGTTTAATTCTGCCCATATCTGCAGAACCCACAGTGGGGTTTTTTGGTAAATTAAGCTGGAAGCTGTGCAAGTCTTTTCCCTCTCATAACCTTTTTACGTTTTGACTGAGGCCACCTCTTGACGTGAATAAAAAAGTACACTGCAAAGGTATGAAATGCCAGAGATTACTGAGATCATAGAAAAAGTGGAGAAATTTATAGCTATCCATTAAAGGCATTTTTTCCTCTTCATTTTCCTTGGCACAAGTTACCTGTAAAAATTACTAAAAGAGTAAACCAGCTTCTCATAAAAATGAAGTGTATATTTAAAATTATTGTCTTCATCCTGCTTTCTAGTTTTTTTTTCAGTCTTGAATTCAAAACAGTGATAAAATTTTAAACAGTAATAAGTAATGAGTTCAGTGCCTTTTCAGCCTTCAGTCTTTCCTCCATAGCCAAAAGATCAGACTTTTTTTTTTTTTTTAATGAAAGCTGAGATTAAAAAAAAAAAAAAAAATCACAATACTTCAGGCTCCAGGACTCACAGAAAACACAGACTTGGTGAAAATTACAACAAAAAAATTCTAAGAGGGGCAACATTGAAGAGTGAAGTTAATAGTGGATTTGAGCCGTCAGATGGAGGCTAAATAAATTAAATAACAGTAGCAACAACAAAGTAATACGGCTTTGCAAAGATGATGCTCCTGAGAGTAAAACATGTCTGCGTGCCAGATTATTTGCAGTGCAGGAGGACATCCATATATCTATCTAGTTTTGTCTTATTGGCCATTCATTGACTGTATGTCAAGTACAAAGTATAGTCGAGTCCTTACGATGAGTGATGTCCCCTATAAACACCACATATCACTGCTCAGCAGCAAAGCCAAACATATTTTTGAGGTATATATGATAAGCAGGAGGTAGTTGTACACATCCTTATGATTAGAAATGGTGTCTGTGACTGACCCAGCTTCCAAGAGAGTCAGGATGTGTTTTCATGAGCTGGGCATGGGAGCTTGTCAAAGACCGAATGGTCCCATTGAATTTTGCTGTCACTGTGGAGTTTCTCTGGGAGCAAAGCTGTGCCACCAGCAAGGTGAGACCCAAGTGGGACACGGGTGGTTGGGTCCTCATCCCCTTTGCCTGTAGATTTGATTGGGGTAGGAGATTATGTAATGTGAGCTTAAAGGATTTCTGGGACTGGACCATTTTGCAGATGAATCAGCAGTTTCTAACCCATCCCTGCTGGGAAGGGATCTGTTTCCCTCACAGGGAGGCTGCAGACTTCTTTGTTACCTGATTAAATTAACAAAATTCTGGTAATACCTTCTCACTTTTGAATTAAATAATTTCTCCACAAAGCAAAGGGGTACAGGTTTTTCTCACCCCTTCTTGTAGCTTTCTGCATCTTTTGCAAAGACTTAAGAATAAAAACAAGCTTTCCTTTCTATCCTGACCATACGTCTCCAAGTACAACTCTTTTGCCTTCAGGCTCAGCTTTGATGGCACTGCTGCAAGGTGTGCCGTGCTCTGTACAGTGGAGAGCTGTCTCACAGAACCCAGTGTGGGGCTTGGCCATCCCAGGGCACCCAAACTGACCCTACTGCAGGGCTCTGTTCTGGTGCCTGTGTTCCTGTGCTGCTGGCAGAGGTAGGAGGACCAGCAAAAATAAAACAGCTTGAAGAACTTCCAGCCGTGGCTCTCTGAGGCCCTGGTGCAAGTGGCTCAGCCCAGGACAAGTGGAAGGATTTTTGTTTCCTGGCATCCCCTCCTGGGCCCATGGACAGAACTGGCTGGCAGGGCATTGCCATTTCACCACCTCTCACCTGTCAGATGTGCCACAGGTTTAAACATGGCTTGGTGTGGAGGTGTGAGACCACTACAGCCCTTACCTGGTGATACCTGCTGAAAGGGATTTGTCTCCTGGTTGAAGCCATCATTCCTCAGTCTAAAATAAATAACCAAGTGAGCATGGGACTTAAAGTAAGCAAAGATGTAGGTGCTCAGGACTTCTGAACAACATAAGCAATATGATTTCAGCAGAAGCCATTTATTGTTTACAGTAAGCTACAGTTATAGATTGTTCACACATTCATCATTATTTGATTGGTTCCTCTCTCTTGTCCATGTGTCCCGCACAAACCCTCCAGGAAACATGATTGGTCCCAGTGGGCCTTCTTTATCTAGTGGGCTCTGTGGGCCTTCTTTATCTAGGTCTTGCATTCCTGGTATTCTGTTTCTCAGGCTCTTCATATTTTAGCCCTGTTTTTCTCAGTAACCTTGATGAATTCCTGAGGGTTCTGATAACAATAACTGCAGGTGGTTTGGCTGGGGCAGATTCTGGACAAACACATTGCAACATAAAGACCAAGATTTTACCAAATGCAAATGACTAAAGACTAAAGGAAAACACTATTCTAGAAATCTCTAAGGTGGGAACCCTGATCCAGACTTTATGTGTGTGCAGGACACATATAAATACCATTTTCAGAAGGGAGAGGGGAAGTCCAAGGAATGGTCACTGTTTAAACAATGGCAAAAGGAAGAGGTGGATGTTATTATTTCATGTCTGAACACTTTCAGGGACCGTGTGCCACCATGGTGAGGGAGCTTAGGTGGTGCTGTGCTGTTCTCATGCTGCAGTGCTCTGGCATCTCGGCAGTAAACTGCTTTTTGGTTCCTTGCACTGTTAGATAGCTAAAACAGCTGGGAGTGATGAGCAAGCAGTGCATGTCTCCCTTCAAGAAAAACCATTCATTCAGATTTTGTTATTCCTTTAAATTTCCCTTTCTCCTGATAGGATCAGTAAGAATAAGAACAGCTGGATAAATGAGGATCTGGTAGTCAGTCATTTGTCCCAGAACTAGGTGCCAGATTTATTCTGAGTATGGTTACTTGCTATTACCATCCTCTGCACTGAGGAGTGCAATATGCATTATGCATTAGCATATTTCTAATGTTGTCCCCATCACAGCCTTTACCATCAGACTGAAGTTTCCTGAGGCACCTCCTGCTCTACTATAGGCAAGCCAAATTGCAGACTGTGCAATCCTTTGACCTCACAGGATGTGCCCTTGTAAGCTCTTGGAGCTTCTGTTTTCTGTGGAAAACAGTCACCCAGGGTTAGGAGTGTGGGCTCTGGATGGGTGGAAAAATGGTGGAAAAATCTGTGTGGCTGGAGCTGAATTCCCAGCATGGCAGCAGAAAGGAGGGTACCATAGGACTGCAGCTCTCATCAGGGAAGAGGCAGCATCCTGTGGCTCCCAGGCTGCCACAGGCAAGCAAAGGGAGAAAGGGGAGAGAGTCTGCAGCCATGCTGCAGCACACCCCTGCCCTGCACTGAGGCAGCAGAGGGCTTTCCTAGCATCACATCTGAAAAAAGTGCAGATAAAGTGTTGTGTTTGTCTTGACAAGGGAAGTCTGGGTCAGGATTCTCAGTGCTGAATCCTTGGGCTTGCTGGTACAGTTCTCAGCATACTTTGTTGTGAGGGAGGGAACGGCAAGTTTTCCTTTTCTTTGGCTGTTTGCTGCCAATTTGACACCAAACATTGTGGCCACTGGCAAAGCTCAGAATGTATCTCATAGCTGCTCTAAACTGCACAAGCTTACAGCCAGCTCAAGGGGCTGCTCAGCTGCCAGAATGTGCCAGGACAGAGAGCTGTCTGCCTGCTTCCCTCTCTTTCCCAAAGCCCCATTGCTGAGAGGTGGGATGGGCAGGTCCTCCCCATGAGCTCCCGGTCCTGCCCAGCACAGTCTCGGAAGCACCAGGCCACTGCTGCAGAGCAAGCTCCTTAGCCTGAAATGATCATTTCCAAGAGGAAAGCAGTATTTTAGGTATGACATTTAGCTTCTAGCCTTTCACTAAAGATGAAGTAACAGCTGTGATAGATGAGGTTATTTTATAACCTAAATATTAAAAGAAAGTGCTTCAGATGTGGAAGGAAGCAAATGCTGCAGTGAGGCTGGGTGGGTAAATAGCAACACACACTGTTTGATAAAAGTTGCATGTCAGTTTAGTTTCTTCTGCATTGTGTCTCTCCACAGATGCTCTCTGAAGGAGTTGTATTGTGAATCTAATAAAGGCAGGAAATTCCTTCTATTCCTCCTGGTTTCCCTCAGCTGCTCTTCTTTATGTGACATCTTGTTTTATAGCTGTTGTCAATGAAAACCATTCAGTAGCTCCCGTTGCAAAAAAAAATTAAAATCAGATATCTGTCTCTGACTGGGTAAATCAGGGCATTTTCCCCAAACTGTAGTCATACACAATAGAATTTGTACCCCGAAACAGCAGAACTTTGCAACCCCAAACAGAAAATATGGGAAGTATTCCCCATACAGGTTAATTTGTCATGTTCCTGCAAATATTTTGTTTTGTTTTGTTTTAGAAAAAAGTTGTGAAAAAGACCTTAATCTGTTGCACAGACAGTTACATTTTTTCTCCCAATGGAGAAATTTTTCAAAATGGAAAATTTTGCATCTCACCATGGCCAGGTATCATATTGTCACAGTAGTGTGTAAAGATTTTTTAGTTCAGTTCATTTCTCAAACTTACCTTCCTAATGTGAGTATTGAACTGTTATTTTGTCAAAAAAATTAAAACTATCCGAAGGTGGAAAAATACACCCCCAAGCTGCTAGAGAAACAAGATGAGAATATAGGAATGTTGTAATCTTTGTCTCTATGATGTCGCATTATCCTGAGGAGCGGAGGCTTAAACATAACTAAGTTTATACCCATCACAGACTGTGCAATGTAATCACAAAACAATCAGATTGATAGTACCTTATAAATGATGGAGGGGATGGGGTGCTGCAAATAAGTCTCAAATACCACACAAAAGTCACAATGACTGTTTAGTCTCAACAGATGCAGAAGGTTAGCCAGGATTATTAGGCATTTTTTCCATTGCCCCAGATGAGTGTATAAACATGGCTTGTACACTATGGTCTATTTTTTTAAACAGTGTTTATCATCAGACAGAATGATACATGTTAGCAAACTCAGTATTTTATTTTTGAAAAACATTGTAACCCTATTAGGGCTATTCTCTTGCCATATTTTAAATTTCTTATTTCTTCTATGTTGACTAAAATGGATTCAGAAAAGGTTGCAAGAGTTTTCTATTTTTTTTTCAAGAAGAGATGGTAATTTTTTCTGCCTTTCTGATGCTCCAAAATAACTGAATATTTTTGGGGTCAAGACTCAGGCATGGCAAATTTCAGAAGGATGAGAAATAAAAAGGAAGGTACACTAACATCTGCTAGACCTAACAGTAATCTACAAACTAAAGTTAGGGGGCCCTCACTAATTAACAGAACCTCTCAGAGAGAGCAAGAGAAAACCAGTGTCTCTGCCATTGCTTCCTGCTGTCAGACTACTGAGGATTTGATGGAGGAAAGAGGGAGGAGACTAGAGGGCAAATTAGTTATTGCCAGACCTCTTTTCCCTGCTGTGCCAGCGGTCTCTGTACATAGGACATGCAGCTGTGGGCTGTCCTTTACTCCGAGTGAGTGCTGGTGCTCTGCACTGCCGGGCTGCCAGCGCATCCTGCACAGGTGGCACACCTGGTGCTCTTCTGCCTTCTGTACCTCAAGGTGATCTCCTAGAGGAATTGGGCATCCTCAGCACAACAGCATCCCTGGACACGGTTGGGCTTTAGCTGGACCTGTTGGGTTTGCTTATTGAGAGGGGCCAAACAGCAGCTGCACGTGGCACATATGCATGTCACATAATGCCAGAGTTACCAGCAAAAGACATAGGAGAATAATACTGCTGATTTGATGCATGTTTCCTCTCTTTTGGTTTGGTTTTTTTTTGCAATGAGTGTGCTATTAATACCGCAGTCACCGGAACTTTTGTTGTTGTTGCTTTGATCAAATAGAAAAGGGACGGCGGTGAGGAGCTGCTGTCATTCTGGCTGCTTCTGTGCAAGATGAACTGATGAATAACGTGTGTGATTTCTCTTTCCTTGTAGTTGCACTCTGCAGTGACCAGGATCCAAGTTCAAAGACCTGGTTTCAATTACACGTTTGCCCATATATGTATCCTGAACAATGACAAGACATGCATAGTGGACGACATAGTGCATGTACTGGAGGAATTAAAGGCTGCTCGTTCTTCTAATCGAACTAATTTTGCAATCACTTATCCGATTACTCACTTAAAGGATGGCAGGGAAGTGTATAATGGGCATCAGCTCGGTGGGGTTACTGTGCACAGCAAGGACCGGGTGAAGTCTGCGGAAGCCATTCAGCTCACCTACTACTTGCAGGCAATCAACTCCTTGAATGACATGGTGGCAGAGAAGTGGGAATCCATTTTTTGTGACACTGTTGAACTTTTCCAGAAATCCAACAGGAAAGTCAAAATGTATCCTTTCACGTCCTCTTCGCTGAAGGAGGATTTCCAGAAGACGAGCAGGGTGTCAGAACGCTACCTGATCACAAGCTTGGTCCTTGTGGTCACCTTGGCCATTCTCTGCTGCTCCATGCAGGATTGTGTCCGCAGCAAACCCTGGCTTGGCCTGCTGGGATTGCTGACAGTGACCCTTGCCACCCTGACTGCTGCTGGAATCATCAATCTCACTGGTGGGAAATACAATTCCACCTTCCTGGGAATCCCCTTCGTCATGTTAGGTAACTATCTCCTCTCTGTCTTTTGTGTGTTTGTGCCTCCCTGACGCATTTTCTAGCAAGCAGACAAGCATCACTGCATGGTTCCTGTTGTTTCATTCCTGCAGCACTGTCCCATGCCAAATCCACATTGCCTCTTTTCCTAAACCGCTTTTATGGTACCTCGATGTTAAAATCATGCCTGGGATATGGCATAGCACAATGCCGTGGGATGTGGAGCCCGTGCAGTAGCAAGGAACAAGGATGTTCAAGTGCCGTGCCTTTTGCAGAGAGGGAGCCCAGCTGCTGCTTCTCTGCAGATGTTTGATTCTGGTTTTGGAGGGAGACCTTTGCAGTGGTCCCCATGCAACGCTGACAGCATCAGCTGCGCTAGAAAATCAAAGGGCTGCCCATGTTGGGCATTTAGGGAGTGCTGGCTCCTTTGGAGGCCAGAGCGATGCTGTCCTGGCTTGGCAGGTGCCTGCCTGTGGGATAAGAGCAATGGCTGGTTCTGGGTTGCATCTCTCCAGAAGTCTCTTTGTTGGCTGAGCAAGGGTAGGGAGAGTTTCACAGCCCTGTAGGAGAGAACTTTGATACCCCTGGTCAGGCATGGACCTACAAGCTCAGCCAGCACATCCCATGGGAGAGGGTTATGGAGGAAGGTGGCACTGGCTGCTCCCTGGCTCCTGTGCCAGCAGAGACATATTTATCTCCCTGGGTTTTGTATTACCTTCACTCACTGTGGAGTATGGAGTGTTTTCAGTTTGTTTTGTTTAGTTTTGTTTTGTTTAATTTTGTTTTGTTTTCCTTGAGGGTAGGAAAGGGAAGGACGAAAGTGTGCTCCCAACTTGCTCCCAACCCGAAGTCAGAGCCCTCTCCTGCTGGCACCAGGGCATTTGTGGGAATTCTGCATATTATACCCAGAGAGGCAGGAAGACTTCACAGGAGACAAAACGAGAGCTCTGGAGAGTTCACAGCCTCTTTGTTTGTGTTTGGTTCATAACCAGTGTGAAAAGCTTTGGGCACTGTAGGTGTTTAATATGGCCTTGTTCACGCCATTTTTCATTTGTGGAGAATAATACATGCACTGATTTGATCACAGCTTCCCCAGCTGAAAATCAGTGCTCAGTAATACTTAAGGTTTCAAGTGTAAGTGTCTCCACTGACTTAGTCACATCATGTAGTGATATGACACGTTTTGAGCACAGCTATTTTTATATCCAGCACCAGGTTCCTGTGCCGTGCTGGTACCGTAGTGCTGCTGCACTGTGGTATTGTTGCACTTTAATTAAAGACTATGCTTCAGTGCATCAAGCTACCAGCTAACATGCAGAATATATTCAGTGACAAACAGAATTCAGCTACATTACATCGGCTGTCATTTTCAGATGACATCCATGAAAATTAAACTACATTGTAATCTAGAGGAAATGCAGCACAAGAAAGTCAGAGTCAAAAGAGGGGTATCTTTCTGACCCGAGTCTCTGGTTTCTTTGGTGGGTTTTTATGCCTGTTCATGTATTATAAAATTCAATTCCTCAAACTAAGTACTGTATATTAATTGTAACTTTAGATAGGAGGGGATTTTCAGATGTGCTGCAAGAGTAGCAGAAAAGCAGTCTAAAGTCCATACATATGAAGTGAAAGTACCTGAGGAAACTGACTCAAAATATGAAATATTAGCTTTGTTTTAGGGATCAAATATCTGCTCACTGGGACAACCTTTCAGATCTTTAATTTACTAGTAGTGACAATGCTGAGACTTGAAATCCTCAAAGACTTACAGATAACTATGAAAAGTTTCACATGTCTATTTTAGTGTTCCTTTAAGTGCCAAGCTGTACAGTCAACTCTGCTTTTCCTTTTTTTTTTTCTTTTTCCTGATTTTTTTTGTCTTGCTTGGTTGAAGTATTCCACTCTTAAAAGGGCAGCTCAGCTCCCACTGTGAACAAGTCAAGATAGAGCAGCCAAGTTCGTGTAAATCTTCTCTGCTTTCCCAGCTGCATAAAATCTCCCAAGGGATGGGAATATCAACAGGTGAACAGAAGGCACTGACAGCATTTTGGAGTTTTTAATGAGAACTGTTTTAAACTGGCAGATAGCTAAAAAGGCAGGTTGGGTTTGTTTTTTTTTTTTTCCCTGAAGTATAACGAAAAGATTCAGCATGTGTTTTAAAATGTATTCCATACCTAGATGTTGTTTTGCTTATAAAAGATGTTTTAAGTCAAGGCAAGTGAAAGCTACAGACACCAAGAACCCTCCATTATGGCCCTCTGAATTGCTTCCACTTAATTTCAGTGGCCGTCAGATTAGATCATAGATTAACTGACCTTTAAAAAGCTAAAGGATTTCTGGCTAACGATGTAGCCCTGTATCTATTACTCATAATCTCATGGCTAAAAGCAGAAATGAGATAGGAAAAATGATTACACCGGACACATTTCAGGCACAGCCCCTTTACTGGTATACATCATTAATGAAGTTTCCCTGGTTTATAGCAGCTGAGGATTTTTAACTTTTCATCAGCGTTGCGGAGGCGGGGGGACACTCTCCAGACATCATTTGACACAGGATGAGATTACATCTTTCCTAACAGATAGTTTTCATCATGCACTTTGTCTCCTCCTTGGACCACTTCCTCCTGCATTTCACTGCACAACCACTACAGCATTTGCATCATGTCTAACCTGAGTTCCCCTTTTGCAACTTAGCTGTCCTCCTTATTTATCCACTGCATCTGGAAAAAAATTATTTTCTTTTTCTTTGCATATTTGTTACCACTCTCACTTGCCCAGTCTTCTTCCTTTTCATCCCAGCTTCCCTCAGACTATGTTTACCAGACTTCCAGCTATCTTCTTACTTTTGACCATTCCACATCTTCTGTGGAGTGTGGTGCCTAAATCCAGGCACAGGATTCAGACTGAGGCTTTCAGCAGCACGTAGAGTAGGAGGATGATTTTTCACATCTTGCATATGGCACTGCTGTTCATACATCGCCATATGTCATTCATTCTTTTCTCAGCAGTATGAAATGGTTGGCATTTGGTTGGTGGTACTTGGTAATTCACAGATCCTTCATGTCATTTTCTACCCTGTTTTCACAGTCATTTATTCCGAACAACACGTAGAAGTTTGCCCTTGTCCTTGCTGAATTATAGCTTGTTTATCTTACACCATTTCTCCTCAATAAGTTTATCTGGAGACCATCACTGTCTCCAAGATGTACTAGCTGGTCAGCAATGTTTTGCAATTACCAACCTTTTCATTTTTTCAAGAATTACTTTCTGAATAGGCTGTCCAGTCACAAGCCCATTCTAAAAATATAGGCAGTATGTCTGGAAAATAGTTTGATCAAAGTGCTTTGTAATACTTCTTTCATTCATCCTGTTTTGTTTGACATCTCTTATTCATCAGCCATTTCCAAGAACAAACAAAACACAGTGAAGGGTACCGGCCTCTGTAGATGTTGAATCCTCAGCTTTTGCATCAACAGGGAATTTTAAAAGTTACTAAATTACCATGACTTACCAAATTACAGTCCTAAGCTTAGGCTGTGTAAGTGTAGGCAGGAATATCTTTTGCCTACTCCACCTGTTAAATATGACATGCCAGTTTAAACACTTCATACTTTGGTTTTAATCATGGTAGTTTATTATAATTTATTTTACTTTTTAATTAAGGCAGATTACTGTAACCCAGTTTACATAAGATGATTCTACATAGTCTGAGTATGTCACTCCTGTGACGATTTCCATGGTTTCTTTTTTGCCATCCCTGATTTCTAACTCATTGGCAAAACCTGAAGCCAGAAGAAATGTTGCCAGAGACCACTTTCCCCTTTTAGATACTAAAAGACCCCCTTTTAGATACTAAAAGTGGAGGTTCCCTTTGGTGCCCCCAGGTCCAGCTGCAAGAGGCAGGCAAGAGGCTGTGGCTGGCCTGAACCCCACCGAGGGGCTATGGGGTGAGGCAGCAGAGGGCAGGCTGCCTGCAGCCACTCTTTTCTTTGGGATATCTTGTCAAGTCAAACTGGGAATTGTTCTTCTCTAGGTACAGGTTAGCACAGGTACTTCTAACCTTAAAGTGAAGCCTAAAACCTGGAAAATTAGCAGGCTCCCACCATTCATCTGGACGTAGCATGAATTAGCATATGTTTCTGAGGTTTTTTAAAACTGCCATCCTCATCTATCAATGTGCAAACAAGTAATTTAAGGACAAGTTTGCTGACATGTCTAGTTCTTGTGGAATACTTTGCTGAATTAGGGCTGTTCATTTTTGACCATAAGAATCAAAAAAATAAATTCTACAACTAGGTTGGATTTAAAATAGCTGATTTATAGCATCAGCTGAAAAACAGAATTAAAATTCTGATTTCCTATTGCCTTGTTCATTAAAAACTACAGATGTTTGGTCTGGAACAGATGCTAATATATCCATCATAAGTTTCCCTTACACATTAAATGCTGTTTAAAAACTTCCAAACCTTTAAAAATACTGTTTTCCTCAAAAAATCACAGCGTTACCAAACAAATCATTGGACAACAACCAGCACTGTCGGAACAAGTTTTTGGCGTGACTTTTTTTTTTGCTTCCCAGAGGCAGAGTGGAACCTAGGCACTCAAAAGAAAATTGCAACATAGCCCTTTGCACTGCAAACTAGCAATGTGTTTGCTGTTCCTTCAGAAATGAATACAGCTTACTCGGGGAGAAGTGGCTGTCTTCAGCTGCCAAGTTCGTGAAAAGCATCGGCTGTGTGAAACCGCGGTGGAACGCCAGGCGCTGCCAGATATGGGCAGGGACGCAGGGCCAGCTCTGAGAGCTTATATTTAGCCTCCAGTGCTGGCAGGGGAAAAGCAGGTAGAAGTTATGAGAGTGGCTTGAGCTTGTAGCACACTGTAAAAGGAAATGATAGCCAACCGTGTGTGAAACTCAGCAAAAACAGGGGCAAATGAAAACCCCTTCTTGCGGCCTCCATCGCATCCTGTCCTGCATCATGTTCCTTCTGGGAAGAGGGAAAGGAAAAGCAGTCAACAGAGAGATCCAGGGAGAAATGAGTGGGAAGGAGCAGGTGGAAATATCAGGCAGGACCCAGACAGGGTCCTCCTGAAGTGCAGTCCTAAGTGGAAGAAAGTCAGGGGGAGAATGATGCCCTTACAGGGCTGCATCTGGCAGGAGGAAGCACAGGAGCAGGTGAGGTGCAAAGCACTTCAGAAGATACCTGGAGGAACCAGGGCTCACAGTGGCACCTAACAGAGGCAGAGAATTTCCAGTCACTTTTTAGAAACATCAATTTGTTGGACACACACCTTCCACGTGGCTTGCCTGGGGAGGAGCTGTGCCGATGGAGGAGTGAGCTGAGATACCTGTAAAGGGGCTTTACCAGTGCAAAGAGTTGGAGCACCATAGATGGGATGTGAGGTCAGAGACAGTTGGGAAAGAAGATTGGGAGGAAAGGGCAACAGAAGAGCAGGGAGGTCAATGTGTTTGATGATAGGAGTGAAAAGCACAGAAGGGCAAGTGAGAAGACTGCTGAAGGTTAGAGACCATGAAGGCAACAGGCAAGTAAACTAAGCAGGGCAGCTGACAACCATTAACACAAAAACCTGAGGGTGCTCAGGCCAGCACACACCAGTACATGGGGCTCACTGGTGCTGTGCCTCAGTGCCAGTAAGGCACTTAGCCTGGCTGCTGCTTAGTTCTCTGGAAGAACATGCTGGTAGGGAGTTGCAACATATGCCAAATTTATACACCCAAAAAGCATTCATTATCCTTGCTATCAAGCATCCAAGTGTTTGCTATGTTCAATAAAGCTGAAGAGTCAACATTGGTTACATATTGAGAGTTTCAAAGAGAGAGAAGCTGCCCCCCCACAGGTGTCCCATTGCCCTTCAGTCCACAAATATAGGTAACACACGCCCCCAAATATTTGACCTTGTATAGTATTTTTCCACTGATTTTCCTGGTGACAGTTCATAAAAATGTGAAGCTTACTGAGTCTCATTTTTTATTCCCTAGCTAAGCTTTCTCACTCTACCTGTCCAGCTCTGCTGTCTTTTTGTGCTGGGAAGAAGCACATCCTCCTTCAGCTGGCTCAGCTGGCTGCCCCCATGTCTCTTTCTCCCATCTCATCCATCTCTTTTGGCGTGACTTGGAAGGCTTCTCCAGCAGGTCTCACCATCTTCCTGGTCCAGGCCATAGCATCAGCTTCCTAATATCCGCACAACTCTCATCATCTTTTGGTCTCCCTAACCTTCTTTCATCTTTTCTGCTGTTTTTCACATTCCTGTCAGTGTGTCCCCTCTGCCATTTTGGTTGAGTTTATTTAAATTTCTCCTCTCTCATCCTTCCCTCTCCTCAGCCACAGCTGGGCCCATTGCTCCCACCATTTTCCCTATATTCTTCAACAACTTCCTTGGCTCTCAGATAGGTCCCCACTATACCCTGCAGTTGTATCTCAGCTGCTTCTGATTTCCCAGTGATTTCCACCATTCATCCTTTCCTTTTTTCATACTGCCAAAGCACTCCAAGAGAGCTCTGGAAGTACACTTGGTTTTTTTGTCACTCCATCTGCTCAGCATTCCCAGTTCAACCCTGCATAGCTCAGTTACAGTCCTAAATCATTTCTGTGGTTTGTTCCTTTCACTCCTCTTCTAAGAAATGAATAAAATTATCTGGTTTTATCTACCCTGAACAGACAGAGTCCCAGGCATGTCGCTTTCCTCATCATGCTTCTTTCTTCTCTCTTTTCTGTCCTCAGTCCCTCAGTCTTTTATGACATCTCTAAGCAGCCATGCATCTTCTGCAGTCCTTCAAGCATCACATGGCATTTCTGTTCCTCATGTGGAAGAGGGAGTAAGAGCAGAAGTAGGTTCCCAGGCCACCTCTCCTCACTCAATGTACCAATTAGTACTCTCACCAAAGTCAGCACTTTTCACCCAGAGTGGAGCTGATTAATCACCTCCTTCACCTGCTGGTCTTCCTCACTCCAGCTCTCCTGAAGGATGATGTCTCAAACCCCTTAAGGAACCCAAACACAGAAGCCACTATTGTATGGGAAGGAAACAGGCTTAAAACAAGTGGTGGCAGATGGTTTTAGACACCAGCCTAAGCAGTGTCTAAAGCAACAGGTAGAGCTTGCACTTTCCTGAGCAGTGCAAAAGCAGCAGGTAGAGCCTGCAGCTGGCACACATCATACACAGCCAACATGGTGTCCAAGTTGCTCCTTCACCACCACAAAGTCCAGTAAAATCCCTGCACACATACATGCTTCTTGGCTTCAGAAGACTGCTGATGACTCAGATAATTTACAATGTCTTTTGAAAGAGAGGAGCTGTATCCATAGGAAGTCAATCCAGAGAACATCTTAATATTGAAACCAACAATTTCCTCTTCATTTTTCTTCTTCATCAATTTCCTCTTCATTTTTTGGTGCTGCAATATACACTTGTGAAAAGTATGTTACAGGTGAAGCAGCGTGTTCAGTGAGCATTTATTTATGGAAAGAGTAACAGAAAGCTGTTACACTTTTTCTGTTTGCATTCTTTTAACTGGAGGGAACTCAGTGCATGCAAGGGCTCAATGGAGGGCTTTGTCAGGGGTGTCCCAAACAGTCACAAGTACCAAGAGTTTGGCACTGATATCCTGACTTTCTTCGAGTAGTGAAGTCCCTCAAGAGAAACTTTCACATATATGAGAATATACTGGAAGTTCAGAGGTTAAAGAAAGGAATCCTTTCTCTATCTCTGCCTATATATGTAGGATGTGTATGTGTATGTATGTATACATATATATATGTATATGTATATGTGTATGTATGTGGTACACTTTATGTAGTGGGTCTGGGTGGTAAATGAAGACCTGGGGAATGTCAGCAGGAACTGATATGACTTCATTTTAGGTCTGGCTATAAGAGAGATGGTGCACGTTGTGAGCTTCAAATAAATGGCATCCCCCAAATAGGCATTAGCTGAGAGGCTTTTGTGTAGAGAGGGAAAAAATCATCTTTAGGTCATGAAACTTTTGGTGGATTAAATAAATTGGAATAAGTCTGGATGCTTTGTGAAAAGCCCAAGTTGGGTTTGAAACTTGTAATTTTTTTTAATCAGTAAAAATAGTAGGTTGGATGTGCTTTAACTGCATTTTTGCAACTTTCTGAACATTGTGTTTCACATATGGTGGATCTATATAATATGAGTAAGAGTAGTGACAAACATCACTAAAACAGGAGAGTTTAAGTGTATGCCTGAGATGTTGTGGTTGTAGCTTTCTTGCCAGAAAAGGAGACACTTGAAGTATGGTAAACAAATCCATATTCTACTGGCCCATGTTCCACTGGGACAGCAGTCCTGGAAGCAAATTATATTTTAGCTTATGGCCTTCAAAATATGAAGCAAATTTAAAACGTTTGCCCCAAATGTACCCACTATGTCTTACTCCATCTTCAGGTGGTTTGCTGCATGTCATTTAGCTGTTCTGTAACATGGTAAACATTCACCTAGCATGGGTGATTGCAGGAGGCGCTCTCTTTTAACTGCTTCTTTTACACAGCATGCATAAAATCTGTCCAAAAACCACCTAGTGATGAAAATCAGTTTTCAGTTTAGTCTGCTGATATGAGTCATAACATGTCATATATGAGATGAGCCCGGGTTTCTTAACAGACTAACTCCACATGTGACCACCTCCTGGGCTAGTGAGGCTTGAGCTATGTGCACCATGGGGAATTCATCTTGCCAGCCACACCTGTCATTCCTTTACTGTCCTGGCATGGCACTCTTCCATCCTGTACAGCTGCCCTTGTGCACAGGGTGGTCCTGGCTCCCCACATACCCTGGGGTCTGCACCCCATGCCAGCAGCAGTACCGAGCCCTCCTCCTCTTGTCATCCTCCATGCAGCTTTCTTCCTCTCTCTTCAAATAACAGCTTGTGCAGGGCACTCTGCTTCCTGGGAGATTTTCTGGTCTTTCTGAGCTAAAGAAGATGAAGAGGCATTCCTGTGAGGACATTGGGGCAGGGAGACCCTTTGGAGGCCAGACAGAGTCAGGTGCTCCCTGGTGTTTGCTCCAGAAGCACAGACTTGCATGTATGGCACAGGTTTGGCTCAAATGCTTTCAGTTCAGATCTGCAAAAGGTCTGGGGAGTCAGTAGATGACCAAGCCATGCAGACATAAATATTCCAGCAGCTAAAACCAGATTTTGCTAACACGCAGCTCCTTCTGTTGCACTGAAAGAAATATGACTTTTAACTTTTGCCAGGTCTTTTGTGAAAACAGAGGAAAGCAAGTGACACGTTTAAACAGAGCTGGCAGCCTGCTATTTAAATGCCAAAACAACCCTTTACTGATTTTTAAATGGAATTAAATGTTCTCTTTATATATAAAAGTTGATTTTGAACTATAACTTAGTTTCCTTATCAAAACACAAGAGCCACTCAAGTTTTCTCTCAAATGTATCTGTTTTTAAAATGTGTTTATATGACATTCTTGTTATCACTGTAATGACAAAATCTCAAATATTACATTGTTTCAAAAGTAAAAAAGGATGATACAAGAAAAACATCCATCATTCTTCCAAAACCTAAATCAATAATTTTATTTTATTGAAATCAATGGGTCTGTTCAAGATTAACCATGTTAGTGCTGAATTGCATGTATAACCATTATAATAGGAAGCTGTTCATTTAAACAGAATTTGGTATATTTTTTAATAGTTTGAAAATGCACTATTAACTAGTAAGTTTTTTAATTAGTAAGTAGCTCTAAAATACACATACTCCAAAAAATAAAAAGTGGTAAACTATGTTACCACCATTGCTGATTAGGGATTTTGGTGAAGTCTAGGACTATGAATATCAAGGAATTGTTTAATTCTACTTAATTAAAATACTTCTCATTCTCCTCATTCTCTTTGTTTCTTTTCCCCTTATATAGATAGAAAAATTAAAGAATGTTTATGTGTGTCTTGTGTATGTGTATGTATTTCTTCAAAGCTAGAGATTTATATGTAGAATGATTTTTATTTCAATAGCTACATGTTATCATCTTTTATATATATATATGTAATATGTGATCATGGGCTTAGCTTCTGACTCGTACCATTTTCTAAAACATTGGCTCATTGTTTGTTTGCCACGATAAAAAATAGTACTGGGAGTAGGGGATTTTATAGTTGGTATGTACCCAAGCATTGCTGACTGTGTCCCCACAATTTAAGGTGAGACTGAGGGGGTGATTTCCTTTTGTCCATGCCTGCTTTGTGCAAATGTGTACTTTCTAGTATAGGTCAGAAGGGTTGCACCTGACCAAAACAGATTTTTCACAGGAGAGCAGAGAGTTCATTGGGTGCTCAGTTTAAAAATGTAGGATATTATGGCAGACATTCATTGCCAGAAGACTGGGATCTAAATTACTCTGGTGCAGCAGATCCTCACGAGTCTTATGGGGAGTCTACTCCCCTTTTGTGGTTGGGAGTGCTGCACAAGACCTACATGAGGCCTCAACCTTGTGCTGGATTTCCAGACACACCCCATTTGCTGACTGTGCATTAAGTAATTTGAGTGCAGGCTTAATGGCCCGGAGAGTCTTTCAGCAGGATCTACGACCACAAATATCCTTGTGGTCTCCCTGTGTGAAGCACTGAGCAGCAGTTGGAGACATCTTCTCTGCAGGCACCAACCAAACCAGCGAGTGCTGCACGGGGACACTTTCTCTTCACGGTGCGTTTCTGTGGGCACAGCCGCCCACAGCTGTGAAACACAGCAGATTCTCAGAGCATATTATTAAACATTTTGGTTTCTCTTATTTTGTTGCCAAGTAGATACAGCACAAAACACAACTCTCTCTCCAGAGACTGAGGCAGATTTTTATCTGGTGTGCATGGACTAAGATACTGTGGTTTTGATGCTGGTAGTAAGTTGAAGAATACTTGGGCGTGCATGGGCCTTTCTGACTGGGATGGCCAGTGCTTTTGTAAACACCATTGGAGAGATCAGCCTGACACTTGAGGGTGAATGGCTAATAATCAAATGTAAAGCAAACCCAGAGATTGATTGAATGATTTCATGCCTAGATACCTAACAGGCTCACCTACCTAATTTCAGTATGTTTCCCTATTGGGAAAATCCCAAGTGTTAGTACCTGCAGCCATAGTACATCTCAGGTGATAATATGTATAAAATTTAGTAGCCTTTAAAACAATAATTGCAAATACTGAATCTACCCAACAGTACCGTTACCATGTCTTTGAGGTATGTTGTCATACCTGTAATGCAGTTTCAATACTGACACGTAGAGTCTGTGTGACAGGAGGTAAATAAAGCACTGTAATATGTACAGCCTATGCTTACATCCAAACACATCCCATCCCATGTTGTTCTTCATGTGTCCTGAATCCATGCCTGCACATAGCATTCAGGCTTACTTGGCCTTTGAACCTGTCCTTGGAGGTATGAAATGAGGTCAGGCTGTGCTTGTGTGACTGGGACTTCAATCACTTTGCCAAAGAGGATGAACTTAACACTGCTCAACTGTCCACAGCCTGCAGTCCCCTACTCACAAGTCCCCTGAGACGAACACTGCTACCTGGAAACACAGTTTTTTAGTAAGTACCTTACAGGATGTTAGTATCCTCTAGGATTTTACTCTACACTGTGAACTGGGCTCCCACAAACAGGGAAGTGTAGGAAAAGCAAGTAGGATTCACAGTGCATTTTCTCAGCTCAGCACAAATGTTTGGGACAGACAAGTCTGCACTGTGGGATGTTCAGCAATACACACCCTCCTTCAGGTCTGACATTCATGCAGCAAAACTGGAATATTGCACCATTTATGGACCACAAAGTTGGACATTGCTTAGGGTTTGTTACAACAGCATGCTAATGATGGTATAGCTGGTGAGCTCAACCCTTGGTGGTTAAATTGTTATCCACTCAGGGAAAAGCATTGTATAAATTAGGTGTGGGGCTGATTCTGTCTGCATGCTGAAGGATCTCATTTAGCTGTCGTATTTTATTATTTTAGTGAGAACAGGGTATGAAGCCAGATGTTTGCTTCAGCTGGATGCAAATATTCTTGCTCTGCCTGTCACATTCAGTAGCAGTTTGAGCCTGCTGTATGTTCTGGGCTGAAATGGTGCCTGCTGGGAGAGGCCACATGAGGCAGGCCGGGTATTTAGTCAACAACTGGTTGATTGCAACTCCTGTGACAAAGGGAGTCCGGATTAGCGGTTTCACTTGGCTTGTCAGAAGATGGGAGCTGATGAGATCACTGATCTAGCTGGAAAAAAATAAGTCAGCAGGGGGAAATTATCTCAGCCTCTTTGTTGACATTACTGTGGAAAGCAGTCATAGAGTTGAGCGGTGTACATTGTTATTTTTAATGCTGTCAGCTAGGAAAATTCATTGCACCTTCATTATATCATATGTTATTGCAGGTACCGTTTTGGAAAGGGCAATTCCTGTGATATGATTCTGATCTCCTATGTACTATTTTTGCACAAAGAGCAGTTCTTGAGACCTTGCCTGCATTGGCAGCAAGCTGGGATATGAATTTACAGCATCCTAGCTATTTCATGTTAATTCATCTGGTGTTTGTCTCTGAGGATGATATTTCACTCCACTTTGAATGTGAATCAAGCTGGGCTTCACAGATATCCACAAAGAAATCTGGTGCAACATAGTTTGCCCTCTGTACATTCACACCCTTTTTCACAGGACACTAAATTCCTCTTGCAGACAAGTGCTCCAATTCAGTGGGGTGATTTCAAGTTTAAATCAACCTGAATGGGACAACATTGGTCCAGCTGAACTGATAGTGTTACAGGGATACAGCCATTACAGTGCAAGCAAAAACCTTAAATCAAAATCCACACTTAACCTCAGAAATTCCATCAGAGCATGCTTCCACTTGAAATTTTCACCCCCGCCCCAGTTTACAAGACTCCCATATATCCTACCATGAGTCATTATTACCCATTTCAGACAGTCTTCTGTGCCATCAGCATCAGGAAAAGATTTTGTTTCAAAAGTAACCTTCAAATTAAAAAAAAGGCTACTTTCTGATCCCCTCTGATCCCCACCATTCCTTTCTTTAGTTCCAGTGTAGACTAAAAAGGTAAATTAGTAGCCATGTGGGAGCAGAAAACTTCAGTAGAAGAGAAGTAATGCCTGAGAAGGGAGAAACACCCCATAGCCCAGCTTTGCCACTAGTGAAGTGTGCTCCCTCTGGAAGAGGGTTTGATGCTTTATTGGTGTTAATCGTGGCAGTTATTGGGCACCATACACCCTCAGCCTCCCTGAGGGACAGGTCTGCTGTTATTAGTGTTTTGTGTGCCTCTGCATTAAAATGGGATTAATAAAATCTATTACCCCTGAAATGCAACCTCCCACACAGAAGGTTGGAACTTCGCAACCTGTAAGTGACATTTCAGAGAGATTTTATTCAAGTATCAAATACATACAACCTTCAAAACAATAAGGACAAAAAGGTGAGACCCACAGTGTACTCTATTTCATAGATGGGTAAAAGTGCAAAAAGAAGAACCAAAGCCTCTTTCTCAGTCATTCCCCTTAATTTCTCTGGTGGAAGAAGTCTATTTGTATACCCAAGCCTCATCTTACCACAATAAGATCAAAACTTCACATGATTTTAGTGCAAAATTGAACACACCTCCGACTTATTTTACAAAAGCTGGCAGCAGCCCTTATTTCAGGTAAGCAATTAAGCCAAGCAAATAGAGAACTGGTCTGTGACTCCAGTGACCAAAAGGTCACTTTGCTGCCCTCTCACAGGCTCTAGGGCTGCTTAAATCCCATCTCCCTCTGCTTTGGTCTCACCATTTGCAGTCAGGACCAGAGCCAACACTAAGCCTGGGCTGCCTGTACCAATTTGTGAAGGCGTCTTGCTTGAACAACCACTTAACAGGGAAAAGGATGCATTTCTCTTTTTTTCAGGTTTGAAAATGGTACTAAAAAGAACCGTTTCAGTGCCTCAGATAAGTAGTATTTTAAAATGATTTGATAATTTTAAGGAAGAGAAAATTTTGCTTTCATTTTCACAACTTCCTACAAGTGCATTTTTTCTGGTGTATGCTCTGCATTGATTTTGCAGAGCATGTGTAATTGCAAGACTTCTTTCTGAAGGAGGCAAATGAAACTTTTTATAGCATTTTCAGGCTACTCATTAAAGTGCTGTATTTAAGCTAAGCCTAATTTATTTGGTTTATTGGTAGTATTGCTATTATTACCAGGTTCTAAAATTAAAGGTAGCCTGTCTCAGGCTGAAAAACCTGTGAGATCCTCAGCATTAAC
Organism: Aegithalos caudatus; assembly: GCA_013389925.1. NCBI lineage: Eukaryota > Metazoa > Chordata > Aves > Passeriformes > Aegithalidae > Aegithalos > Aegithalos caudatus. The sequence continues at coordinate 122,168 of WEIU01011288.1, read as the reverse complement.
AATAATTTTCTTCTTCATTTTCTTCGGCTACAAAAGTCAGGATGTCTGTTCTCAGTCTTCTAACACATGGTAGGAGTATCTCCTAAATTCAAAGTAGCAGAAAAAGAATAAGAAAAAAAAAGTTTGATTCCCATTTTGTCCAATACCCTTCTCCTATCCCTTTAACATTTTCCTTTGACCCTGAAACTCTTTTTCTTAAAAAACCCCCGTCTTTCTGTGTGCTTCTTGTTAGCTCATGATTGTACAGCCTGACTGTAGGGCATGACCGGTGAATCATAACAGCAAATGTCAGCAGGAAAAGATCTCCAGTAGCCCATTAGCTGTTTGAGTTCATATTTATTATTTACTGAATGACCGTGAATAATGAACAAGTTGCTCTAAATGATTACAGATTTGTGGCTAAATCTCTATTAAAAAGGGAAAACCGGTTGAAGCAATTACAGAATTTATTTACAAGGAAAAAATGCCTTCGTCTCATTAATATTACATGGTGTAGATGTAGCAACAGTGAGAGAAATAGAGGTAATTGGTGCAAATTGATTAGGGATACAAAAAATGAAAACTCTGAAATGACAGAAAAGTAAAAGAAATTCTTTCAAAATGAGAGAATTCCTTGGACATATCTGCTCTAGTCTCTGTGGGTTAGTCTTATATAAACATCATCGAGTTACAGTGTTGGAGATTGTTACCCAAGTTGTATTTACAGTCAGTATTTAGAGAGTTAAATTAGGTTAGGTAAATCGCATCCTAGCTAAATACAGCTAATCTTTTGACTACCAAGCCTAATTTGTGCTTGAGTTTGGGCCTAATTTTTTTTCTCGGAGGAAAGTGGATGAGGTCAGGAGTGCCACTGGTGCAAAAAGTCTGCAACTCTGTCATTTAGGCATGTCCTCCTAAATGTAAATGATAATTCTGTAGCTATCAAAGAAATGGACATAGAAATCACAAATTGTACAATTGAAGGAAAATACCAGCTCCTAGTACACAGATTGTGTAGCAAACAACAAAAGGAACCTATCCTAAAATAGGAGAGTATCCAAATATTTTTCTCTTGACTTTGTGGAGCACATGTGGTGACGCCTCTTCATGCATTTACTTGAGCAGTTCTCTAAATCAGATTCCATTTTAGGGTAGTCTTGAAGATTATGTAAGAGCAAATTGTGGTTTTATCTTGCCTGCTTAAAGAAGGAATGTGGTATCAGAAGTCATGTTATCAAGCATTATCCAAAGCCTTATACCTGTTAAAACATCATGTTCAGCATCATATTTAACTATCTCTAATTTCCTTCTTTCGTTGCAGAGTCAAAGGTTCTCCAAATTAATATGGCTATTTGAGTATTTTTAGGCAAGAGCCCATTAATGCTGATTTTTTTCTTTCTTTTTTTTTAAAAAACATGCTACAGCTAAAGCTCATGATGGAAGTAATTTGTAATATTCAATGACCTCATTTTGTTCTGTTTTGCTCACTCAATGCTAATGTGTATGATGCCATGTGAAATTCGCAGACGAGCCTGTCTGCAGGACTCATGGGAGCCATAAATGGATTAAACCTCTCACTCCCTACTTTGGCAAGTGATCAGTTACATTTAAATAAAGGTCAGTCTGTCTTTACAAAGAACACACTGAAAGCAAGCTTAATAGCTTTCCCTACTGAGCCTAGAACATAACTATTTGAAGCATAATTAGCAACAGGGTGCCAGTCACTGATTGTGCTTTTTGCTTGATTTTATGTCTGGGGAGTTCCAGTATTCCCCATTAGCTTTAAGAGGGGGCACAGTGCTAGTTATCAAATTGACAGTCTTGACCTGGCCTCTGAAAGCAGCTGTAAAACATTGTTGGGGAAAATTAAGATGAATGCCAAAGTCAGGTCTGTAATACTGCTATGAATTGGACATTTAGGGTCCATGCCACGCCTCTAAATAACAAAATAGGTAAAATATTTGATATACATGAGAGTGTGGACTTTATTGCACTAAAAACCAGGTGATAAGGAGATACACCAGCTGTCCTATTGTCTCAGCTTATGAGCTCTGTATTGTGACTTCTTTATAAAATACTCCATACCTATTCTTTTCAGCATAACAGAGTGACCAGCTCTGTCATGTGTCAAAAGACAGATTTTAGGAAGGGTGGAGTAAATCAGCAACAGCTGCCCCGATAGTAAAAGGTGCTGACCACAAAAGGGTTATTTTGTAATGTTAATTAAATACCTGTATGAGGAATTTAAGAATAAACATGATTATAGACTCATAGCATCATAAAATGGTTTTGGCTGGAAGGGACCTTCAAGATCATCTAGTTCCAACATCCCTAATATATCTTGTGGTGTTCCAGTTCTTCAAAATCCCTCATTTGCTTGGGGTTTCTTGGCTTGTATTTATAGCCTTTGTAGCAAAAGTGAAAATTGTCTACAGGTGGAGAGAACAGAGCTGATACAGCAATTTTGGTACTCTGCAGACAGCCTGAAATTCTAAGAGAGATCTGTGAATTACCTTGACCTTCCTGACTGGAACATCAGCTTCAAAAGTTCAGTGATTGCACTTCAGTGTTATCAGCAACTAATTTAGCACTGATCATTTTATCTAGTACTATCAGAGATGATGGTTAAAAGCAAAACACAGTGGACTGGCTTTTGGGAATTTCTGGAGATAATCCAAGAGCAGACCAGAGAAGCAGACAAGTGACAGCAAAATCAGCAGAAGAATAAGGAGGAGGAGGAATTAAAAGGCAGGAAAGAGGCTGGGATTATATGGAAAAGATCTCTTAAGTAAAGATGAATGTTCTAATGAATTATTATGAGAAAATATTACCATCTCATATTTTAGGTGTGAAACAAAGACTATATTCTGTTTATCTCTGTGTAAGTCATCAAACTGTGTTTACTTCAGCTCCTCTCACCTAGTAGATGGTCAGTGGTTGCCTTCCCAGCTCAGGTTCACTACCAGAGAGCAGAGGTCTGTGTCCTCCTAATGCATCTTCACAACATAGAAACTGTAAGGGGAAGATGACCAACCAGGAGTTAAAATAAAAGCATGTGCTTCTGATTTACCTGCACTTTGGGGTTAAACACAGGATTTTAGGTCAACAGGCTTTCTTTTCCTTTTGCAAATGGTATATCCATTTTAAGAGTCAATTAAATACATTTAAAAATATAGGCATTGCCAAGAAATATAGGGCTGAATTTGGTTTTATAAGGTTTTAGATATATAAAGAAGAGCAGTGCTTCATATCAGTTTTACCACTCTCCTTCTCTAAAATTCATTTGTGCTTTGTTTCATTTCTAGGATTTCTTTTTCCTGACAGAAAATTTGTACAGGAAGTGGAGAAATTGGTAACTGATTTAATTGATAATTTTCAGCCTATGTGGGATTTTCATTTTTTACAGGTGTTCTACAAAGCTAATGCTCTGTTTCCAGCATAGGCACTTCAAGGTCGTATTTCTTTGTTTTCACCACAGGTCAGATACCCTCACCAGGAAAAACTAATTTGAAAGCGTCTTCCATTGCAGGCACTCGGAAGTAATGAAACAAAACAGCCAAGCAGAGTAAAAAAAATCCTATTTCTTTAACCCATGAATCCTGTGCCAGCAGTGCAGAACTCTCCTGGAGCAGTAAGGTTTGCTGGGCAGGTAGCAAACGCGCTTCTGTGGTTTACACCTCCATAATAATTTCTCTCTTCTGCAGGACGTTTCCTTCAAGCACTGAAAGCATCCAGCTGTGTCTCCTTTGAGCCTTTTAGCATGTCCACATTACTTTTTTCTGTGCAATTTGGGATTTGAATACTTTAAACACTACCTTTGTTCTCTATTGTAGGTCATGGGTTGTATGGGACTTTTGAAATGTTGTCCTCCTGGAGAAAAACTAGAGAAGACCAACACGTTAAAGAGAGGACTGCAGCTGTATTTGCAGACTCCATGCTCTCGTTTTCTCTCACCACTGCCATGTACCTGGTCACTTTTGGAATAGGTGCCAGTCCCTTCACTAACATTGAAGCAGCCAGGATTTTCTGCTGCAATTCCTGTATTGCAATTTTCTTCAACTACCTCTATGTACTCTCCTTTTATGGTTCCAGCCTGGTGTTTACTGGCTACATAGAAAACAACTACCAGCATAGTATCTTCTGCAGAAAGGTACCAAAGCCAGAGGTATTGCAAGAGAAGCCTGCATGGTATAGGTTTCTTCTGACAGCCAGATTCAGTGAGGACACAGATGATTCAGAGGAAACGAACACTTACGAGAGTCATCTTCTGGTGTGGTTCCTGAAACGTTATTATTGTGACTGGATAACAAACACTTATGTCAAGCCTTTTGTAGTTCTCTTTTACCTTGTTTATATTTCCTTTGCCTTAATGGGCTACCTGCAGGTCAGTGAGGGGTCAGACCTGAGCAACATCGTAGCGACTGCGACTCGGACCATCGAGTACACAACTGCCCAGCAGAAATATTTCAGCAACTACAGCCCGGTCATTGGGTTCTACATCTACGAGTCAATCGAGTACTGGAACACCAGTGTCCAGGAGGACGTGCTGGAGTATACCAAGGGCTTTGTGAGGATATCTTGGTTCGAAAGCTACTTAAATTACCTTAGGAAACTCAACATATCTACTGGATTGCCGAAGAAGAATTTCACTGATATGTTGAGGAACTCCTTCCTGAAGACCCCTCAGTTTGCCCATTTTTCAGAGGATATCATCTTTTCCAAGAAATACAACAATGAAGTTGATGTTGTGGCCTCCAGGATGTTCTTGGTGGCCAAGACAATGGAAACCAAGAGGGAAGAACTTTATGACCTCCTGGAGACCCTGAGGAAGCTCTCTCTCACCTCCAAGGTGAAATTCATCGTTTTCAATCCATCATTTGTGTACATGGATCGTTATGCCTCTTCAGTGGGAGCCCCCTTACAAAACTCCTGCATTAGTGCTTTATTTCTGCTCTTCTTCTCTGCATTCCTGGTGGCAGACTCTCTGATCAATGTCTGGCTCACTCTAACTGTTGCCTCGGTTGAATTTGGAGTTATAGGTTTTATGACCTTGTGGAAAGTGGAACTAGATTGTATTTCTGTGTTGTGCTTAATTTACGGAATTAATTATACAATTGACAACTGTGCTCCACTGTTATCAACCTTTGTCCTGGGCAAAGAGTTCACAAGAACTAAATGGGTGAAAAATGCCCTGGAAGTGCATGGGGTAGCTATTTTGCAGAGCTACCTCTGCTATATTGTTGGTCTGATTCCTCTTGCAGCTGTGCCTTCAAATCTGACCCGTACACTGTTCAGGTGCTTGTTTTTAATAGCATTAGTCACCTTCTTTCACTGCTTTGCCATTTTACCTGTGATACTGACTTTCCTGCCACCCTCCAAGAAGAAGAGGAAAGAGAAGAAGAATCCCGAAAACCGTGAGGAAATAGAGTGTGTTGAAATGGTGGATATGGATAGCACCCGAGTGGTTGACCAAATTACAACAGTCTAAATTGATTTGTTGGTTGCTTTTTTACACTAGGTCTTACTGAGAAATAAGAAAGAAGCCACTACTAACTAAATGTGTGGGGACAGGAAGGAGATTGGAGGATTTCCCCTCCTTCCTCTAGGCTAAATCCAGGAATATTCAAAATTATGGGAGAAATTAAAAATAAATTTAAAAAAAAATTAAAAGAGCCGGGGTATTGTACCTTGCTCAGTTCCTGTAACAGGTAATATGGGAGAATTTGCACACCCATGCAAAGAGAGGTTAAATTTTAGATGCATGAAGTAAGATCTAATGGAAGAAGTTGGGTTCTTAAGCAGTCGTCTGCATCACCTGTACTGCAGATGCTGCAATTATTGTGGCTAAACCAAATCATGTTGAAAGGTCAACTGTCAAGGCTGAAGTAGCACTAAATGTTCGCTGGATGTAAAGGCTTTACAAACTTTCTGCACAGCAATAACTCAAGTCAGTGAGTCAGCTCTTATAAGTCTTTGCCATCACATTTAATTTTTCTTTTCTCCCCTAATCTAAACATTTATGCAAGACTATATAAAAGATAGCAAACTGTACTGGGAAAGAAGGCAGTACACAGCAACCAAGTGCTTTCCAAACACTTTTATGTTATGAATCACTTTTTTTCTCTAAAAATATCATTATTTTTAAATGGAAACCATCCCTTGTAACATTTTTAATCATGGTTTTATAGCTGTTTCTTTTCCTATAAAAACAAAAAAGAACAAAAAAAAAAAAAAAAGGAACAAAAAGATCCATGTGACTCTGTCACTCTAGAAAATATATAATTCTATTTTATACATGTCTCGCTACTAGTTAAACATGTAATCTGCTTTACCAACTGTAATTTTGTTAGCACTCTACTAAGACATGTGAGTGGATCTAGCAGCAGACAGAGGATGGTGTACTGAATATTTCAGCACCAAAATCCATGATACAAACCTCAAATACTAAAATGTCATCACGAAAGTGAATGTTAGGGCTCTTTTAGTGAGAGCCTATTTCAGGCCATTCACTGGTAATGCACACTAAGAGGATTAGTGGGTAGTTTTACATAATGTATAACTTAATCCCTCAATCTTCCTAGAGTACCTGTAAAGCAATAGACCTTGCAGCTATGGGCTCTTCCAGGAGACAGGAGACAGTTAGAGTTGTGTGGAGCAAACCAAAGGTTGGGACTGTGGTTTAGCAGCAGCAAGTTTAACAACGTCCCAAAGAGCCCATATCTAAAAGGCCTATCAAAAACATCACATCTGAGAGGGAAAAAAAGGAAAAAAGAGAACTTAAAAAGATTACATTACTGAATCTTTTTGGAGCCGTGAGTTCTAAATCAATAATTCTGTCAGCATCTGTGATGTGGAGTAATACAGATAAAGCAGCATCTCTTCCCTCCTCCGCCCCCTCCATCCTTAAGAGCGACAGGCTCATTACTGCAAGGTTTTATCATGTGGTTGAACCCTAGTGGGGTTATATAAGCCAGTTCTCTAGGTTTTGCTGAGAGTATTCTGACCATACATTGCCTGTGAAAACCCAGTAGCAGGAAGCTGGCCTGGTGGTTTCATGTAGACTGTTGCTTTGTGGTGCAGCATGAATGTATTCCAACCAGACTCCCTTTTGCAGCTCATGAGGAAACTAAGAGTACTTGAAAAGATTCAGCATTTGGCACAAAGTTTGCTTCAATGACAGTATCTGGAGGGGAAGGGGTATTGCAAGAGCCATGGGGCTTGGAGTCCTGGGAGCACTGTGGCTCAGGAGTCTGCCTGTGGTACCTGTATGGTCACTAGGACGTCCGTGGTCACAAACCCAGGATGTGCTTCATTGCATGAAACATCTCTTTAGCATCCAAATCCCAGTGACCTCCAAATGCCCTGTGAAAAACCTGCAAATGCCACCTACTGAATATTAATTTTCAAGTAAAGAGATACTTCTGATGCATCCTTCCTAGCGGAAAATAAGATAACCAGATATTTTGCCCTAAAGCAAAATGTTACATTCTCACTAGCAAAACAAGTCAGCAGTGCAGCTGGCAACATTTACTTTCCCCTGGATAAGTCCCTTCCCTAACCAGAAGAAAGGAAGCTGTGTCCAGGAATGCACAGGCTCTTTGCTTAAGTAAACAACAGTTGCTTCAGTAGCAGCTGGGAAGCTGTAACAACAACTTCAGCCTTGGCAGAACACAGGCGGACACCTTGAAGACAGCCAAATGAATGTAAGTTGAGGAAAAAGATCTGTTTCCCTTGTTTTCTTTAGACTCAGGCTTGGGGCTATGTTTTCCAGCCAAAAAAATACTCCTTAAATATACTTCACTGTAGATTTTCTATGATCATCAGTATGTGGTTTAAATAGCAATCATCCTGTCCCCTGGCTGTTCAATGAGCAGCTGCAGTGGCTTTTAAACTTCTGAGGGCATTAGCAAATTAGCTGAGAGTTACAGGGGAATTGCAATTCTTTTGCAGTAATCTACTGACTTGTGGGACACTTGGAAATGGGACGTGTCAAAGAGGTTGTTTGTACACTGCCGAGAGGAATACATAGCAAACACTGATTTTACACTTCTGCTATCCCTCATGCTATCACTTGCAAATACTAGATGCTGAGATAGTTACCATAAACCTCCTCACATCTAATTGCAGTGCATAGACAGGAGCATCTTTAAAGAGATGTCCAAAGACAAGCTTTCAGTTTCACAGATCTCTTATTAAATCTCACCATGTGAGGCCTTCAGAGATCTTCAAGAAAGGTGATAAAACTAGGGATAAAATTACTTCTCTATCTCCAAACCTTTCAGAAAAAGGATGTGGAGGCATTCCTGTGACAAAGTGTTGCAGAAGAGGCATGAGTGTCCACAGAAGGCAGGGTGAGAAGTCATGCAGTCCATGCCCTTGCCCCCAGGGCAGAACCAACAACATTTAAATAATTTCTGAAGGATTTTTGTCCAGCCATTCCTAAAAGTCTTTTTAAGGGCAGGTTCCTCTCCCAGCAGTTCTCCCCCAATGCCATGTTACCCTCTCCGGTAATGCCTGCTAGACACCCAAGACTGGGATGGAGAAGAGGAGCCATGCCCCTCTCTACACAGGGATAGGACAGGCAGGAGACTGGAGCATCCCTGAGAAAGAGAAAACCCAGAACAGAGCCAAGACCAATTTACATACATTTCTCACTATGTTTCACATCAAGCTGCCATTCTGTTCCCCACCTCCACGGTTGGCAAGGGTACAGCCATGGAAGTGTCCAAGGTGCACTAAGCCCAGGTCCCTAAGACTTCTGCCTGAATCCTGATGTGTCTGAGGGGTGCACCAAATCCTCCTTCTCTGCAGATAGCTTGAATACCTCAACATGAACCATGTTCTCAAGGTTTCAGACTATGCTAAGCCACTTTGGCCTTCTTCCCCTTCAACGTTTTCCTCTGGAGCAATTATCTTCACCAAAGTCAATGGATGTCCCTGCACTGATTGATTAGTAGGTACAGATGCAGCACTCTGTTCTCAGTCCAAAGCACTCCCAGTGGCTAACTGTGCATAAGATTTTTCCCTTACTGGTGAACTTCCAGTTTGGAAGACTACCTAGGCTTAAGCAGATTTTTGTCATACTCTTAAGTGGCTTTTTAGCCCAGGTATCACTGTGGTTTTGTTTGCAATATAGATGATCCAATTTTTTTAATAAATTCAGTTAGTAGAACAGAGTATTATACAGTGTCAGGCACTGACCAAAATCTAACAGTGAAAGTTTGAGCCTACTGACTGAACCCCTGACTGTGGCTCACTGAGCACATATATTTTCTACAAACATTAAAATTCCCATAGAGTAAAGTATGGTGTACAATATATTTTTACTACAGGGTAAGCATGGGGGGAAAGAGCCAACCTAAGTGCATATGGCCCTCAAGATCAATCCAGTTTTCTTGTAATATAACTTGTGATGTGTTAGCACAAGTTCACTTTCAATTTAAAATTACTCTAACTGGAGAAAAAAATAAATAAAGAAAATTTGTTATAGCTGGAATAACTATGCCATAAAAATTAATTGATGAAGACAGAATTTTCTGCCCAAAACAGAAATGTGAAAGTGTTCTAGCTAGATTAAAATTAGAGCAGAAAATGCTGAGAAAAACCTGTCTGTCAAAGAAAAAGAGCTTCTTTTCCAAAGACAAGCAAATACACTTATCATGGTCAACTGCATGAACCTGGAGGGAATACAGTACCAAAGTGGCCTGAGGTTATGCTGAGTCATGAGAGGATTCACATCTGCTCTCAGAAGCATTCTGAGCCAGCGTTGAATTCAGGTAAAACATGTACTGTAAATTGAAAGGTGTACTTTTAAATGCTTTTTTCTAGGCTGACTGTCCTCCTGTGAGCCATGAAATCCCACATCAGCCAACACCTTTATTTTTATTCAAAGGGAAAACAAAACTAAGTGGTGGCATGACTGGTCAGAGATCAGGGGAGTCCAGAAGGATGACTTCTTTCTTCTCTGAAAAACAGAGCCAGCATAGCAAGTGGGTTGTGGGAGAAGACCTGATGACTTCAAGACTTAGCAAAGTGCTTCATTTTCCTATTTTGTTAACTTGGGAAGCAAATAGCATGTTCAGGGAGACAGACACAGGGAAGGGAAGCCAAGTTAATAGGAGTCAGCTCTGGGTTTGCTGTGGACTCCAGTTACAGTAGCTCCTCTGGCACAGTTGGGAACTGTCAGCAGGATGAGAGTGTGGGAGGGGCAGGGACAGCACTGCTGTGTGGGCACTGGTGATGCCAGACATGGGGCTGTGGTGGTGCCATTTCCCTTGTCCCCATCCCACAGCCCTGCCCGGGGTGTGCAACCTGCAGGGAGCATCAGCTCCCATGCAGGAACAGCTCCTCACAATTCTCACACTGTGACAGCACTGCTGGTGGGTTTTGCTGAACCAGCACTAGCATGGTAAGGCATGAGGTCTGTAGGAAACAGCTTTCTGGAAGCTCTTGGTTAGAAATAATTACCCAGAGCCTTTTCCTCCCCTGTCTTTGCACATGTTGAAACACTGATCCATAAAAATCAGATTGTACAATTTAGCTGTGTAGGGTCAAAGTATTTCTTCCATGGCTTTATCCCTACATTTATCACAAAAAGTACTTGTCATATATTTTCTTATAAATATTGTGAAACAAGTAAGCCTTTCTGGGGTACACACAAGTCTGATGAGAAGGAGGTGGGGAGGGGGGAGAGCCCCTTCTCCTTCCTCTTCCAAAGGTAGGAAGCATCTTCCACCCATGGCCAGGCACTACACCATCACTGCAGGGCACCCCCAGTGACCCCAGCTCAGTGGAGTGGGGAGGGCAGCCTCACCCCCCTGCCCAGTCTTATTAGAGAACAGGGAGAAGCTTTAGCTCCAAATTGTGAGGGGGATGAGCCCCTAGGAAGGCCCTGTGAAACCCATCTGCTGCCAAGAAAGCGCAATGGCAGACTTCTTGTTTGGTGGGGATTTTTTGAGAAAGAGGTGGCAAAAGTATCCCAGGAGGGCATTTGAACACAGATTCCTGTCTATGGTGCGTGGGTTGGAGCAGAATGGCATGCCCTGACATGCCAGCCCTTGCCCTGCTGTCCTGGCACAGCTTCCTGCCTGGAGAGAGGGCACCTCAGCATCACGTGCGCCTGCCTGGGGCAGCCGCTTCTCAGGCACAAATTGTTCTGATGTCGTTGGCATTCTGCAAGTCATTACCTTTTTTTTAATTTTGGGGGAAAACAAAAACAAATAAAAAAATGATTGGCAGAAACAATTCTAGATTATTTAAGCTCCAAAAAGTCTTAATCTGTGCATCAAATAAATGGCTTGCAAGATGTCAGGGGTTTTCATTTAGGCTTTTTTTAACCTATTTTTACTATTTTTGTATTAATTTAGGGGGAAAATTGTATAATGAATCTCAATGTATAGCATAAGCCTAAAATAAAATGGCTGTCTCTCTCTTTGCTTCCTGTGCTCCCAAACTGCTGCAGAAATCCCATGCCACCACCAATGCGACAAGCTGATTTTCCTGGCCTAACCCAAATAATCAGGATGAGCATGCTCTCCAAGTCCCCACAGAGAGGGGTGGTGGAGTAGTTCAGGGGAACCTGCTCAGCACAGAGCCAGCGATGTCCCCAGCATGTTGGACATGCTGCTTTTCCAGGAGCCCCTCTTGTTCCAGGCTGCACACTGCTCATCAGCAAGCACAGGGAAAACCACATCTATTCCTTTCCATGTTATTGGGATCTAAGTGCTTTTTGGGGGTGTTTTAGATAACCCAGCAGCAGAACTCCAGCCTCAGCAGGCAAACCAACAGCTAAGGCAAAAATCTGAATCGGATCTGATCAAAAACTACAGGTTATTTCCTCAAACAAGAACCGGAGCTTCTGAGATCTGGTAGGTAGGTAGACTTGAAGTATGACTGTTGAACAGAAGTATTGCAACTGAACAAAATTATTACCACTAAAAATTTTCTTACCAAGACCTTACCATCCACAAACTTAGAAGCCCCATCATCACTAAGAGAACCACCTCTCCCACCAGCGGAATGACAGCTGCTGCTCCAGGATCTTCTGATGACTGTGCTCAATCATCTTCTTCCCATGCCCAAGCAGATAACCCACTTATTTACACTTCCTTCCTAACATTTTGGAGAAGGGGAGCAGCATACCTACAGGCCCATTTAGATAACTGCTTCAAAGCTGGAGCAAACCACTCCACCAGGGGATGAGGGTGATAGCTACAGGTGTTCTATAGAAATCAGATGTGTATCACTTTACTGTAAAATGCAGGTGACCCAGATCCAATCCCAAGTCACTGCAACAAATAACAGGCGCTTGGGGCTTTTGGCTACCAAGGGCTTTCACCCACTTTAGTTTAATGGGAAGTTTGGGTCTGCAATTTAATGGTGATTCCTGTCACCTTTTATGGCTCCTGGCCTTGTCCCTTTCAGTCATTCTTTCTCCCATCGCCTTAAATGCAGAATCTAGAAGCACTGTTGCCAAAAATTCCGTCTGAAACTGGAACTCAAATGGTATCAATTTTTCTCATTGCTAGTGTAATGTAAGAGAGGCTATGTCTAAGCATCACTTCACACAGGAAATCAAAAAAGCAAAACCCCTGTACCAGGCTGGTGTTCCTCATTTGTTTTAGCAGGAGCTCCATGCAAATTTCTACCAATCTAATTTACAAAATTCAGGCTTTCCAAATGTGTAATCAGCACATTTTATTCTGAAAGTTCATCTGTACACATACCTTCAAAATAAAGGCATGTTAAATCTGATTTTTAGCTTATCAAGGAATACAGTTCAGCCCAACAAATGTTCATGAGCAGCATGTCGGAATTTCACATGTAATTCTTACAGTGCTGCATAGGAGTCAGAATATTTTCACTCCCAAATACCACATTTCCTTATTTATACAACTAAGTTTCACACAGAAACTAGGCAGAATTGTGGCCCCAAATTGACTGTTGATTCAAAGCAGTGAAGTGTGCTTATGTTTACATTCATCCTGCAAATACTGCTTAAACTTGTAAACATTAATGGCAATATAGAACTCATTGAGAAGAACAGGATTTTTTTTTTGTCTGACTTCAGTTTACTGGCAGAATATAACTGAAATATATGCCAAGTACTGTCTAAAAAGAACCAGGGGATAAGACATCCAACAGTCCATCAGCAGAGGAAAAAGTCCACTTGAAAATTTATACGTATAAGAAATGTAAGAATCATATTAAAGGCCTTAGCTGGGTATCCAGACTATACATAGCATATGCTATATATGAATGCAGAATATTCCATTCTGATTCTTTTTTGGCCACATTGAATCCTCTGAAATATGCTCTGTTCTGTGAGGAGACATACTTTTGAGGAAAACTGACATTTATCTTCTTAGAAATTACCAATTTGCACAGGTGAAGTTTGCTGGAAACAAGATTTTAAATGTATACAAACAAACTGATGCCAGAAAACACAATTTGTAAAAAATATGTCTTCACATACTGATTATATTTCATAATAAGCAATCTGTTCCCTGATGCTACAAGTAAAAAATGATTTTTATTTGTCAGCTATATTCAGGAAAATGAGATGCCCCACTAATGTATATATAGTGCATACACCCCCATACCAATTATGTATTTCTTATACGCCCAACACAAGTTGGCTCCATATAAAGAGGAGGAAAAGCCAACCTAGAAATGTAGTTGAAAGCTTGTAGGAAGAATAGTTTATCTGTACTGAGATTAGTAATGGATCAGCAGGGGAGGAGCAACAGAGAAGTTTGGTAAGGAGTTTAGGAACAAAGAATCTGGCTGCAGAAATGCAGAGCTGTCAATAAAACCCAGGTTTTATTGTGTCAGGGGGATGAGAAAGAAATTATATAAAAACTTCAGAAGGAAGGAAGGAAGGGAAGGATCTCAAGGGAAGGAAGGTCTAAGCTAGTATGAGACTGAGAAAAATCATATGAATGTATGTAAGACTAGCAGTTGTAAGGTATATTAAGGCTGTTTAATAAAGGACAGGATCTGTCCATACAAGGAAAATAAAAAATCACAGCTGCCTAATTATATGATTTCAAATATAGATTCAATACTTCATTGTTTTGGAATTGTTTCATTCATAATCTAATCTGGAGCCCAGAACTGGAGAATTTAACATGATATATAAACAGTATCATACAGAAAAAGAGATTGGCCATGGATTCTGGCTCAAAACTTGCTTAAAAATGACAAACTGACCCTCACTATTTTACTGCAGTTCTTACTTAGAGAAGAGCAGCTGACTTTAATGTTCTGAAATAGCCATACCTTCCTGACAAAATACTTGTGTGTTGGAAGGATTTCTCTTATTTTCTTTTGAAGATGCAATCAATTTTCCCTCTGGATGAAGTGAGCCCGCAGGCACCTAACCTACAGCAAGAAGTGGGAAATTCCAGCTCTCTTAAGGTGATTCCTGATTCAAGGACATCCATCTGCAATTGAATCTCTCTTTTCTTTCCTCTCTGCCTACTATTGCAGGCTGTTCCAAACCTGTCTATTGACAGTTTTACCAATCAGTATATCGTACCTCTCTTTGCAGAGAGGTGGGGTTCTGCCAAGCATCTCCTGGTGTGGGCTCCAGAGGCAGTGGCCACATTATAATTTCAGGGTTATTCCTGTTCATTAGCCCCTCTCTTTCTGTCAATATCTTGGATCCCACTGGAAGGGTGGCTACAACGGCTGTCACGGGACAACCAGCAACATTTTGCTGACCTGCCATGGCTCTGATATACACTAGTGACATAACATTATTAGACCTAGCAAGGAGAAGCATCCAAAGCTCACTGTCAGGGCATCATATGATATTTAATATCACCATCTGTGAGGATGTTTATACAGCAGATTTATTATATGGAATTTGCAGAAATAGGGAAAGAGGAGAGGAGAGGAGAGGAGAGG
>WEIU01011288.1:33013-107158 GCA_013389925.1 Aegithalos caudatus | reverse complement strand
GAGAGGAGAGGAGAGGAGAGGAGAGGAGAGGAGAGGAGAGGATCTCAAATAAACTGCTGGTTCAGCAGTTTCCAAACTTCTCCATCAAAGGAGTTCTCACCTCACAGTCAGTGGTGATACAAAACCTGAAGAATCTCATTTACAGAAAAAGATTAAAAGAATTTGGCTTAGAAAGGGGAAATGTGGAGCAGTGATATGTGACTTCAGAATCATGGATAACATTGCTACCATCAGTGAGTTCTTTTTTTTTTCTTTTTTGCCCAGCATATGCTTCAAAGCCAGAATCTCAGAATACAAAATATTTGAAGTGAGAAGCAAATAATAAATTCATGGAAAACATTTCACAGGTAGAAATGACAAATACGTATTGGAAACTCTAAAGTCAAGGGAGACAAAAAAAAAATCAACTCAAATGAGAAATGCCTAGATTTATTGTAGAGAACTCCACAAAAACCTGGACAGAAAACCTCCTAAATGTACTCACAGCCCAGGAGAGCTCTTCAGGTGGCCTGTTCCAGCACCAGATCAAAAATAAGGTAAGAATTTTAAATTATTGACAACTACAACCAACAGAGCTTTAACGTGTGGAACCTGGGTAGGGGAGAAATGGAAAAATTATGGCAAAAATACTTGAATGAAGTACTTACTCTTTGTGTTCATCAGCACCTCTCCACAGACTTCTCATGACTTACAGCTAATAACATTTGTTTATAGCACTATACATAGTTTATACCCAGCACATTCCAGACAACTGTTCTCACCTTCCCCTGGAAGCCAAAAGGTGAGTTTCATTTTGTCAGTCTGCTTTCAAGGTACATGATCCCTTGACAGTGTCTGAGTGACAAAGGACCCGAGACACAGAGGCGAGCACAGACCAGAACAGGAAACCCATATCTGAGCCATGGCAAGGCAAAGCATTGTTCCTCCTTCATCAGAGAGCTGTGCAAAAGAGGGCATTCCAATTTCTAATGTACTTTAAAAGCTTATAAGAAAAATTGGCCTCTGTGGTACAGTGTGGTTTCCCTAAGCAGTAGATGTGCAATGGATGCTGTCCAAGCATCCTTATGCTTGCGCATTCCCAAATCTTAGTAGCCCTCAGCCTTTGTCTTTATGCCATGCAGCCCCTCTGACAATCATATTGCAAGCTTTATTGAGATACCTTTTTGATGAAAAAGACTTTGTTCAAAACAAACAAATCTTTTTAAATATGATCTCTTTTATTCGCCCCAGAAAGCTTCCACACCTGCCATCTCTATTCTCTGTTAGTACATCTGGAAATGAAGGTGGCCCCAGCAGGAAGGAGAGAAAGCAAGGAAAACTCCCACCATTTCAGTTAAGTGGCAGCTAGTTTTGTGAGGCTCAATTACCAGTAACTTTGTGAGCCTCATTTTCCAGTACCAGATTTTTAAAAGGTGCTCACTATTCAACTCCCAAGCCAGGAAGAACTATCGATTTTCAGTATACTCCAAGCAAAATATAACCACTGTATTGAAACCATGTTGTCTGGTGGAAATAAAGTATTGGGAAGGGGAGGAGAGCTGAATACAGCCGATGGATTTGAAATTTTCAGCAGAGAAGACTGGGTTTTCTTTTTTAAAAGAAAGTTCACATTTTTGCCTTTGTTCTGAAAGAAGTCCTCAAGACAAACTCAAAGCACATAAAATCATATACAAAACCTTCTGTTCAGGAGAGGAGAGGCCAGACGTGAGCTGAGAAAAGATATCATGGCAGTAGCAAATGCAAACAATAGCAAACATTGCACTTCTGTGGAAACACTGATTTGAATGCATAATTGGCCAAGTGTTACCAAAAATCTCCCGAGGCAGGAAAAATTAAGTCAGGGAAAGATTGTCAAAAAAACCTTTCTATGATTTTTAACTTCTTGTTATGGCTTATTTGTAAGGTCACCAGATCTGTGGTTTTCACACTCCATTCAAATCTATTACTGTTTTTTTAGACAAAATCATCATAATTTTTAGACATATTAATAAATTATCATTATTATACTTTAAGCCATTGACCAAATACAAACCATACTCAGGTGGCCAGCCGTAGATCTCAAGTAGTCAAAGGTCATCCTTTACAGCTACCCTCACTCCTAAAATATATATAAATTATATGTGTTTCACAGAATAATGGGGAAAATCTGTACAAAATTCTAACCAATATGAAAACAATTTGCTTTAAACAGGCCAAACAGAATTGAAAATTTGTTTGCAGCAAATACTTTTATAAGCTCAAAATGTGAAGGTAAAGTAGCTCTATTCAAGCCTTTTGAAGAGAATGAATGAGAGAATGAATGTGAAAAAGCACATGGAGTGCAATTTAAAGAAGCAAGCAAGCGAATC
Source organism: Aegithalos caudatus (assembly GCA_013389925.1). Lineage (NCBI taxonomy): Eukaryota > Metazoa > Chordata > Aves > Passeriformes > Aegithalidae > Aegithalos > Aegithalos caudatus. Next base: position 104,810 of record WEIU01011288.1, on the reverse strand, counting down.
ATGACCAGAGAATGTCTATAAAACCTTGGCAGTTGACCTTCAGTGGGTGAGGATGGTAAGTGGTTTGGAGAATCAGCATTTCATCAAGTGGTTGAGTATATTTTTACCCTTTTCAAATATGAACCAGCTCATCAGGTAAAAATTGATCATGCAAGGTTTGTCCATTTGCCTGCTCTCAGTGAGCATGAAAAAAAAAAATCATATTCCTAAATGAGCCTGTGGTTTCTGCTGACTTTGGCTTATTCCAGTATGTTTCTGTTAACCACTAAGGGGACAAAAAACAGAAATAAAAATACTCCAAACCTTAATTACTTTTCCTTTGCTCAATAATCTATCCTACACCTCCCATTACCTTCTTCTTTTGCTATGCCAGACCTCTCTTATGAAGTTCCCCAGTTTTGGCCAGTTGACTCAAGCGCTCCCCTAATACACTCTTGCAATTTTAAGTACTCAGGGGTTCCACTAAAGGGGTGGCTGGATGCAGCTTCAGGACTAATTGTATCCTATGACTTATAGAATTATGCATCAAAAGCTAAAAGGACACAATTACAAGGTGAACTATTGTGACACACACTGTGTAATGTCATACAATCAAATGCAATGTTTAGTAAACATGAACCTCTTTGTCATTTTGTATTTATTTATACAGGTTTAAAAAAAAATAAAAATAAAGCACACATTTAAAAATATCCCTTTCTCCATTGTGTCTCTGCAGCATTATGCAACCTCCCATTGAGGCTGATGAGATGGCAATGACTTGGTCAGTGCCTGGGGACCTAGGCAATGACTAGCAAGGAGTACACAGTTCTTGTTTGTATTGAATTATACCTGCAAAGAGAGGGACACAACTTCCCAGAGAGTGTGGGAGAGAAAAGGAACAGCTCACCTGGCATTTGCTAGGAGCTGCCTAGGTGGGAACACCAAATTTCTGCAGAAGTAGGAGCCTTAACCAGGTCACTGCCTAAAGGGCTGCATCTTTCCAGCAATGTGGCAGTAATGAAATACCAAAGGATTTCTAATTCCTGGGATCCTCCCTCGCTAAAAAGTCTGGGGGAAAAAGGAAAGGGGAAAAAGGTCTTCCATTTACAGTTGGAGAGCTGATAAATCTCTGCCCTCAAAACAGGGAGGTGACACAGCTCTGCAGGGAGCCAGGTCCTGCCAGTTTGCCCAAGGACCCGTGGGTTATCCCACCAAGTCTCTGTAACACACAAAGGCTCTGCTTTGCAGACCTCCAGCAGGACTGTCCCCCCTCTCCTCTGGGAGTGACAATTCACATTGCAAGATCCCTGTCTTTCTTCGGGGAAGGTTCTCTGGCACCTTGCCCTCCTGCAATGCCATCCTCCTCTCTCCTTGCTTGTTTTCATCCTCATTTATCTCACAGACACACACACAACAGATTCCTATGCAAAAGGCTGATCTCAGTCCATTCCCCTATGGCATAAGCCAACATGACTTCCATTGGCAAAGGAAAGCAATCTTCAACTCTGGCAAAAGTATCATTTTTCCTCTTTCCTCAATATACCACAAGAAACAGAGAAAGATGATCTAATGACAGATATCCAAAATACTGAAGAGGGAACAAAAGCCAAGCATGGTACTAATTTTCTACAAATTATGTGCTGTGAGTTTAGTGTAAATACAATGAGTGGAGAGGACATATCATTATTTTTTACAATGGTTACAGAATCATAGTGGATTTGTGGTAGCAGTTTTGGTCTGTGCTTTGAATACGAACCAATTACAATGTCAAATGGCACTATTTTGAAAAAAAAGAGAAGCATTTCTGAAATTTAATTGTGTTCAAATCCCAGAGTAATTGTGGTACAACAGGAAATAACAGGTCAAATTTCAAACCCATCTCTACATTTGCATGTGTGTGCATGCTCACATTTAGTGCACTCAGTGGTACTCTTAGCAGACACACAAGGGGGAGATCCCACATGGGCTATTCAGGGCCCTCTCCATTCAATGTTTTCACTACTACCAGCATGGATAGTGCACAAAAGAATGTATTAATAAAGCATTGTCTGCCTGAGTTGGGAAGAACTGCAGAATTCTGAAGGCTGAGAAGAGAGTCAAAACACACTCAGACCATTGAAAGAAAGAATGATGTGAAATCAACTATAAGAAATTCAGAAAAGCCAGGTCTAGAGGGGAAAGAAAAATCAGTGGTGCAAACACGAAATATGAGAAAACTGATTAAACAGCAATTTTGCAGAAGAGTATCAGAGATTGCACTTGGTCACTGCTTCACCGTGAGCAAAAACTGTGGCAATACTACAAAGCCACCACATCTAATCCTTACCCAATTTATGAAAAGAATCACATACAGAAGACATAGAAGACTTTTTTTTCTGTTCTCCTTAGAGGAGATGAATCTTCAGCTGAACACTGTGGGCATGACCCTTGGAAAGAGTACAGAATTAAATGAGAACGAGAAGTCAGAAAAATGCACTTTCTTCAGGAAAGCCTGCTTATTCTAGGACAGATGAATTTGACACAGTAACACTTTTCTGTATGAAAAGGATATATAAGTACAGGTATCAAATATTTCTTGTGTCCCCTGAAGGTGGGACAAGACACAATCAGTTTAATTTGAAGCAAATATAAGTCAATTTGTATATCCTAATTCCAAGAATAGGCATGCACTGGGAATATGCCTTGGCTGGCTGCGGGACCATGTTTAGCAGGGTTTAAAGAAGAGGTTACACAAAAAAACTGCTTGAAACAACCTAGATACTGATTCAGCCCATTTTTTTACAAAAATCCAGTGTTTTCCAATTCAAGTATGGTATAGCAATTTAGGTTGCCCCAAGCTATGTCCCTTTAAATTGGCTCAGATTGTGTATTCAGAAACAGAGGCACCTTGAATTGCTTGTCATGTTACTTAGCATAAAAGCTGGATTCCTGGCCTGTAGAGGCTGGGATGTGTTCAAAAAATGAAAGATTTATGTATCTGGAGCTAATACTTTTAAGTACAGCAATTTAAAATTTGTAGCAATTCAGCCACAATAACTGGAGAAAATGTGATGTCTTCTACTATTTCCTGATGCACTTTAATATGTATCTGTGAAATTCAAGCTCTTTAGCTCACAGAAAATCTCTGCTGTAAAACATTCAGTAAGAAGGGTCCATGAAGTACAGAATAACAGCAGAAGAAAGAGACAAATTAATTTGCTGGATAGACAATTATTGGAAGCTTAGGAGACAAGAAATACCAGATTAAATACTTTCTCCATTTCTTTCTTGCAGATCAGTCTTTCGGTGTTTAATGAGTTCCTATCGGTCTATGCAAATAATTCACAATGAATAATTTATCTGATATTTTTTCTGTTTGTGGAATATCTAAAAGCAAATTGGTTTCCTCTCACATATTCATTATTCAAAATTATATTAATGCAGCCTTCAGTGAGTGTGTTTTCACTGCAGTTGCTTTGCTTCACAATCCAGTTTTCGTACCGCCTACATGTGGCAAGGGTCCCACCAAATTCCTCTTGTCCTCAGGGCAAAGATTCCTTCCAGATGAGTTAAAGTCCTGCTTTCAACAGGCTCTGCAGGATATCTCTCTGTCCTCTGATGCCATGGAGGGAGCTAACCTCCTAATCTGAGCATCTGGATCTGATGGGGACATCTGGATAGGCTGGCTGCTGCGAATTATTGCCAGTGCGAGATTAAGGACCCTCTTGACCTCCCACTTTCCAAATTAACTGGCAAAAGAGAAGCAAGATCACCCAGGAAAGAAAAGAAGCACGCCTCCAGGCATCCCATTTTTGCTATTAATGTTCCCTATTCCTTCCATTGGCCGTTCTTAGTCAACATTATCATAGAATCAACTTGAGGTTGGAAAATACCTTTAGGGTCATTCAGTCCAACTGTGTATTACATGTATGTTTGCACTTGGTTTGCACACAACAGGTAGGCAAAGGATTATGACCTTAGTTTTGAATCTCATTTTAAGAGTTCCTACATGAAGGAAATTGCCACCATACTCCACCATCTTGTGTACAGTCCATGGAACTCCTTCTGTTCCTTGGAATAGAGAATTAAATGCTTGTATGGAGAACTTTCAATTCACCTCTGTCATGATGCTTAGGAATGCCAGACAGACCAGTAAACACAGCAGGCATTGTTCCTGTGGTGTAAAACACTGAGAATGCCAAATGATGACAGAGAACTGGCAAGGTCCTCCAGCAAGCAAATTTTGAGTATGAAAGAAAGCTTGAGCTGCAGTTGTTTTTCCAGATGCAGTCAGATCTTTTGATAATCACATTATACAGAGGCAGTTCTATAAATTTTCTCGTGACTTCAGTGCAGACAGTTAAGGGGTTTGGTAACTGAACACAATGAAATATTTGTGTTGCTAGCAGCACTTGACAAGGAGACACACTGTATTAGAAGTTTAATGTGTCCAGATCCTTCAAATTCCTTTTTTGTTAACATTTTCAGAATGCAGAATGCCACATACACTGCAGCATTTGCCTTTGCAGAATTGTCTTCCTCAGAAGCTCACCTCAGACTTCCTCTTTCACCATCTGACTGCTAGAAGTCATTCAAAGTTATCAAGAATTTTTTAATTCACAAATGGAAAGGCTCATTCTCTTTACTGCCATAAAAAGACAGCTTAAACATCTGACTGCTTGTGGTTAGCCTATTAATGTAAAAGTGAGAGAGCTTGCATGGGGGAGATAAAAAGGGGCAAATAAAAGACCAGAAAGTATGCAGGGAGAGAAAAGGGCTTAACAAAAGAAGGGGGGAAATGTCAAAGAAATAAGTGGAGTGGGAAAAAAAGCAGAAAAAGAAGGGGAAATATAGAGATGCCATCAGTGGAAAGGAAGAAACAGTGAAGAAAAACAAGAGTATTGGAAAAAGTCAGGGATAATACCAGATTTTAAAATAATTATGAGAAAATAGATAGTGATGTCAAAATCCCAGTAATTAAATTTTTGCCTTGAAAAGCCACTGACAGCTTTGCTTAAGTGTTTAGCCACATAAACACTTAAGCAAAGTGTTTATGTGGCTAAACATCCCTCCCTGCATGTATCTCTCAATGAAGTCAACAAGAATCAATAGCAACAGCAGCATTCAAATCCATGCTGTTTTCATTGTAGAAAAGGTAAATACAATACTATACTCTTTCCATACCTGAACCATTTCTCCACCTTTTTGTAGCCTCTAACACACTTTCTAACATATGTCTACCCCAAAGCCACTGTTGTTAGCCTTCCTGAGTCGGTGGCATCCAGTTGAAAAGAAGCCAGTGAGGGAGAGCTCACCTATTGTCTGTTCTTAATAAATCATCATTAAAGGATAGATTGGTAGCACCACAGCATTGTCCAACTCTCAGTCTATTTGCCTTGAGTCAGCTGCTCTGTACTTTCTCCCTATTCTCACATAATTGAATACTACATCTTACATTTCTTTTTTTCTCTGCACAAGGACTGGTCTTATCTGAAAAATATTGTAAACTCATTCAAATTTCATGAAGTCATTGGACCTAATGCAAACTGGAGGTACAGGAAAACCAAATAAGTTAGTAAACAAGCACCTCTCCACTACCTATTAATAGTGGTATTTTCTGTTTCCTTTAACTTCATCTCAGGCCTGCCCGGCCTCTCCCCCATCCTTTTCAAAGGACACTGAAAAATTCATGAGCAGCCCAAACTTAATCATTTCAATATCTCAGACTTACAAAATATCACATAGAGTGCTCAAATGCTTGAAACATCACACTGAGGCCACGTGTCTTGGACCAGTGATGTTTCCATCCATCCACCTGATGGGTCTGATGAGACACCTGCAGGAAATAATAGTGTCACATAAGAGTTAGATAAGTGCTTCACTAGTGGAACCAGTTCAATGCTTTCTTGGCAGTTTAGACAAGTCCTGAATGTCATCAGCACAGGAGCAAATGAGTGAGTAGGTCTCCTTTCAGACCTTAAACTCAGGTGATCATGGCAGTGGAGGGCTGTGGATGAGCACAGGGGGACACACTGTCACCAGGTGGGGCAGGGAGCCACCAGAAGCGGTGGCAGGTGGTCAGAGGGTTTCTGGAGTTTGTGGGAATGCCTGTTTCCTACCATTCCCCCGATCTCACAGATGCCGACGCAAGATCTCCCAGCTTGTTTTGTCTCTGGTGGGGCTTTGGTCTGTAACAGGGACACAGCATCACACCCCAGCCCTGCTCCCTCAGGGACCCCGAGCCTTGCCCTCTGTGGAGGTGGTTGGGCTGTCAGGCTGTGCTCGCCCTGTCCCTGCCCTGTCCCACCCCAGTGGCACTGCTGCCCGAGGGGAGCCCCACTTCTTCCCACACAGATGGTTTCCACCAGGTGAGCTCAGGTGCTGCACACCCAGGAGGGGACAGCAGGGACACTGCAGGCACAGATCCCAGCAGCTGCCGGTCTCCCTGCCTGCCTGCTGGGACATGGGAAGGAGCACACTGCCCCGTGCATCAGCCTGAATCAGAAACACTAATGCTGAAAAGCACATCCTAAAATCTAACAGTCTCAGGTTTTAAGACCATTTTGCCTATGCATAAACCTAATGATTCTTCATTTGGACATCAGTCTAGATACCAGAGGCACGATGATCCTTAGGGAGCCACCAGGCTTGTAGGTTTCTCCACATGTCCTGTTTGGGATGGGAAGACAGATAATATACAATTATGTTGATTAGCCAGAGGGAGTGACTTACAGTTTCGTGTACCATGTGCTTTGTATACCTAAGCAACAGAACAAATTCAGATATATTCCTGAGTGGCCTAATTAATCAAAAATATCAGTATCTACGCTCTAAAACAGAGTGTGGATTTGTCTTAAAAGTCAAGGTATCTAAGTACATATTATAGAAGGAAAGAAAACATAGTATTTCCCTCTAGAGGTCTTTTAACAAAAGAATGTGCCACAATGATGTACAGCAGGTAGAAAAAAAATTTGATAAAACAAAAATACAGAATAAATACTATTTTTAAGGACACTTTCCCACAATATTTTTGGTTATTATGCAAAAGCATATCTTTGATTTGCACAATAAGACCCTTTCCAGAAATATTCTATGTTAGCCGTAAGATGTCATGTTGTAAAGCAGAATCATCCATCTAAATGCAAAACAAGCAGGTTTCTTATTTTGGGACAAATGGAGTTCACCAAAGATATGAGGTCAGGTGAAAAGAAGGAAAAATTTCTGTATTTTTCAGCCACCAGGGTTGTGAGAAAAATCCTTTCTGAATTCTTCCCATTTATGTGCCTGTGATGTACCTGTGCAGCTCGAGGTTCCTCGTACACAGAGAGCAGGATGCATTAATCATGAGAACAGAGGGCCTGAAGCTGCAGTGTGCCACTCCACTTGAAAAGCCTCTAAAATATGATAGTGCCAGATCTGCCTGGGCTGAAAATTGTGTACAGCTCACAATGGAGCCTCTGAAAAGAGTAAAATTAAATGTATGCACTCAGAAAACTTGCTGCAACATCTACTCCCCATTTCTTTCCATTTCTGCCCTACCAAAGGGTTGCAATTTCCATCTCTGTCTTAAGAATGCTCCTTCTGTGTCTCTCATCAGGCCAACAGAGCTTCCTCCTGCCTTTCTCATGAAAGTTCACCTCAATGAAATCACTGAGGTAAATAAGGTGAGCAAGATTTTCCTCATGGGGAATTCATCTGCCAGGGCTTCATTTTCTGTAATGCATGGCTTTTGTTCCTGGCCTCCTCCACACAGGTACACACCCAGGCAGGATGGTAATCTGGCTTTCTCCCCATGTACACCTGGCAGATGGTGGTGTGTATTAGCTCTGATGGCAAGCACTAAGCAGTGCAGCCTGCTCGTTGTCATACTGGAGCAAGAACAGCCTCGGCCACGTTCCCAAGCATTTTCTCTTTGTCTGGAGTTCCTCAGATATTTCAGTGCCAGCCATACATCACAACTTTAAGAGCTGAGGTGACAATTCAAAATATGAAAATCATTGCAGAGTAAATGAAGCAAATGATCGTTTTTGACAAATACACATGAGTGTGGCACTCAGAAATCTGGCTTGAATGTCTCTAAATAATTAAATTTATCTACCTCAGTAACTGCATTTGAATTGCAAATTAATTCTCCACCTCAGCCCTGCCACATGTGTGTGTCTCCGCTGGTACCTGAGCTCCCAGAGCCTGCTGGCTCTTAGTGCAGGAGCACCTTTGGGCAGAAGCATTTCAGGGCAGTGAGCACCTGAGGGTGAGGACTTGGCTTTTCTCCACCATGTATTGTTGTCACCCTCCTTGCACTTCCTTTTGGTGCCTTTTAGTGGGTGCTGTGCTGTGCAGCACATCCACAGCCCAGGAACAGAGCCACGCATGGAGCTTCTGGGGCAGGGCTGTGCTCCTGCAAACCTGGCTTAGCTCCATCATGTGTGTTGTGGTATCTTTTAACTGCATCAACCTCCCTCTCTACCATGCTCCTGTCCTTCCTACACAGAATAGACAGGGCAGCACTGCTCACCTGATATTCCTCACTTGGGGAATGACAAAATATATTGTTAAGTCCCTGCATTGTTTCCATCTTTGTTCAATTCTCCACGAGTGCCACCCTTATTACAAGTTACTCAAATTCCATTTTAAAACAGAATAATCCACCTCCTTACCACTTCTCAGCATATGAGCATTTTCTCAAGAACAATGAAACATGTTCTCCCAGATGTCCTGTGAGATGAGGAAACTTCCTTATATCCATTTTACAAATAGAGGTTTGAGGCACAGAGATATTAATGTCAATAGGGCTAACTCACTTTAAAAGTTTATAGTTTGACTATCTTAGGGAACCAGGCATTTTATTGCACTACATTTCTCCTCAGCAGTGCAGAGTTTCTTGGTCTCCATTGGAAACTCCAAGCATTCCTCATTTCATTTCAACGAGTCAGACTGAAGGGCTCAGATAAGAAATCCAGAAATTGAAGAACACACAGGCATCACCTGTGAGAAATGTCAGTGAAGTGATATGATTTAAGTCCCAGTGGAATTCCAGCATATCAGAAAGAAAAGAAAGTTCTCCAGGGCAGTATTTAACAGCCCATCCCAGAAGACTTCCTCTTGTTCCATCTTTTTCACTGCACAGATTCCCAATTCCCACAGCAAATAATGCAGAGGTCCTGGAGGCGACAGTTTCTCCCCATGGCTGAGACACATCCCCCAGCCCGTGTATCCTGAACTATTTACAACGCTGTGGAAAACCCTGTGTGTGGAGGGTGAGCATGTAACCCAAAATTGCACTTGTTACCATTCAGGATTGTAAAGTCAGCTTTGCACAAGCAAGTTGAAAACTGGGTTTTTTTTCCTAGTTCCATATCTCCTTCTGGTGCTGTAAGAAAACCCTTAGGACAAGTGAAGAGAGGGCTAGGATGTCCCCAGGTTTCATGCTTGCAACCCTGAAGCGACCCTGAGGCAAGAAAAATCCTCTGCATTAAGTGTCACAAAGATGACAATGGCCACTCTGGTTCCTTAGCAGAAGGAACTACACTCCACAATGTCAGTAAGTGAATTTTTGCCCTTGAACCCTGAGGAATTCTATCCCTCAGGGCAGGTTCAACCCTCCTGGCCCCTTGTGACTCTCATGCCTTGGGTTTGGTCCCACCTGAGCCCCACCCTCACCCCAGAGGGCTCTGTCCTGCCTCCCCCTTCCTCATCCCCAACCTGCCCTTACCCATTCCCATGTCCCTCTCCACCACACACACATACAGTGAGCATTCTGCACACAGAATGAAATCAGCCAGCAGAAACTTCAGTCTTTCAGGGGTATTTTCACAGAGAGAGTAAGGCACAGATCCTGACACCAGCCCCACTCTTCACCTAGATTTCCAGCCCTGCCTAAAACGCTACCTGAGCAAGGCTGTCCCCTCTTTCTTTCAAACAGGCAAATTGTTTCAGAGAATAGAAATTGTGCACGTTTTGGCAGTGAAAATTTTAAATATAAACTCTAAGGTTTTAGCAAGGCTTTGAAACATAGAAAAACAATTATAAATATTTTTGTATCGTGGAGTGAGGCTTGATTACCTGGCTGCATTATTTAAGAAAAGCTTTTACAAACAGAAAGAACATGCACATGATCTCTGGATAACCAAACAACCTCAGCTGACAAGACAGTAACTAAATGACCACAGTATTCAGTTTAATTCTCTCTGTCACGTGGCCAGTTCTCTAATACTGAGAGATTAAGAAGTGGATTCTCTCTATAGAGTCCTTTCTCTGTATCTGAAACCAAAACCCAAAGCTTTTTAGCAGCACTTCCAATTTATCCCTTCCACTAACAGGCAGCATCCTCTTAAAAATCTTTTCATCTCTCTATGGTACTAAATTACACAGTCCTAATCCCAGCTGAATCAGATGATTGTGCCCATCTCTGCTGTAGAGGCACTTGGAGACAGCTTCACTCAACATAAGCAGCATCTGCTCTGTAAATATCATACCTGCTCTTCACACCTAAAAGTGGTTTTGGCTGACTGACAAGCATTACTCTTGTAAAATTAGCCCAGCTGTATAGTATTCATTTATATAATCTGTTTTATAGGTATGTGTTTATTTATTATTCATAATAAATAATAGATTAGAATAATATAATGCAGTGATAAATTACATAATGGTTGGTTCGTTGGTTGGTTGGTTTGTTTTTATAATTAATTTTTAATCTGTTAGCCCAACTACATCTTTAGGTGTAGATAGGAGTTTGGGACAGCTATAGGCTCTCTGGAGTCATCTGCCATATGTACTAGCTACAGAGACATGGATAGCCTTGGCAGGGTGTTCATGTGAGTGTGCTATGTGTATTCTTAGGAGTTTTCTCAAATCTGCCAGTCAAAGAAAGGATGTTATACTGATTTCGAGTGACTCCATCACTGCAGCTGGATACAAGATGCTGGGTGGCCATAGTGCCTGCTCTTAGTTCAGTGTCTTACACCAGCTGGGTTGCAGCATCACCTCTCAAACACAGACAGGCCTGGATTTCCATGACACATCTACCTTGCCATTTAAGCTAAGCCTGAGGTTTGGGATGGGAAGCCAGCCTGGAGAGGCTCCCAACCTGCCTTGCTGCTGTGACAAACCCACCAGCATCCACATGGCTTAATACCACAGTGCTCTGGCTGGACCCCTCACAGCTGTAGCTTCAGGTTGCTTCCAGGAGGATAAGGGGAATTTTGGAACACAGTTCAAGCAGGGCAGATGTTCATTTGCAAAGTAATGTGCAATAAGTTTAAGGAGCTGCTGTCTCAGCAGGGAGCTCACTCTACTCAGCTGGCTGCCACAACCTCTGCTGAAAGAGCTCAAAGTTGTTAAACAGCTCTGAGCTCTTTCAATTGCCAGTGCCTGTGCCCTGGTCTGGTTCACGCTGGCAGTCAGTGCCCCAGCACCACAGGAACAGATTTAAAGGACCAATTCCAAACTCCCAGTGTGTCACCAGCAGAACTGATCCAACAGGAGCTTGAAGTCATCAGCATCCAGCCAAGAACCACAGGCTTGGACTGAAAGTCTTGGGAAAGAAAATGTGAGTTCTGGAGCCTGTTCCCGGATTCAGGGGAAAATTGCTGGTGCTCTCCTGAGATTCATGACTTCCTGCCTGGCTCAGGGAAACATCAAACAGCCCTGCACTTGCAGAAGTCACTGGGGTGGGAACTGGATGATCTTCAAGGTCCCTTCCAGCCCAAGCCTCTGCATGATTCTATGAAATCTATGAAACATCCTTCATTATATTTTAAATATAAAGGATACTTCTTTTATACCCTGTTTTCTGAGCCTTTGGAGTAACCTTATCCAGGCTGATCTCTTTGACAGTGTAAGCCTCCTCACAATGCAATATAGTAATGTGACTTCAGACTGGGAACTTCAAGGAAAACTCCAAAAGCTGCAGAAGAGCTCTCAGAGCTGGCAGCACCAGGAAGGGATCACAGGCAGACTCTCAGCACATTGCTTACCCAGGGACACCCTCCTCTCTGGCTGTCAGACCCTTCCTTTTCCTTCCATTTCCACTCCACCATCTCTCATCAAAGTGACAAGTGTGAGACCATGGGTCTCAATTAATGTCTGTTACCTGCTTGGATGGAATTTGACAGAATATGGAATGCTATTATTAAATGAACAAAAGTAACTAAAGATAGGATGAAGTGCACATATATAGATATATAACAATTATATATATATGTATATATGCATAATGCTTTTTCTCAAGAAGCCAGTGAAGTTATTGACTTTTATCCCTTTCTGAGATACTTTCTGATTATGTACAGCCTTGACAATTATTTCACTGCTTGTTATGTGAAACACCAATATGTCTCATATGTAAGCAATACCTTCCAGAAATAATTATCCTTTCGACATAATGTTATATATATGCTTCTTTGTTTAGGCATCCTGCAGATTAATAAAATCAAGAGCCAGATGCCTTGAGACAAATTAGCTATTTCCTGTCAATAAAACATAATGCAGCACACTTAATTTATAGGAAACACATGAAATGCTTTGGGCTGCCTGTGCTGCTCATCTCGGCGGAAGCACTGTTGCTATCACAGCCCTATGACCACACAGCATTGATCCATAAGTATAGAAGGTTTTATCTAAATAAGAGACATTAACAACATAAGATGGTCCTGCACCAAAAAGATCCATCTGACTTTGAACTTGCTTAGTCACTCTCTATGGTGGTTCTTACCATAAGATCTGCAGGGTCCAGCCTGTTCATATTTGTGGCTATAATAAATAGCAAGACACAGCATGGTCTAGAGCGTCTTGTAAATCAAAAGAGTTTAATAAATGAAAGAAAATAATACAGAAACAAAATATATAAACCATGCACATTGTAAGGAGATCTTACACCTGTTACAACACCTAGAGAATGCTGTTGGTTCTATTGTTCTGTCCCTTTTTCTACCCAACGTTCAAGGATGGTTCTATTTGAAAACTTCCAATAGAAAACCTTACAGGGTTTGATGGACAGAGGAAAGGTCCAACAGGTGTTTCTCTCTTGGCACTCAGCCAGTTACAGAGGGACATGTACAGAACCTTCCAGATGAATTTCCTAATAAGTAAAGCAGTAAACTGAAACTTTTTCCTTATATGGAAACACCTTCCTAAGTATGGGAAGTGCATTACTACAACTCTCTAATTAATTTTCCATTTACAGGATTCTCTATATTCACTTGTAAAACCAGGTTGTTTTTATGGACATTTGAATAATGACAGTGCTCTGCAGCTGTTTGGCACTGCTTATGAAATGGCATTTATGACAGGGAAGATGCCTCTGACAAGACCAAGTGATCACAGAATCATGCAAACATTAAGGTTGGAAAAGACCTCTAAGATGATTAAGTTCACATCTAACCAATCACACTGTTGTTAATAGCTTGAGAGAAGAAATATTCTGAAAAGGTTTTTAAAAAAATCAACCCCTCCTATCATCCTGTATTTTACTTGTATATTTCTAAGTTATCCAAGGGTTGTTTTCTTCTCTAGACTTTGGTTAAAACACTTTGGTGCCCTAGCCTTGTTTGGAACAAACTGGTGAGACTCATTTGCAACTAGCACAGTTATTTCTGGAAGACCTGTTGCCGTGCCATAGTTAAGCTGCATTATGTTTTATCATGTTGTTTAACATGCAAAACATGTGGCATCACCCTCAAATGTTTACCACATGCTCTCTTTTTTAAAGCTTGACATTTGTGAGGTTTTCAAAGACAGACAATAATTCAGGCTGTAAGTAATTAAGAATAGTCCCCAAAAGCTCATGTTTTGAGTTCTGTGATTTATTGAAAACCTTCCACACTGACAAGGTCAAAACAGAGAAAGAGAAAACATACTGAACATTTCATGACTTCTCAGTGGCTCTAGCTTTATTTTACTCTCAAAATTCAGACTTTCAGGCGTCAACAAAATAACAAAATTTCTGACAGTTTCTCCAATTCTTCAATGCTGTATGAAAAGCCATCTTAATCTGCTCAAGCAATAAGTATGTTGGGACCAGTTCACACAGGACCCTCTTTCTCTAAGGATCCCAATCTCCACCAAGGAGACAGAAATAACCTCTGCTAGGCTTTCTTCTTTAATATAAAAAATTATAAGGGGAGAGGAGGGCATTCACTAATGATGTTAAGACAAGGTGGAAGTCCTGAGCTGGCTAACTTTAATGGAAACAAGGAAATCTGTTCCTCAGCCAAAGCTTATGATTCTCGTGTAGTGCCCAGCCCATTTCCACTTTCCTTTGATTTATAGCAAACTGATCCATTCCTTGAAACAGATAGGTTTTTTTTGCACTCCCTTCACAAAAGAACTAAACAACAAAACCAGCCAGTAAAAACAAACAAAAAAATTCCTCTTTTTTAAACAATAGTGACCTTTTCTCAAGAAAATATCAATTTCGATAAAAGTTTATTGTTTCCCCCAGACTTCTGATGACCAGGAAGGAAAAGGTCAAGTTCCCACTAGAGCATTTTTCATCTGGGCAATTTTGAGAGGACAGAGAGCTCAGCATGCTGAAGGTGAAGCCCCAAAGGTGACCCTGCCAGCCTGAGCACTGCCTGCCACCAGCGATCCAGCCCAGCCCCCTGGCCCCAGTGCCCACACCTGCCCCCTGGGCTGCCTCCCCTCCTGCCACAATGCAGAGCAAACCCACCAAACACAACCTCGCCCATGCCACCCTGACAGAAACCTCAGAAAGCAGGACAGGCTCTAACAAAGCAAAAGACCTTTTTTTGTTTTTTGTTTTTTGTTTGTTTTTTTTTAACACAAAACAGTAGAACAGCTCTGTTCTACTCAGAGCTATGTGGCTCTATGAGAAAAAATTGGATGTTGGGCAAAAAAACACCCTGAAATCTTTTCCATCTATCTGAGTAAGTGACAGTTGTGATTAGATGCACACACTTGGGAAATTACAGCATGCGGCAAGGACAAGGGAACATACTCCTTTCAAAAATATTCGTGGTCCCAGAAGGGACCCCTCAGACACTCCAGTAGACCCCATCCTTCTCCCAGTTCTGCTCTGTGTGCCCCCTTTACCCTCCCCACACGGGAATCCCCTGCCCACCTCCCCACTCCAATGCAGAGCATTCCTGCGCCTTGCAATGGAAGCAGCAGCAGCAGGAAGCTTCACAGCTCACTGCCCTCAGCCCTGCAGCCTGAACACGAGGAAGAAAAGCAGGGACAAAGATTTCAGTGACTCTGATGGAGCAGGGGGACGTGGATATTAAATTGCAGCAGAATACGGATTAGAAGCAGCTGAACCCGGTTTGGCACAGAAACTCTGCGACGTCTATCGCCTCTGCAAAGCTACACTCAGCCAACCTGCTTGTAGCTTCTGGTAAGGTTTATTTATAGGTCACCCTTTCCTTTTTGTTCATGCACAATTAGGAAGTGCAGAGAACTAAATTATTTGCAGCAAATGGAATCTGAACAGGAAAATGCCTCCTTACATCCTGTGGAAAATGAGTTCCTGGTGTCTACCCCACAAATCTTCTGTTCAACACCTCTGGATCATTTATGAGTTGCAAACTGATGTGCTTTGGCTTATAGGGGAGCCCTTTCTACTCTTTTACATCTGTCTTTTGGGGTTCCAAGAGGAAGGAGGGAGCTTAGCAGTGAACTTTAGAAAATAATTTCAATTTGTGTATGTGAATTCCCTCACTAGAGAACCTACTCACATCAGTCAAAACTCACTACAAAGAACTTATTCAACCCAACAGGTTGATTTCAAAAGCCCAGTATACAAGATACAAATGGAAAAAAAATCTATGTATGTGCTGCATGTTTTCACAGTGCTCAACTCACAGTTAAACTTTCCATTTTAAGGTATATTACAATAAGGTTTTAATTCAACAACAGCATCTCCAGAAAAAGATTTCTACCTCATACTTCCATATTTATCATGTCAAAGGGTATAAACGAATGAGTGTTGTCACATTCTGACACTGAATAAAATGTCTTGAAAGCCAAATGACACACAGAATTTACAATATTTTTATTCCAGCAAAGAGAGAAACTGTTAAATATATTTAAGAAAAAAAGCAATCAAACCAATGAAAGACAGGATCTTTCTTGCTTTATTACCTCTAGAATGCCAACCTCTTCTTTTTAACAGCCAGGCAGACAAAGACCTGTCATCCAGTATCTTCACAAATTACAGTCCAACCTGTAAATACAAACAGAGTACTTGATATGATCTTCAGGCATTTCTATTTTCTATTTAATACTGTTTCATGCATTCATGTGCTAATAAAGGTTAAACTAGGTGATCCTTCAAGCAGCCCTCTACACTTTATCTGCCAGAGCTATAAAAGCCAAAGAAAATTGGTGCATTTATATTGTGAAAAGAGAAAGACTCCGAGCATTGTAATGAAGTAGGGTATTTCTTCTCATGTATCATTTCAGCAGCAGTTGTTTACAACAAAAACATTTAGTCAGAACTGGATTTTTATGAGAAATCCTCATGTGTTACTAATCTTCTGCTGACATCAGACTGATTCTCTTGGATCTTTCATTTGCTTCTGGTGAATCACCCTACTCATAAAACAAATTGCCTTGCCCTGACTTGGATTTCCACCTTGATTTTCAGTGTGGCTTCAGGTATATGCAGCAGTTTACCCTTGAGAAAATTCAGCATAGTCATGCTAGCACAGTCTTTATCTTATAATGACACACAACACCATTGTGCAATGAACAAAATAAAATAATTGGAGGAATTAATTCTAAAACACTTCCAGCATAGAACAGCCTTTTTACCTCCTACTCCAAAACCAGAACCAGATGCATAATTAAGTACAAGATGGCTAACATAACCTCAGTTGAGAAACAGGTTTTTATCAAAATGTCTCCTTATCCCCTTTAACTTCCCAGCCTTGTCTTCAGCCTTCCTAAGGTATCAATTTCTCCTACTCTATACTGCAAAAACACAAGACCCATTTCAACCCTCTCAGTCTGAAATATATACCATAAAAACCCTTTGTGGAGCTCCACAAAGAACCTTCAGGCAAAATGAGCAGCTGACTAAAATCACTTTTTCAGATCTCCACATCCTTCAAAAGTTAAGAGCATGGTCCTGGACACAAAGGGTTGGTTTGGCTGAGAACTGGCAGATTTGGGTTACAAGATGAGGAAAAGGTGTAATGAAAGCCTTTGAAATACAGACAAAAAAGACTACCCTGTGAATAAAGCCAAAGAAACACATGGATAGAGAGGCTGGGTTTAGCAAAATTGCTTCCACAAATTCACCGAATAGCTGAGATAAACATGAACGGGCAAATCTTGATGCATCTACTCATTGGGTTACAGAACAAATTATCATTACAGAATAAATGGCATTCTGCTTTGGGCAGAGCTGATAAACAGCAATCTAGAGAGAAGGGAAAAAAGCAAGAATGTCCCTCGCAAAGGAATTACAATAAAAACCCCATGTGTTACTGTAATGTTTCATGATCACACAGGATGAGCCAACACCAATTAAAGGCCAAACATCTCCCATTTACAGCAGCAATGATAGAAGAGGCAAATTTTGGCCATGACCTCGTCTTTTATTAACATCCTAGGTGCCAGAAGGCAGATTTACAAAGGCATTTTTTGAGCTAAAATTGCATACAGGCCCGTTGACACAAATACAGGGATTTGCAGAAAATCCTCACAGGATGCCTGAAGTGGCTTTTTAAATTTTTAATCACAAACAAATGAGTCATGTTAGAAAGAGTACACAGAAAGAGAACTACTACCATCACCACCAGCACTGATTGTTTTAAAAAACCTAAATTAAGCTTGACAATTCCAGCACTTGAAGTTTCTTTTCTCTGTTATTTGTATGCACACACACAGTCTGACAAAGCACCCCCAAAATTCTAACATAGATTTAAATTTAAAAAAAAAAAAAAAAAAAAAGAAGAATAAAGTAAAAATGTGTAAATTTTTAGAGATAGCGCCTGTGGTGCAGTGAGATTCTTCCATTATTTTCCCATCTTTTCATTTTAATCTGATAAATGTACAGATTAAGCCCTTCTCTCTATTTTTTTATAATCAAGTGGAATCTGATTTTTTCCAATATAGTTTTTCCGAATTACTTCCTTCCTTTTCCAAAGGCATTTATTGACTTAAGTTGCTTTTTTACATTTGAAATGGAGGAACTGAAATTGGAACTGAGCAAAACATTTCATTTCCTTAGATCAAGAAATTCTTAGGACTTTCCAGATAGGCTTTAATTTTTTGGGGAGAACAACTTTAGCTTTCCTTTCTAGCACAGAACCTGTCCTTCCCTTTATGGCAGGCTAGTCAGTGCTTCTTTAGGCTAAAAAAACCTCATCTTTTAAAATATTGAGTTATGCTCTTTGAACAATGTGTTTTGTCACATCATGCTGCTTTTTGTGGCGTTACTTTTTCTGAAATGTCTTCCTTGGATATTTTTTTACCTAAGTTGGTAAAATGTAGATTATCTAAGTGTCTACTATTGTTTACATCTTCCTCCTCCATTTACTAATCTACAGACCTCAAGATTCTGGATTTGACAGCAGTGCCACCATCCAAGGCACTTACAAAAAAAAAAAACAAACACCATGGCTACAGCAAGATCTTGAACTCATGTGCTAGAGGGTTTCTCCATTTCACGGTTATTGTTCTTTGTTTTGAGGTGGTGCCTACAGTTCTCAACAGCAAACTGATCCCTCCTAGGTATCAGGTGATGTGTAATGAAAACTGAAAGGGAAGATGAGAATAATAACTTGTTCACTGGTCTTTTTCCCCCAGCTGTCATTTATCCCCTCACCTATGCCTTCATTTATATTTCCAAGTGAATGTTTTAATTTTGACCAAGTTCATGCTGAAATTTGACACAAAGCTGTTTAAAACACTTAGGGTCCATTCTAACACCAATTCAAGTAGATGGAAAGAAAGATGGATTTTATTTCCTTATGTCAGAATAGAAAATATTCCTGTATTTCTGCTAAGACAAAGGCCAGTGCAGGACATCAAACCACTAAATTCCATCACATCAGAAGCATTTCTCACACATGTCTTAACAACATGAGATACAGATGAAAACAAAAGCCTTTTTCCCAAGAAACAGCACCACACCAGTCCCATCCCAAGCTCCTCCTCACTGCTTCCTGAGCTGGGACTATTGCTCAAAGTCTTGTCCACATTTTTTTCTATGTGCTTTCCTTATATTTACTTCCCAATTTATACTGGCAGTGAAGCCAGCCAAGTCATTCCTTTTTGTCTTGAGGATAAAAAGGTGGATTTTTTTTGTAAATCATTTCTACATACACAACATTCATAGAGATGAGCTGAAAAATCTACTGTAAGGACTGAGCAGCTGTTATTAAACAAATTTGCTTGATTTTATTATTGGTGCTTTATTTTTTCCTTTCTTTCTCCTCTCTTGCTGTCTCTGTCACCAGCACTAACCATTTTCACCCCTGACATCACACTGTAACTTAAGAAAGTTCTTGATATATAGTTTAAAACACTATTTTAATGACCTCCATTAATTCAAATACATCTTCAAGCCTTAATTACAGCTATTAAGGCAAGCAGGCATCTCTGTGAAAAGTATTTATTGAAAATTTTACATCTAAAAAGACTAGCTAAGAAATCTTCACAGGCTTTTATTCCATGAAGAAGCCATGATCCTCCTCCAAAACCAGACAGACAAAAAAAAAAGCCACTGAGGAAATTTTTTTTAAAATCACAATACAGAAAATACTACCCTGAAGCAGAGTTCACATCTCAATAAAGAAGAAGCTCAAGGACTGTATAACATGTACTAGGATGTTTGTTGTAGACATTGGTGTAAAAATGTACATCCCTAGTGAGATGAAGGATGGTAGTGCAGAGCTCAAGAGAGGAACAGGGAGGCACCTGAATCCTTTAAGCGTAGAATCATCATATAAATCATTAAGGCTGGAAAAGATCTCTAAGATCATTGAGTCCAACCATCCAACTGTATGGCAAAAGAGAGGGGTCCTTTGTGATACAACAGCTGTTTGTGTCATCCTGGATGAAGAATATTACCCTGTCACATGCCATGAGTTTGCAAACTACATATCCCTGCATGTGAAAAATAATGTGGAGCCAGACTGATGTGAAGTAGGAGCAAGAAGCCCACAGGACAAGTATTCCAGTACCGTGGCCTCCCTGTATCACCAGAACAGCTTCTGCTGGCTCCCAACCCAAAAGACAGGACCCAGGAAAGGGATAGAAGAGGTGGGAGGCAGGACCACAAGGAAGCTTGGCTCCCAGAGCAAACCAAAGCATCGAAGGAGACATGGGGCAGGAGACCAGGGAGGCCTGAGTCCCCACCTCCTTTGCTGCCCCTGTGTGCACACTGGAGGAAATCTGCCTGCAGCACAGTATTCCCTAGGCTTCCACTGCAACCGAGCAGCCTTTGCTCTGCCCCTTGCACAGCTCTGCAAAGCCTCATCTGAAAGAGTTAAGTACAAGGAAGTGTCATTTTAAGTTCTATCTGTAACTCACACTGAGCTATTATAAAAGGAGGAACATTACCCATATTATAAATGTTACATGAGTAAACGAGGAATATGAATGAGTGAGAGCTATTCATCTCAATGAGCACTTCTCTCCTGGAGAGTGTTACAAAGCCACAGGATGTCCCCAAGTTTCAAAATTTGCATTGCCACCTTCGATTTAGATGAAAAACTTGCAAAAGCATATGTATCTAGATAGCTCCTTAATGACCCTGTCTCTCAGGGGACTCTTGTGCATTGAATATTCAGGAGAAAGATGGCAATAGGTTGTACCACAAATGCTTACCAATAATAATTGCTATTTAAACAGCTGTTTTCTCCTGAAAAAAAAAAAAAATAGCAGATATTTTTTTCTCACAAAAAAAAAAAAAAAAAAAAAAAAAAAAAAAAAAAAAAAAAAAAAAAGCTTTACTGGGCACATACTATCAACCCTCTGAAAAGCCAAAGATCTTCCAAAGATGTAGATGGGGAGCAGTGGTGTAGCAACCATTTCCATTGCCTAAGCTGTGTCTGTATTGCAATTAAAACATGTATGTGGAGATAAACGCTTAGTACTGAGGACCTAATGCCACTTTATTAAAAAAAAACAGGGAGGGTGGAGAGTGGGGATGTATTCAGGCATGGTCTAGTCTGATATGATGTGCTGGACTGCGATGGGAGTTCTGGTCTCCACCCAGGAGGAGCTGAGCTCAGGAGCTCTGAGGTCACTCAGTACCACAAACCAAACGACCTTAGTGCGAGCAACTGGAAGAACTCTTTCAAAATGCGTTCCAAACCTGAATAAAACCACTAATGTAAATGCACACTTCTTCATCCTGTTCCTCAACACCTTTGAAAACACTGAAAAAAGTCATGCACAAAGGCACAACTCAAGAAGAAGAAAGATTGCACAGTCATTTCTCTTTTGCCCAAGCTTCTATGCCTTTCATGTTGCTTTGATAATAAAGGAAACGAAAGTCTGAAGCAGAACTATTCAACTAAACTACACTCCATTGCCTGGTTCTAAATAAAGAAATTTCAAGCTTTTCTATCTTACTTATTATACTATTCTAAACCAGAAAGATTTCTATAATTTTAAAGGTTTGTTGGGATTTTTTTTCCTCTGCATTAATGAGACTTTTTTCCTCTGAGAATTCAGCACTTTTCTCACAATTACCATTCCACCTCCAGTTTCTTTAACACACCTGTTTCTGCACAGCAGACAAGAATGAGCTGGTTTTGTTAGGTAGTGTCTTCCCAGTAAGACGCTGCCACTGCAGTGCTGAGCATCTCTCACAGCAACACCAAAATCTTCTTTATGAACCTTCAGTGCCAAAGCTGCACGTTGATTTTACTGCACCAGAATTCCATTCAGCAGAATTCATTGCTGCACCAGAACAACCTTCCTGCAGAATTAACAGGGATACCTCTGCCAGTGCAGGAATTGTAATGAAAGCAGTCAGAATTGCAGCCTTTCTCTTTCTCCCAGGTTGTTTGTGAGGACAGGTGCATCATTTAGCATATTTCTTAAACTGGAAATTATTGTTAAAAAGAGAAAAACATACACACAAAAAAACCTGACTAGTCCTTTTTCAGTTCTGGTGCTAAGCTTCTTTCAGGTACAGGGAAGGTAAATGACAGTTTTGAACCAAAGTCATCTGTTTCAGATAAATACATTTGGGTCTTTTCCCTGAAACTTCTCTCCTGCCCTTCCATATGCCCAGACTGGAGAACAGGTAGTGGGTACACAACCTCCTCCCTGCCAGGAAGCCAAACCACAAGCAAACACTTCTGGAGGTGAGCACAGCAGGAAATGAGCCCAGTGAAAGCTGCTCATAAACCAGACACACACCATGGATGCCCTGCAACCTGCCCCCTTCCCTGGGGCTGCCCACTTATACAGGCAGCCAGCAGCTCCCCAGTGGCTCTTCCCTTTCCAAAGATCCTGAGGCCCCAACCTCAGCCCCTGCTTTGGTGTGGGCAGCTCTTTCCCCCTGGGCTGGGGACATTGCTCTCTCCTGGTTTTGAAATTAAACCACGTGTAACAGATCTCCCAAGATCTGGGCACCATCACAAGATGCCCAAATCACCAAAATTTTCACACCTAGCTGAGTTAGGAAGTTAGGTGGAGAGCAGAGCAGCATTTCCATCTGGGAGCCCAAGGAAAGACACGTTTGGCCCCACTGTGAAAGCAGCAAAGGATTCACACTGTGCTGTAACCAGATCTTTCCGTGATGCCAGCCTGGGCTTTGTGAAGGAGTGGGGAACATCTTCACTGTCTTCACGTGATCCCACCTCAGGATCTTAGATCTAACTTTACTATGTTTTAAAAAAAAAAATCTGTTTTATAGGATTGGTCTGTTTCAGCTCCTTGGTAATGTTCATGACAGCAACACAGCAGAAATATAGCACATGCCTTTAATTTAGTCCCTGTAAAGCTCTCCTGTTACTGCTTAATGCAATCAATTACTGAGTAATCTGAACTGTGCCCACAAAATGAGCATAAATTGGCATAGAAGCTAGGACAATGCAAGTGGTGGTGTTAATTCCCAACCATCTATTGTAATTTGGTATTCGTTGGAAAGGTTTCTCTCCTGGTAAATTTTAGAAGCTCTTTACACAAATGACTGCTTTCCTTTGATGTGGAGCAACAGGGAATGTCTTTTTAGTACTAAAATTACACAAAACATACTATGCATATATGTACACAAGCAGAACTGAACAAACAGTATTTATAGAAATTCAAGATTCATTTGCTTTGGTGGATAAATACTGTATTTAGGTGAAGTCCATTTACAAAAATACATGATACATCTATATATACATATATATGTGTGTGTGTGTGTGTGTGTGTGTATATACACACATCCTTTCAGTACAGAAAATTCCCTTAAAAAGTGTTTAGAACTACACTGTGCATTATCTACCAAATAAGCCACGTGCAGTTTTGCCGATGCCAAGCAGCAAAGGGGGATGATTTGCATTATTCCAGGGCGGGAGCCCAGCCCCGCTGGCTGCGCTGTCCCCGGGGAAGGGAGGGAGCCGGAGCTGGGAAGGCTGCACGGCCGCGCTCCTGCGCTCCCTCTTCCTCTCGCCCTCTCCAGTCTTTTCCTTCTCACACTGCCGCAGAGCTTTCCAAATGAAGAAGCTGTTTCCATGACACCAAACCCTTAATTCGAAGCATACATATAAACAGCCTATGATTGCGATCACAATGCACCATTTCTTATTTATTTTATTCTTTTTTTTGTTCTGCTTTGGACAGAGACAGGCAGTTCTTATGAAATACAACATAAAAATCACTGCTTGTAAACAGCAAGCAGTTTCACCTTTAGTGGTTTACAAATACCTTGATTTTTCTATTAAATTTCTTGTCATGTTTAATAAACCTAAGAAGCAGACTAGTTGACTAATCAGAGTGCTTTGTGTTTATGCTTTGTACTTTTAGCCAGCCACATCTCCGTGGTGCTTTGTTCTTTTGGTGAGGTCTTAGTTAGTGCATCCTTTCCCCTCACTATTTACTTCTCCTCAAAAGCTATTTTTTGGTCATTCTCTTCCCCAGAACACTGTTTTATAGCCTTCTATCATGGCAAACTTACAATAATGAACTACAAATATAAGTATTCTTTCTTTTTAAATTTATCTAATTTTTTTATCTAAATAGATAAATAAAAGATAAATAAAAGAATATTCTTCTTGCATTAAAAAAAACTGTAAGAAAGTATGTGCCACTTTAAGAAAGACTTAATCTTAAACTTATATTGAACTTATATACCATCAGTGTAACACACCCCATAAGCAAACATTTTGGTTTTTAATTCTTTAATTGTACTTTCTTAATCACAAGATCAAGATTTATTTGTCCTAAGGAGAAACTTTAGTCAAAATATTCTCCAGTTAAAACACAGTAAATTTGTTTGATTCCCAGTGAAATGGAATCAGAAGGTAAAGATGGCAGGAAGATGAAGGTTTCATGCATCCACAGCATCCCCTCTCTCACCCAACTACAGCTGCCAATGAACTGCAGTGGCAGAAGCACCATGCAGTAGCAGTGAAGTTTTATTCATATCCTTAGCTTTATTAACAAGTCTGAGACACCTACAGTGTGTACACCCACACACCTGCTAAGCCAACAGCAGGAAAAGCAGGCATTTGCTGAGTGCTTGATTTCCCATTGCTCCACACCTGCAAGGCAGCTGCCCACGGGATGTGGTGCCCTCAGCTCCCTTCTCAAACACAGCAGCTCCTGTCCCACTGCTACAGGCAGGAATTACAGGCAGATAGGAATTACAGGTAGGAATTACAGGTAGGAATTGCATCATAGCTGCAATTCCCACACCATTCCCTGAGTGCGTGGGGGAATGCAGGAAGGTGGCACATTTCCCTCTGGCCATCACTGGTGTGCTCACCTGGAGAGTAGCTTGTACCTCTGGGCCAGATGTTTCACTGTCCTGAAAGACAGAAAGCAACAAACAGCCAAAACAATGTTGGGAGCAGCTTCTCAGTATGGAGGGCCAGAGACCGAGCCCAAACTCAACACACAAAAACAGCATTAAATATGTGCAAGTGATATGATGTAACAGCAAATCAGCACCGTCCCTTTTCCTATTCCCAGATTATCCAGAAATTCTTGCACACAAAGGAAAGGAGAAAATTCCATGGCTTCATAGGACAAGTTAACCACTGATATACTTGCAAGCAGAGTGATTTATTAGGATAAAGGTTGCAGGGGCGTTTCAGAATTGGAACAATAAATTGTTTTATTGATATCTTTTCCCCATCCTTGGAGGCTTTCTTATGATATAAACTTTTCCCCAAAAGCAGCCTGTTCCAAAGACCAAGGAAAGTAGGATGACTCCCTGTGCTGGAGACATCAAGTGTCTCACAAGGTAAAATGTGCTACACAAAAACAGGAGCACATGGCTGTACTATCCACGAAGGACACATCCACAGAGTCTTGCAGGAAGCAACAAGATGAGTAAAGCCTGAAATCCCATAAGTAGGAGAAAACTTATGTTTTGCAGGATGCAGAAATGCAAAACACAAGAAATGCAAAACAGCAAAGCCTAGGGCATGGCACCCAGAGATGAAAGGGGTAAGATTTCTAGGTGACCACGGGAGTTCATGCCTGGGACAGTCCCTTCTTCTGTGGGGCAACTTCAGCCAGGCATGATCTCCCCTCCAGATGAGACCACACCAGAGCCAGGCTCAAGCCTGTTCCTTTCCTCTGCAAACCTCCAGCCAGTTTTTCAGTCATCTCTCAGGTAGGAACAGCATCAGGGTCACACATCACAAGGACAGGGTGAAGACAAATACATGGGAGCACGTATGAGACTGCAGTAGCAGGTACTTACAGAGATGAAAAACCCTGAGAGAAAAAGCAGGTCTGGAGTTTGCAGTATCCCCATCTCTGCCTCACAAAAGAGCTTCCATACCTTCAAGAAATCCTTGTGCAACAAGAGCATCCAGCCTGAAAGATGAAGTGTGATCCAAGGTCTGTTGAAGGGTCTGGACATCAAGGCCTGTGCTCACAGCTTTTTCATCGTCTGTGGAGAGCCCAACAGACTCTAAAAACAATTTGGGATGTGACAAGGAAATGAGATAATGATGCATTTTAAAGTCAGTTATAGGAGAGAGATGGGGTCCTAAGGAAGGACAAAGCCACTTACTGGATCACACTGACAGGGTGACACCAGAGACAAGTGATTTGAACTGAAGGAAAGGCTTTTTCAATTGCTGTGTAGCGTTTATACCATTAGGATGCTGCTGTTCTCTGTGTTATTCTGAGAGCTATTCATGCATCTCTATCTTTTAGTTGAATTATATTTTTTCCCTTTAATAAACTTGCTTATTCAGTCTCACTATCACACCAAAGGACTAATTTGGATTTAATTTATCTCCATGTACTTGCCATAGCCACTGCTTCTTTTACTTTTTCTCTACTATCTGCCAGTCTTTTTAATTCTCTGTCTTTTGTGTGAGCCTTGTAGGGCAGGGATCATACCTACTTCTATTTTTGGAAACTATCTACAGGGAATAAATTATGGTAATTATGTCCAGCAGAATTAGATCGTAGTGACTGCCAGACATGGAATAGCCACTTTCAGAGATCCTCAGAACAAATCATCTGGGTTTGCCCTCAAGAAAGAAAGAAACAAGGAAGATGCACCACCAAAATCAGTATTATGAAAGTGCCTCTAATCTCTGGAAAAGTACATGGTGAATGCCACCTACAGCCAGGGAACCACGGAGAGAGGCTGGCATTTGAGCTTTACCACAGAAACAATATAATAACATTAGCAACTGCTGAATTTAAAATTGAATGCTACTAAAGTTCCCATTTGAAGCTACACTTATTCCCTTGTTCAAGGCTTTGAGGGTGAGTAAAAGGGTGGGGAAAAAAAAACTTTTAATGCAATCTTCATTTTACACATTTCTGTTATTTAAAATGTTTCAAAATTATTAATGTACTACACTTGCCCTCAGTCCAAGTGGTGGCTTATCTAATATTACTTTACGAAAAATACAGAAATATGAAAATAGTATTTTCCATATAATTCACTTAAAATCTGTTTATATATGTAGCAGAAAAAATGGTCAAATATTTTAACATCAAATTAAGTGTGAGGCATAGACCTCCCAGAGGAAATGAAATGACCCATGTGAAGGTGTTCAGTTCAGTAGCTCTAAGGTGAAGGATGCCAAGGCTGACCTAGCTGCCCTTTTGACTCAGACACTTGAGGCTATATTAATGCTCCAAAGGCAAGGTGGTTTAAGGAGACAAGGTGCAGGCTGAGCTTCCCTAGCTTGTTCTTAACTGCTTTAAGCACTTTTGCTCTGCTGGTGCCTCTATGAATGTTCAAAGGTGACCTGTGAGGAGGGAAATAAATGGTCCTTGTACTCCTATCTTGCTGCTTCTTGATGTGTTAGAAGACACTCTCTGCAGCAAGAGCTGAGAGTCTGGTTTGTTTTCTGACATTTTCTATGAAGAATGCAGATTCTGTGTCTTGTTTGAGGGGCAGTCATTGGTAACCAGAGCCTTGAGAATTCTGCTGACTCTCTGGAATCAGGAGCTTCCACAGCTCTAAAGAAGACTGTCACATGGCACCCAGAGCAAGTCTGGGTGTCTGCATGTATGAAAAACAGGTTGTTCTGAATGTGGTTCACCTCTTTGTCTAACTGATGTAACCATGTGTATGTTAATGTGGATTAACACATCCATATTTATCTTCCTGTAAAAGGTATAAATTGTAGAGCTTCACAGACTTTTACTACAATAGGTTTGTGTCTGTGGGCTCTCTTCCCAGGTGGATATTCCTGTTTTAAGGAAATAGTATCCATGAAAAGGCACTTTTTTTTTTTTTTTTCCAGTAATAAACCATGCTGCCAGTGTAAGAGGAAACCAGAATACTCCAAATATTTTTCTCCATGCTGACAATCATGACACACAGGTGATATGATTGATGAAGCACCAGGAGAGCAGAAGGGAATAGACATTTTGGGCACATGCCAGATCTTCCTTTAGGTTGTTGCATTGTGAGCCTGCCTTAGGGCAGTTTTATTGCTTCTCCAGCAGCACATCATCCCAGAGCAACAGAGTTCCTCCTCTGTGCCATGCTCTGAAGGAGCTCAGGGCAGAGCAGTAGCCACCTGGAATCCTCCCTGATGAGAGAAGCTGCCAATATCTCCCCAAAATATGAAGGTTTCTAAATAGACATCGGAACAGATGGGGAGATGCATCCCTTTTTAAGTCAGAATTTACATTTTCTTTCATTCATATTGCAAATAATTTGTTGCAACCAACCCTTTGAGAATTTTTATGATGGTTGAAATAAAAAGAGAGGATTTCAGGCAACACCTGGCTGTTGAATTCAGGGGCCTAAGCCCCATAGTCTTCAAAAGGTCAGCAGCTTCCCCTATCAATCTGTGACTGATTGCAGGTATTAACATCTCCTCAACCACATAAATAGCCTTGAGTAAGGAAGGATTTCAGAACATTAACCTCAGTAATTAGTCTCTTGCATCACCTCCTTTAAAGGACATATGCTGAGAAGGAGGCAATAAAGACATTCAAAGAAATTAATCCTTTTTCCAATACCTTTTCTTATTTCCTCAGGCTGGCCCTAAGGAGGAGAACAATTTCACCCTGATAGCTGGAAAGGTTCCTATGGTTGAGCCTTTGGGCATCTACTCTTTTCCCTCTCTTAAGGAGGAGCTGTTTCGTGTACTTGTGTAAAGTTTTGTAGATGTTTCTCTCAAGGTCACTTGGTTGAAATATCCCCCAGTATTTTCTTTCCTTATTCCAATGTACTTTCACAACAGCTTTGTGTACATCTGGCAAAGCAACATGTACAGCCAAGCAGTTTGGATAGATCACCCAGCAGGCCCCTGCTCATCACTGGCATGGGGAAGCCTCCATGGTATCTACAAGATACCTATCACAAAGATTTTTACCTTATTTATTACTGTCAGGATCGGTGAGCAGTTTGGAGGAAAGCAGCCAAGGCTGCTGAGTTCAATTAAAACTCCCCCATTTAGTGACAGCCCTTTACCAATCACAGATTTCTGAATCATTCTGTCTTAATCCATCCTCTGGCCTCACATCACCCCAGTTAAAAAGCCTGTATTGGATATGAACAACACATACAAGAAACCCACACATCTTGCCTAACACCATGATTTGCACATGGGGATAAGGAGCTGAAAGAAACATGAGATGCAATTGATAAGACAGCAGCACCATCCCTGCACTGTGCACACAAACTTTCCAAACACTCCCATTACAAAAGGAATCCCTGAGGTGCCATCATGTGGGGAACCCACAGCTCAGGCTCTATGAGAAAGCAGTTGGAAAACCTGCTGTCTTCTAGGAGCTGATACAGTGTCATTGTCACAGAGCTATTGAGTGAGTGAGCAGCACCAACTGCCTTTTCACACTATGAAACCATATGTCTTTTTAATTTGAAAAAAGGTTGGCTGATTGAGGCTATTTATATCTGTGTTTCCTATGGGAATTTTAATAGCAAAGTAGCAAAACACCAGATAAAGGAATCTATAATAGTAATGCTGACAGACCTCTGACTATAGCATCCTAAACTCTGGCATTATAGCAACCTGCTTAGAAGTTTCCACACCTACAGAATTTCAGTCTTAGCCCAGTTCTCGGGATTCTATATTCCACTTTTAAAAGCAAACCCATCAATTATCTGGATAGTGAAGGAGTGAAGGATAAACTTGAACAAGTTACATGAACATTTTAATTAAAGCACATCTTGACAGAAGATCAAGAAGAGAATAGTAAGTTAACATCCATAAAAAATGTGTTGAGACAGCTTTGATATATTTTCCAGTTGTAGAAAAGGTAATTGGATGAAATGAAGGGGAAACAAATTCAATGTGATAAATGTAATAGATATTTATTGCTACAAAGGATTAGCTAGAATTACCTTCAAGCACAGGCTTGATGCTAGATATGATAATTTGATAGGAAGAATCTGCCTTTCGCTTTCGTATTATACCAACTTCTTTTATTATGACGCATCATAAAGGGAAGAAAAAATCACATTATGGATTTGCTGGCTTGTGGCATAACCTTGAAATTGTGCCACTGACTTTCCATGTCTTTTCTTAGACCTCCAGTACGGAATCAAAACAGTGCTGAAAGCACATGGCAGATTAGGATATGAATAAATGCAGAGTGTGACCTTTTCTTGCCACAGAGAAAATCCCTGCGACCTCCACTCATTGGGAGTCAAGGCACAAATGAAAGTGCCTAAAGGGAGAAGGAAAAAAATCTTACCCAGGAAGACAGCAAAACTTTCTCAGCCATGAGCATTCCTTATTGACTAAGTGTTACTTTAAACTATCAATCCATACATCCTATGTGTCTTTGTAAATAGGGGTGATATATTCATTCCACATCTGTACTGGTTCTATGCCACAGGATGTGATGAAGCACATGGCTTTTGCCTTGCCAATAACGACTCACATGCCACCTACAGTAAACAAAGCAGAGAAGGGTGGCACAGCAACTACAAATACAGAACAAATGTGTGGGGTTTTATCATTTCCGTCTTCTTGTAACCATCCTCTACTGTTTTCCTTCAAGAAAAGAAACCAAACCTAAGTAGCAGTCTTGCCTGAACAAAGAGTGCTATAAATAAGTGTTACAAACAAGGAGTGTTATAAACAAGTGTTATAAAGAAGGGGTGTTATAAAGAGTTGAGAACTCCTATTTTATCTGCAAAACAGACATGCTGGCACCTATAGCATTACAAAGCAAGTAGATTATATCTAGGCTGCAGTTTGTGCAGAGGTGGGACCTGTGTCTGTAAGACTGTTCCTAGAACAGTAGTGTTGCTACTAAAACATTAATAACAAATTATATACATTGCCTGAAGAGCGGGATCTTTTGCTTAAACTCAAAAAAACCCAATGAACAAGTGTATGACACCATCAGACACACTCACTCAAAATTGTTCTAGCTCAGTGTTGACATTTTTCTCCATTATCCATCACATCCATGAGATTTTAATATAATTATTTCAGAACATTGCTCAGCTCTTGTCTGCTCTTGGAAATATACCAAAATAGCTACAATTATTCTGAGACAGCTTATTTCAATATAAATCCCAAAGTGGACACTCTTATTCCAAAATAAGAGTTCTTATTTCCAATTTAATTTAATCTAGTTCTAAAATATCCTCCTGGGATCTTATTCTAGAATAGTTATTTTGGTATATTTCCAAATGTAGACAAGCCCAAAGTCAGGGATTGGAGACTGGAGTTTGTCGAAGAGAAAACTCTCTTTCCACTTGAAAAAAAATCCAATAAGCCTAAGAAATCCATCCCTTTCAGAAATTCAAGCCCTTACACAGAAAGGATAGAGATCCTATTTCAAGAATAGCAGTTTGTTACCTCTGCATGTGTAGATACCAATTAATGTTTCATCAAAGGAGGCACTCACAGAGCTCCTCCACCCCTTTTTTTTTCATCTAAACATATACTGTCAAAGCAAAAGTGCAAAAAATAAGAGTTGGAAACTAAACCAAGAAAATAAGCTAGCTCAGGCAGCCTTCTGATCCTGAGAAAAGGGAAATGTAAAAACCTTTACTAGCTCAGCCAAACATTTCCATCAGTTGTTAATTTTACACAGAAGGTGTTTGTATGCTGAATGCTAGGCTGTATACAAAACCTGCAATAGGCAAGCCTTAAGTACAATGAAGTTATGAACTTATGTAGGGGGAAAAAAGGATATTTGTTGCTTCTGAAAATCAACAATACTTTTTACTACACCAAAGCCTAAACTTTCTAAAATTTCTAAAATACAAGAGGGGACTTGGAGAAGATCTCAGTTTTCTTTACCTCAAACAAACTTTGGGAAGTAGAATCATAGAATGGTTTGGATTGGGAGAGACATTAAAAATCATCTAGAATCTATGACTTAACAACTTCCTTGCTGGGAATAACAGCAATCAGAGATGGTGAAAGAGGACACTGGGAGTGTTTAATGTCAGGGTGGTCATTAGAACATGAGCAAATATGGGGACCTGTCTATGACTCAGCAGCTTTCTCTCTATCCTTTGGCTTCACTGACCACTCAATAGCTTTTTTCAAGGCTGAAACAAATTCTGGTATCAGCAGATACTGACAAATGGTTGTTACCCAGAACCTCTACCTCTGAGTGTATATAGAAAAAAAATAAAATAAAAAAGAGCTTCCTAATACACTAAATGTAGATATTTGATCCAAGCAAGTTGTTTTTATTACATCTGTCCCACAACTGTTAGTAAAATATATGGTCTATCCTTTATGGTTTTTTGAAGACTGTCAACAACACACCTTTTTTCCTCACTTTCTACTCACCAGCCTAACAAGAGATTTCAAGGCTTTTTTATTTTCTTTAGAGCCCTTTTTTCAGCCTGACCATGCACAGAATATATGCAGCAGCATTTACCAACACTGCCACCAGCATCCCACAGAGCCAGAACACATCAGCTCTGTCTTGTATCCCATAGACACATCTGAAATCTGTCCCAAGGACCAGTGACATGTGAATCCCTGTGCTCTTCTCTGCCCAAAGCCCCCTCTAGCCCAGTGGCTCTGCAAGGGCAGCAGTCATGTCCTTGTGAGAAAGTTGTTCCAGCAGCCCATCTTCACCCTGGGTCAAATATCACAGGCAGCCAAGACTTCTGAGTCAGGGAAGGAACCTCCTGCTTTAAACAACATCAGTTTGGCAAGCCAAACGTGTAAAGGAAAGGAATACAAAAAGTAGCTTCATGGCCCTTTCTTGCCCTCAAAAAGACACCAATGTCACCTACAGCAGCAATGCTTCGGGCCCACAAAGATAACATTGTCATGGTTTTGGTTCTCCCTCTCCCATAGGGAGTATTTGTCCCTTCTCCTAACAGTGCAGGGGGAGAACCGTGATCATCCTGTCCCACATGATGCTGAGCTGTGTTTCACAGCCAGAAGAGAGACCTCAGCATGTCCTGAGCTGTACAGACCAGCTGTGTTTGAGATGGAAATCATAGAGTGAAAAATGGCAACAAAGGTGTAGATTGTCCCACAAGTCCCATGCAATCCCCTCTGATCAATCCCTTCCTCTGGATGTCACCAGCTCTCCTTGTGCCTCAGTAACACCACCTCCAAAGCTGTGAGGGATACCAAGAGCCACAAAGTGAGCAAATATCCCCATCTAGTGTCCCTGAGTACTGCAGAGTATATTCCGCTCTTTTCCATCTCTTTTATCCATTTCCAGTCATCCTGATTTTTAGTGAGAAAGAAGCTCTCTCCAAAAGAGAGACCAAAAATTACCACTGCTCCCCAGAAGGGCATTATGCAGGCTCTTAGGCATGCAAACAGCTCAGCCAGCATGCTGCTAATTACATTTCTGCAAGTCTGTTCTGAGCTTTCTCTGAAGCAACAGCTGCTTATTATTTCAGCTCACATGGTAAATCTCTGTGAGGTTCCTTTCTTGGCTCCATTCTGCTAATCTGACCACAAGGAATCGACAAATTAGTTGTAGAGGATAAATCAAAGGGGTTTTCATGTGGCCCTTACCCCCTGTTTTGCATACAGTGCTTCCAGCTCACGACTGTCTCCTCAGTTCTCCTAGAAAAGCTCCCTGGCTACAGAGGCATGTTATTTGAGGGTGAAATGCATTAGCCTCTGTTTGCTCCAAATTTAATTCATCTATTTAAATAATTTAATACAGCATCCATCAGTATGAAAGCTGGGCAAATTGAATCCAAAGGATTTGAAGACACATAGATTAAATAAACTACCTTCAAATCCTGGCTCTCAAATTATCACTGCCCCTGGATTAATTCTACCTTAATTAGACAAAATAATCTTCTCAAAATGATTAAATTTGTGAAATAAAGATGAAATAAACATAAAGCAAAAGCAAATGGAATATAAACAGCCAGAAAGCATAACACATAATACAGAGCCTTAAATCATACTACAAGTCATTCAGTTTAGGTTCTCATTAGAGCTCTATAAACTCATGAGTAGCATGAAAGAGATGAAGAAAAAGTTTTGTTTCTCAAAATACAAGAAATAGGGATGCATCACATGGAATCTTCAGCCAGGGCTTTAAAACAAACAACTGCAGCACTTTCTGACAGAGTGAATCATTGAATTGCTAAACTCATTGCCAAAAGGGCTGCAGACGCTGAAAGCAAAAGTAGAATCTGACAGATCAACAAAAGATAAGGCCACAAAGACTTATTAAACACAGAGATCAGAAAATCTTTGAGCCATGAGCTGCTAAGGGGTGGGAGAACATATTGGGGAAATATCACTCAATACTTTCCCTGCAGTTACACCCTTTCCTTAATTATCAGCTACTGTCAGAAACAGGATACTGAGCTTGATGGGCCTTTGGTTGAGCATAATGGGGCTATTCTTATAATGTGACAAGTCATGAATTGGATTTACTTTAAAATGTTGACACTGGCTTCAGAGTCTTGTACTAGAAGGTGACTAAAGAGCATCCAAGTTAAACTCAGCTCATGGAATTTAGGATAACAGGCTCTCAGACTTACCTAACTTGCAGGAGTTGTTCATGTTGCAACACCACTTGACTGTCAAATCCATTAAGCATCACTACTGTAAAGGCAAAAGCAGACATTTTTCTTTGGCTAATGATGACAGCAAGCCAGCAGGTTACAGAACAAAAGACAACACTACTCTACAAAAGGTCCCTAGCAAGCAACTTCATTAACAGCAAGGATTTTAAAGACAATTCTTTTTTTTTTTTTAAGAGTAATATCTTCAAAAAAAGCCCCAAAATTTGAGGACATGATTGAAATTATTCACAATATCTGTTCCATGTAGGTAGCTAGAAAACCACAGTGAACACTGCTTTGAAGTCTCTGGAACATCCTTTGGAAGTAAGTCCCTGCCCTATCTGGACTGTACTGAAAAGCAACACATGTAAAGCAACAGAAAGATGCTTGTCCAAACCAGTCCCCAGAAATGAGAAACATAGCAGGTCATCACTCCAGAAGGCAGTGGTGCTGAATTGGTGCTAAATTCAAGGAGTGGTAAGGAAACAATCCAGTTTTATACTCTTACAGTAAGTGGTGCAGGCCCATACCTCAAATGGAACAGGCAGCACCACCTGACAGAATAATCCTTTCCTCTTCAACAACAATGCCAAAGTTTCTGGACAAGAAAGCATCGAGACAGCCCAGTTTTAGGCTAGTTTTAACACTAGCTGGAGAGTGACCAGGGGTCTGAGAGCAGTGCAGCAAATGCTAGTCAATATTGCCATACCCCAAGTCTATTGCCAGGGCTGGATCATCCCACCAACTGCATTTTTCAGAAAAGCCAACATTTTATATTTGTCTGCTAGGAAAAAAAACTGTACATAATATGAAAAAAAAAAGAAAAAAAAGAAAAAAAAAAAAGAAAAAAAAAAAAAAAAGCCCTAGCTTGATGCAGCATGCAAACCTGACTCAGTCTTTATTGTCTTCAGCAGAAAGGCCCTTGATGCCCTCCTGGGAATGGAGTACAGCCTCCAAAGTTGCCTGGAAATATGAAACATGACAAGACTGTTCAGGTATTGAAGCTGGTCTCAGAAGCCAGGTGAGGACAGCCTCAGGCTCCCACAAAGCTTGTGGAGAAATTGATTACCAGGAGCAGCAGAGTGAGTTCACTGCCTTTTTCACCCACATCAAGAGCCCTCAAAAGCCAGACAAGTGGGTGCTCCCAAAGGTGGCACTGGGATATGTAGGCAGGTGTGCCTCACCACTGTGACATTTCACAGTCACATCAAAACAAGCTCTTTTTTTCCCTTGTTTTCCCTTGTTCTTCCTCCCTCTGTTCCCCATGTAGTCTCCATCTTCCACCATCATCTTGCTATGGCAGGAGCAGCCAAATACC
This sequence comes from Aegithalos caudatus, assembly GCA_013389925.1. Lineage (NCBI taxonomy): Eukaryota > Metazoa > Chordata > Aves > Passeriformes > Aegithalidae > Aegithalos > Aegithalos caudatus. The sequence goes on along the minus strand of WEIU01011288.1, from coordinate 68,973 downwards.
TCAGCCCAGAGTCAGAAAATGTAATGCCCACCCTGCTGACTGTCCTGAGCCAGCTCTCACTCTGCACCTTCCCTTGGGGAACAGCTCTCAGCCACACTCATTTCCTCCACCAGACTCATACTCGTACTGACCTCTACTCCTGAAACAGCCTTCAAAAGCCTTATCAAGGCTTCCCTTCACCAGCCACCATCCTGACCCATACACAGCCTTAAAATTACAAGCCCTGGATCCCTGCCAGCTTAAATAATGCAGATCCAAATGACTTTAAATCTTTTTTTTTCCTCTCTGCATTTTCCATACACAGTGTTAAGACCCACAGCAGAAAACTCTGCTTCCCCGTGTTATTCTGTAATTTGCAATGCCACCCACCAAATGGTACAGTAGAAATAGTTAATCACATAGGCTTGGGATATGCATAAACTGAGTTACAAAGGTGCTAATAGATATATTTGAATTCAAAGGAGATCTGAGGGGTGGAAAATAATATCTTATTAGTATGCTATATGTGTGTGCAAAGCAGCAGCCTGTTCTCTAAAAGATGTAGGGAAAAATAGTAGAATCAAAGCCTCCAGCTTCTCCTATAATAACACATTAAAATCAGTAATCTTTATTTTTTTTTCTCATTAGAATTTTTAACACTATTGATTTCTATATCACAGAATTTTGAACCATTGCAAAAATATTACACACAGTAAATCTGTATTTCTGTATGTTGAGAACCACTGGTGTCTGTCTCTGGGTCCAGCCTCAGACACCAACAGCTCAGTGTTTCCATACAACTTGCAGTTTGCCAGGCATTTGGAGAAATGTGTTGAACCTGAATCACATAGGAAATGGGTTCTCAAAATGAGCTGTTAAAATGTACTGAATATGGGCTGAAATAGCACAGCATGGAACTATCTTCAACTTGCTTACTTTTATTTCCCAGAACAGACATAGTCCTCAAACACATGTAATTTATGGGAATTACTGTTTCTGTCTTCAACACACTGCTGGTTTGCAGGTTGTTTTCTCCCATTCTCTTTTCTCTCTCTGTGAGCAGCAGCCTTCACAGAACAGGTCCAATTGAATATATGACTGAGCACTTTCAAGGGGTCAGGGACAGGGGTTCTCCATAGAGACAAGGAAGAATAAGATCAGTGAGGCACACAGATTATGCATGGGCAGGATCATAAGTTAAAAATTTAGAAAAAACAAGTATAGCAATTAATCCAAGTTTCACTATGACTATTTAATGTGCTCTTGTTAGTCAACTCAGAAATTCTATCACATCCATCACATTTATATTTCAGCTACAGAACTTGGAAATGATTCTGCAAGATACAATTTGGGGGAAAAAAAGGTTAGCATTTTATTTTAAACCTTGGAGCATGAGAGGAGAATAAATACTGGACTATTTGAACTTACTCAGAGCATTTTCACTGGCATAGAGAGGCATAAGGTTTCAACCTGTTCTCTTTTTAAACAGAATTTCAACATTTAAAATGGATAAATGCGTTGTGCCACCCACAGCACACTCTGGGGACCAGGGGCATGATTTAATTTTAAAAAGCATTAGGCAGTCCCTGCCTGTAGACATTCTCTCCCCTATCCAGTTCTCTAATGTACAAACTGGCACAGTGTAGAGACTCTCTTTCTATGAGAGTTTCTTGCAGAAACTCTTCTTGGTTCATCTGGTCTCAAACAGCAAACCCAGACGAGACCAAAGCTATTCCCACAGGATTCTACTGGGAAGTACTTTCCTCTGTACTGAGTAAGTAAAGCAGAAAACTAAACAAAGCAAATCCCTTGAGCATATTCCATTCTCCTCAGCTGCTCAGCATCAACATCCCAGGATCTTTAACAGCATGAGTCAGGTTAAGCAATCTCTGCCCACCAGGGCACCTGGAAGATGTCATCCTGAGTGTGGCACACACACCATGAGGCCACCATGCAGCTCTGGCACCTGCAGAAGGGTGATGCATTTATGGTGGGGCAGAATGTTATGAGCCCCTTGCAGGTGCATCACCTCTGGGCTTGGCCAGCAGCCCCAGAATGGCATGAAATATTAGCAAGACAACATGATCAGAGGTGTATGAAAAGCAAAAATGTTTTTCATTAGGATGAAAATAAACCATACAGAACAAAAGAGGATAAGCCATGCCAGGTGCAAGGAGGACCTTTGCACCTGCTACAAAACCCCAAAAATGCACTGAAAGTCTTTTTGCACTCTTTTAAGTATGTAACGAGTAAGGCAGGGTTCTTGGCATCCTGCCCAATAGAAATAGTATCAAGTTTTTGAGTACAGCTCCAAGGGTCCAACAGGTGTCTTTGTGCTGGAACACGGCCAAATACAGTACCCAACGCTCTGGTTTTTACCTTATAAGTGAAACAAAGAATGAAACCCAAATCCTTTCCTAAAATGGAAACCCCTGGTACTGCGGTGGTGCAGACTCCACCACGTGAGGTGCACGCCTCCAGAAAGGCAGGGCTGGCCAAGCCACTTCCAGCAGGGAGTGTTGTAGTGAGCAGCTCTGTCTCTCTGGGGCAGCCCCTCTGGCAGTGCACCCAGCAGCCCTGGCTGCGTCACAACAGTACCTTTGTGTGGGTCATCTGCAGCACCGGTCTTTCTCTGCTGTAAGGCCGTGATCAGAAGGAGAGACCTTTTTCGCTTCTCGTGGGTTTTGGGAGCAGGTCTTTATTTTGGGGTACACAGGGGAGTTCCCTGGACCCAGGTTCGGAGTTTCCCCAGAGAGCGAGAAAAGGCCCCGACCCTGAGTCCTGGGGGGGTTTTTACCAGTTCCATTCCAAGGGGGTGGGTACAAGTCAAAACCAATAGAACAAAGCCATGTATACATTCCAACATCATTGCAACAACAAGAACAAATCAAGCTAAATTGGGGTGGGGACATTGGGGTGTCCACCAACCCCCGTCCATGCACTAGACCTTGGGGGATGATGTATGGATACAGATTACAAAGGATGGGAAGGGGATGATCTCAGGGTGGGGGGGACCAATCTGGGCAAAAGCCTGGGTTGTCTTGGAAACCCTTATCAACTTCTGATAAGGCCATGGGGCCCAGCTTACTCACTCTCTAACCGGCTAAGCTAAAATTACAGTTTACAATAAATGCTATCCTAACACTTATAAAATAAATCCACACAACACTACAAGGGAGGGCAAACACATTGCCAGCACTGGGGTCTGACACTGGCTTTGCAAGCCCTGTCTTTTAAACTAAAGTTGCCTTGAACAGCAAGAAGTTTGTATCCATATTGTATTCAGCACACTGGCTGCCTTGGGGATACCAAAAAGATTAAAAAAACTCACAGAAAGGAAAACCAACTGTAACAACTCCTTTCACTTCTGCAATCACAAAAGCTGTCAAGAATCCAGAGGTCTAGAACATGAAGGCTCCTGTTCATTCTGAGCACAGAACAGGCTGCCCAGAGAGGTTGTGTAGTCTCCTTCTCTGGAGATACTCACACTGACTCAACACATTCCTGAGTGATGTGCTTTAGGGGAGTAGGGAGGTTGGACCAGATGACCTCTGGTGATCCCTTTCCCCCATTCTGTGTGATTTTGTGATTTATCATTTCCTGCGAATGAGATGGTGCTCCAGCAAAGCACACAGCGCACTATACATGAAAGTCAGGGTGACACAGTAGGTGGGTAATGTGAAGCACATACATCTGCTCTGTTCTGCAGGGATCAAAACATCCATTCCCTTCTCCATATCCTTTCTGCAAGGATAAATCATACCTATAGCAATTATGTTTCCATTAGTTAACACTGAATCTGTCTTTCCTGAATTAAAAAAAAAAGTAAAAAACCACCACAAATTCATTTTAAAAGTTATGATTAATTGAAACAATGCTCTTCTGCAGGACATTTAAACCTTGCTTAATCACATGCAAATCTCTACAATCAACATTGACATAATGCTTGGTCCATCACTTTTTTAATAGCTCACACAATAAAATACTTTATTCTTTTTATACTGGGTACTCCACATCATCTTTGGAAAGTATCCCACAAAGTACAAGTGTATGTACATTCAAAACACAGTTGCAAAAAACCTCTAGTGCAAAACATAGAACACTCAAAACTAGTTCATGTGCATATGGATTTTTAAAGTTGAACTGCATAAAACTCCAACAGAAATGCCAAACACTGATGACTTGATTACCATTTTTTACCAGTAGAGCTTCCAGGAAGATGCAGTATTTTCTTAGCATTTTTCAACTGAATGTTAATCAAGAATATTATTATTTTGCTGTCACTGGATTTTGATTTGTACCTATTCACAAATGTTTCTGTTTTGGTTTTGTTGTTTTTAATGTTCAGCTGGAAATTATAGTGTTTCACCAGCCACAGACATCATGAGAAGTATTTGACACCTTGGGGTTCTTCTTCTGTCCCTGGAGTTACAGCAAAGGCAGCTTCACCACAGAGTTTAGCATCTCCTTTTAAAACAATCTCTCAAACGAGTGAAAACCATTGCTTCAGGGAGCTCAGTGGGTAGCAGACACACCAGGTGCTGCTGAACATTCAGTTCATGCATTGGGCATAACTGGAATTGGAAATAATTAGATGAATATTTCAGTCCTGAACTGTGCCTGTTCCTCTAATCCTCTCTGTTGCAACTGTGTTTGCTGCTGAGCAATATCAGTTTTAATTCCCAGTCCCTAATAATTGCTATCAAGCACCACTCTCTCGAGTTCATTATACAGAACTGGATGAAATGTTAGGTCAAGTGTAACTCCCAGGTGAGCCTACATTACCATTTGCCTCCTGGTTTCTGTATGTGCTCTGCATGTTCCACCTCAAGCGATGGCAGATCCCTTGCAAGTGCTGAAATTGTTCAGCTGGGTCCTCAGGGCACCCCAAAACACAGCAGACACCACACAACAGCTGCCACAGCCCTGGGGTGTTGAGCTATGGCAGTGCAGCTGGTAAAAGCAAGCAGCCTAATAGCTGATAAATGTCACCAGGGTTAGCACAAATCATCCTTCACTCAGTGTTTTTCCCATTCTTCCCATCTTCTTTTGTGACTTTGAAATAAAGTTACATAAGCAAAAACTGGTCGTTCACATCCATGACAAATTACAAGCATGAAGTACGTGACAACTTTACATATTTACAAGGCTTGGAGGAGGCATTTGGATCATCAGGAGCCTTAACCACATGGTTTTTAATATGCATTTCCAACTCTCAGGGATATGATGAAGAGTGTTTTACTGCTGGCTGAGCACTAATGGATTCGGAGCTGTTAAGTGTAGTCCAGAGGCATCCTGAAATGGTGAGCTAATGTGCATTTAATTTTGCTTATTTGGTTTTAGCACAACCAGGTTTAGTTATAACACTGCAGTGTCAGCACCAGCCATCTGGGGGGTGAACACTGGGAGAAAAGGGTGTGAGGGGCCAGTGAAACCCTTTGAGAAGGGGAAAATTAAAGAGAAGCAGATGAAAAACAGAAGAGAAACAGGCAGAGATAAGGAAAAAAAAGTCAGAGAAATAACAGCAGTAACAGGCAATGACAAAATAAAGCACCAAAAGGGAGTGCCTCAAATAAATATCCACAGGTCTGGTTGCTCCACACATCTGGGTAAAGACTGGGTGCTGCTGGGAAACTCTCTGAAAACACTAATATCTGCAAACTGAGAGATGCCAGTGTTCCTATTTTTAGATGTCAGCCCTCAAATTAGAATTTGAGTACTGGATCCTCTCCTGGAAAAAGAGCAATCCTGAAATTCAGTTAGTCCTGGAAACATCTAAGGGCTTCGTGTCCATTAAGCAGCTCATGTTAATTTCCTCCATGAAAAGCATTCAAAATAGAATCTTTCAAAACAAAGCAGCGAGGAAATGCTTTTCAGGGAAGAAACTTAACATAAGCTACTTTGATATTTTAGTGTGGGACTTTCACCTGAAAGTTTTGCAAGTTATAATTGGCTGGCAGGATGTTGGCACAGGAACTAAAGGATGACAAACCAAACAATGATACAGAATCACAGAATTTTCTGAGTTGGAAGGGACCCACAAGGATAGTGTACAGAAAAACAAGATCATCTCAGGCTTTTGGAAGTGTTGCTACCAGCAGGAAGAGAGTGCAAAGAAGCAAAAGGGTCAAAGACATGAAGACTAGGAGATCTAAGCAGGGACATCTCTTCAGCAAACTAGGAACACAATTCTCTTCCTCAGCTCTAGATGTGCACCTCAGGTACATCCCAGCTTGTAAGGACCTGAAACCCAGATACATTCCCAGGGAGAGGAAGGTGTGGACACAAGGTGCCCCCCATGTAGTTCATGGTGAAGAAAAAACAAGAGTGCAGTGAATACCATGTCCAGAGCTGTATGAACAGAGCAGCAACCAGACTGACACCAGTTCAGCTCACCAGCACCAGCACAGAGCAGCATCTTGGCAGGGAGACCATGAACCAGCCCTGGCCTGAACAACACTTGGCACTAAAAAACGGACCAACCATAAAAAAATCTCAATAGATCATTTTCATCCTTATAAATTTTGTTACTAATGATTTCACCTCAGTCCAAAATAACCCTCCATAGCTCTTACCCTGGCAGGGCCTGAAGCAAGGCCAGCTCTGAGCAGACAGTGGATATATTCCCCTAATTTTAAGACTAACTGTGTAATATAACTTTGTCATCACCAGCAACAAGGACTCTCCCAAGAGGCAACCTTGGAAAGCCTGGGGGGGACTTTTAGCATCACATTAAAATACGTCTGGTCTTTAGCACTAGCCAGAATTTCACTGTTTTTCATGTGGTAAAGTAAACTGAAGACAGAGGAAAATCCACCATCTCTGAGTGACTTGAAACAAGCACGAGTTTAAACTGCAGTGTCAGATGTACAAGTTCTTACCTGGAGTGTAGATTCAGAACCTGCTGGCAAATTAATATTTAACAGGAATCTTAGGACTTCAGAAGTATGCTGCACACTGCAGGCTTTTTTATAGCAAAGAAAAGAAACTAAATACCAGCTAAGGTTTCATTATGAGTTCATACACTACTTGTAATGGGACATGTTTGGAGTGGTCCCTCACACCAAGATCCTGCAGCAGCTTAGCCCAGGTAGGAGCAGGGATCACCACACAGGTGTGCTGCCTCCATCACACTAAAGCTGCATCTCAGATGTGGGAACACCACCTGAAGCTGGATGCTGCAAGGGCCAAGCTGTGCTCTGAGCTGAACCTGCTCATTTGGCCTGGCTACTGGGATGGTGTTTTGCAACAGAAATTGCAGACAGATCCAGAAGGATTAGTGGCTGGAAAGCAGGTGCTGAACTGAGAAACCTGCTCCTTCTGCCAAATAAATGCAGCAAATGAGTCTTGGGTAATGGAAGGTAGAGGGTGTTATGTGAAGGAAATGCATATTGCTGTCTCCTGTAATGAGGGCCACAAATGACTGGTTGCATCAATTCAATTAAATCAATTTCATAGCAAATATTGCACTATTGCACAACCATCACAGAAAGTGATACTTCAATTAAGAGAATTTTGTCTCAGTTTAGATTAGGACAGTTCATAGTAAATTTAAAAAAAAAATAATATAAACCTTTTCTGAAGTGAAATCCAAGCCTCTACAGCACACCATTCGCTGATTTCATGCAAGCCTAGAAAAAATAACTTCTCAGCAACATACATAAAGTTACAAGAAAGATTTTTGGGTTTTGTGAGAACATTTATTATTGCCACTTCTTTTCTAAAATTCATTTCTAAAGCATTGTGAGATTTTACTTTATTGTGGCTGATTTTGTGCTTGAGTGCTGCAAAGCAGCTTATCTGTGTACTAAAAAGGGATTCTTTGCTGATAAAAGATACTGAGAATCCTCTTGAGCTTGGACTGTTAAGTGGCCAATGAAGACCTATCAACTTCCAAGCACCTTTTTTGGTTTTTAATTAACTTATGAATTCATATGACCAATCATTACGCAGCACTTCAAAAACTTAGGAAGATTTTTTTTTTGTTTTTATAGGAGAAATAAACTCTTGAATGGCAAAAGTGGTGAATAGTGTTGGTAGGTAAGCCTGCTCATCAGAAGCAATAACATTCAGAATTTAAGTGTTCAGTCAGACTGACACATATTTACTGCAAAAAGTGAAAGCATACAGACATTTGAGTTAAGCTGCCTTGTTGGAATACCTATTGGAGTTTTCATCCCCTGCAGTGAGGTTTTATTGTCACCTCATCTCAGGCAAGGTCCATTCTTGGAATATTTGCCAGCATAATCATCTTCTATGTATATATGGGGAAGAAGGGAGCAAGGAGGGGAGAGAGGGAGAAAACTAAGGGAGAGGAGAAATGAGATCATAGGACATTTTTAGACTTGCCAGCATAGATGTATTTCTGTTGGAAAATCACTTTAGCTAACCTCATTTGTTTTATTCCCTGTTTTATGATATACCTGGTATAAATAACAATGCCAAGTGTAACTTTTTGCTGTTAGAAGCTTATAAAGACTACAGCTGTATTAGACAACTGTGAGAAATGAACCTACTGCTCATCTAGATGTCATCTGAGATGCAGTGAATGGTTTTTCACGTCTCCTTAGTTCAGTTTAGTACAAAGTGCAGTGGCTTGGATTATTTCAACTCAGCTGGTTTGAGATAGCACTGATAGCAAGGTAGAAATCACCACACCACATTCTGCAACAAACAACTTTCTGTCTGAGAGCAAACTAAGCAGTCCCAACTTCTGCACTGAAAACCTTTTGAACCACTTCAGATTCTTGCATGTGCCTGCTGATATCATGAGAGGGCTGGGCTGTAAAGTTATCCCACTGCACTAGACATGTTCTAGAGCAGCCTGTGGCCATGACTCAAGAACATACATTCTATGGCTCCACTTGCATTGTTCTGTCACCGTTTCTGGTCATTTCTCCACCCCTCTTATGAATAGGCAGAAATATCAGCCCACAAACCACAGATGAGCAAAGATTTGATCCTGCCCCTCTGACCCTTCCAGACCTCAGCTCCCTGACCATAAGTAGAGATTCTTTGAAGCTGCACTGGTACAACTTGTGTAAGCAGTTCCAGCCCATTAAACTATTCCCTGGGGAGTTTTCCTCACCTAGAAAAGTCGATAATGTCCTTATTTCAGTTAAGCATTCATTAGCTTTCTGTATGCAAGCCATTGAGTGGGCAGGGAAGAGCAGAAGGATGTGTATTGAGAAGACACAGTGTTCTCCTCTGGCAGTGTGGAAAGACTGGCACATCATAATGTTCAGAAATAATAATTGCACCTCTAGCACTTCCACTACCTACTTGATCAATGTTTCATAAAGATTTAACATACTGATGTTTTTGAAAAGTAACCACCAGTCCAGATAAACAGCTTGTGAGGGTCAGGATAAGGGCAATGGAGGAGAACTCTTTAAAATGGCTAAGTAAGAAATTTGATTGAAAACAAAAAGAGTTGAAAAGCAAGTTATTATTTCTGACTTTTGCTATGGAAAAGCAAAATCTCAAATAAAAAAAAAAAAAAATTAAAATAACATATTTTCACCAAAAGCACTGGGAAAGCAGGAATAATAGCTGTCATTTGAGTGACTTATGTTGTCCTTGATGTAGGCCAAGCTCTGCAGTCCAGTTGTACATCCTGTCACACCTGAAGATGTCATTCCCCCCTCACTCATGAAAACCATTGCTTCTGGGGAACAGGGTAAAATGGGGGCATGAGGAAAACAAATGGCAGCTTTCTAAAGGATCTGGCATAGCACTTCCAAACCAAAGGCACAGGTCTTGGCTGTATTACCTCTGTTTTCAATGAAAAGCACCTATTTCTGCCAAAATGCTATTGAAGTTCAAGTGATTATTTTATTATATCTTAATTGATTGAAAATGTTACTCTCAATTTTTGTGAATTACCTTCATTGAACCACTGGAGGCAACGATGGACCAATCTTTTTTCTTACATTAAAAAGGAGAAAATGTGGTGCTATATCACTTGACTAATTTTGCTAGACTTTCAAATCTAATAATAGCATTCTCCGTAATTGATTTAGTCTTTCTCAATTCCACCTAAATTAGCTTTTGGCTTTAATTAAATCACAACGTATTTTATGCCAGGAGAGAATTGGTCATTTTTACCTGCTGGTGTAATTACAAAATATCAGCACAATGCACAAGAGAATCCTGAGGTCTATAGTTATAAATAAGCTTAAGAGTTTGTTTTATGCTTCTGTTTTTCCTCCAATATTTACAGCATATTTGCATTTCTGATAAATTTTATGATGCTATGTTTTACAGTGTTTTGCAGACGGTTTTGCAATTCTCAGCATGCAATAATAGGAATTAAATATTTATGGTAGTGTATAACTTCAGTTCTCTCTGCAGTCTTCAGAGTTCCCTGTAGAAGTCAGCATTTGTCAGCTCGGAGCCTGCACTGGCACCAGTGATGATTGCACTGGCACTGCCTGGTGCTACAGCAAAGACTGTCTCTAGCCCCAGATCATCCATAATTTCAGTGCATTTCATCTCATCCTCTTCACAGAAGAAAGTTACCAAAGTCAAAAACATTGCCCTACCTTTCCAGCCTGAGGAAGACGTCTGAGAGCTGAGATTTTGGTTTCCAGGCATCTCATGCACGCCTTGGAGGGGGAGGTTTGACTCTGTGTGGGACATTTGTAACTCATGACTCCTGTGAGGCCAAGACTTCAGACTTCCCTCCACCTGACAGCAGGTCACAGAAAACACACAGGGAAGAGATGTACATGCTCCCTGCAGGGTGCTTGAGTCTCACCCAGAGGCTGCAGTGAGGGACTGAAGGAGCAGGTTTCCAGGGACAGCTGCTCTTCTTCCATCTAGAGCCACAACATGGACCAGGACAGGACCAGGAGAGCATCCAAGCTCTCAGCAGAACCAGACCTGCAGCTGACACACACAACAGCTGAGACAAGCCTTTGCCTACTGCTGTCCTGGGTCCTACTCCTTCCTGGGCCTGGGTCTCCTCCTTAAAACCCTTCTGGTGCTGTTCACAAACTTTAGGATCCTTTTCTAACTAGTAGACAGAAAAGCCCAAAAGCCCTGTTAGTGGCAGGCCATCCCATGCATTCTTTCTAAAAATTTCAAAATTAAGTAAGAATGAAAAATTAAAAGCACTGCTAGTGTCTGTTAAAAATGTCTAGACATTTTATTTCTTTCTCTGTTCCCTTATCTGACCATCTGTGCTGCTTTGAGAACAGGAATTCAAATTGTTATCTCCACTGTACACAGTGAAATGGACCCCAGCAAATCTGAAGGTCCCCTCCCACAACTTTTGCCCTCTGCTATGTAAATTAAATTATTTTATGAAGTTATTTTAATGATAATATGGTACTCCTACATTAGGCCTAATTTCCTTTCAACAGAGCCTCAAAAGAGGGAGCTCATTTACAGTGTTCTAAAGTACTTGTACTTCCTTATTGCCTGAACTTTTCTAATATGAATTCTTGTTAGACAGAGCACAACATGAATTATGTGTATATGTATTCATTCATAAGCCTAAAAATTTTTGTATCTCCTCCCTTCCTGCTTTTTCTCCTTGTTGTATTTGTTGTTTTCTTCTCAACACAATCTGTTAGGGAAATGGTAAATCCTTTACATCAGTTCATGTTGCTATTTTCAACCTTCAATGTAACCACCAAAAGGAAAAATAAATCCAGAAAGTAAAATATTCATGTATGTTTGCTATACATACATATTTTTATTGTTCCTAAATAGAATTTCAATTTTTATCTGGCAGAAGCTAGGAACGGACAGTAATGATTCCTCTTCAAAAATGAGAAAAGCTTAAAAATTTACAAATAAGATTTATGCCCCCAAAGGAGTACTTGCTCAATATGCCCTGTGTCTCAGTGTGAGCAGTTATATGCCTTCCCATTTGAACATCATCTCTGATGTGCCCTGTCTGAAAGAACAGTCAGTCTGTAACTTGGACATTCATTAAATAGAACTGAGGAAATCCTTTCTATAAAGCTGTGGATAGACACAGAAAATTACCCCTTGTGTATAATGGCATATGACAATTCCAATTTTTTACGTGTGTTTGCATACATATGTATGCATTTATATTGATACATATGTTGTATCTTGCAGCTCTGTCTCTCTGGTGCAGCCCCTCTGGCTGTGCACCCAGCAGCCCTGGCTGCGTCACAACAGTACCTTTGTGTGGGTCAATCTGCAGCATTGATCTTTCTCTGCTGTAAGGCCGTGAACAGAAGGAGTGACCTCTTTCGCTTCTCATGGGTTTTGGGAGCAGGTCTTTATTTTGGGGTACACAGGGGAGTTCCCTGGACCCAGGTTCGGAGTTTCCCCTGAGAGCGAGAAAAGGCCCCGACCCTGAGTCCTGGGGGGGTTTTTACCAGTTCCATTCCAAGGGGGTGGGTACAAGTCAAAACCAATAAAATAAAAACATGTACACATTCCAACATCATTGCAACAACAAGAACAAATCAAGCTAAATTGGGGAGGGGGCTTTGTTGTGTCCACCAACCACCGTCCATGCACTAGACCTTGGAGGTAATTTATGGATACAAGTTGCCAAGGAAGGAAAAGGATGATCTCAGGGTGGAAGGAACCAATCTGGGCAGAAGCCTGGGTTGTCTTGGAGACCTTTATCAACTTCTGATAAGAACAGGGGGCCCAGCTTACCTACTCTCTAACCAGCTAAGCTAAAATTACAGTTCACAATAAATGCTATCCTAACACTTATAAATCCACACAACACTACATACATAAATAAGAGAAACGTTATTAATGACTCCCAATAATAATACTGCTGCATATTCTTGTGGTAAATCACTTCAGAAATATCCCAAGGGATGTTGCCATTGCAACAACATTGTTCCAACACTGTTGGAAAAGGACAAGTGGAGTGGAGAATTGCCACGGTCATCTCACTCCTCCTGAGGAGATTTACTGACAATATAGCCTCTGGTAGCTTTCCATGACAGATCTCTATCCACAGCTGCACCAGCTCTCTACACAAAAGATATGAGTAAAGTCTTCAAATCATGCAAAGGCTTACAGCACTAAAGCTAAGATCTGAAAATATTTTATGGAAATACTAAATATTTTAACAAAATATAGCTGTGTAGTGACTGGACTGGTTCAGTAAGTGCTTGATATAATCGCATACACGTGCCTATGTGAAGATCTCTGTCAGTCCAAAACTAACTTGAATTTTAATAAAAGATTGGAAGATGAAAACACATAATTAAAGGCAAAGGCAAAAAAGTAGTAACTTCTTAACTTCTAGTTTCTACCACAATGACCACAAACCAGTAGCAGAAATCAATCACTGATCTCACATTTGAAATCACTTAGATGTTACCCACAACCTGCTGAGGTAGTAGCTGATGTAGGCAAAAGAAGTAAGGTGAAGAATAATTAAGCAACTCATAATACATTACTGCTACACATATACACAACATGGAACAAAAAGAAATCACATTAGCAAAAAGAACACATGGAGGAGACCTATTGCTTATCCTGAAAAATTGTCCAAACTTCTTCCTTTAAGTAATGCTTGGGAGCACATTGGGTTTAAGGCCAATTGTTCTCACATATTGAAATTGTGGGAACATTGACTTTCCTCATTAAGTCAGAGCTATAATCCATAAGACTGACAATAAAAACGTTCATGGTACTTTGTCCAATTTTCAGCTGATTATCATCCTCTGCAAGCAAAGCTTGCAAAAAAGCAAAAAAAGCTTGCAAGCAAAGCAAAGCTGCAGGAAGCAAAAAAATGAGTAATTCACTGAAAAACAGACCAAACTGCTTTTCTCTCATAAACTAAAAGGTCCATCTTTGGGAACACACTGGCAAATTTAACTAAAAAATGTATTTGTCCTCGATCTGCTCAGCATATGACCTGCTTCATATATTATTATTTACTTGAAGTAAATTAACTTAAGCATTACCAATTATCAAGTCTTTATTTATTGAGAATCACTGGGCTAGTACCCAAAAAATCCTAATTTAGTTTGCAAGTCACAACTCTTTTCAAAAACTTTTTGCAAGTCTCCCCTGTACTTCTTGTAGAAGGACTAAGTTGTTCTTATACAACTTTGCTATAATCATGTAGCATTATTAACTTGACAGAATTTTTGGTGACCAGACCAACCACTCATCTGCAGTGTGGCTCATGACATTTAACCTCTGGCCTCCTCTGCCCTGCAGCTCCAATTGCTCCTCCAACCAGGCCAAAACCAGCATTTCTCACAGAACTGGAGCAACCTTCCCTCCTGTGGGCCAGAGAGGTCTCCAGGATCACCTGCAACACACTGGAGTGCTCCTCTCACCTTAGAATTATAGAATCCATTAGATTGGAAAACACCTCTAAGGTCATTAAGCTCAGCTCATTAAGCTTTCTGCAACATGTCCAGATTTTGGCCTCAGGGTACGACTTGCAGTTAGGGAGACCCTAAGCCACAAATCCCAAGCATTTGGAAGAGAATTAAGGAAGTATCACTGTGTACTTTCTCTTATCTTCCTCTCTCACTCAATTGTCTGCAGCTTGACAAAAGGCAAGATAACTGATATGAAATGGTATTTCTTTGCTTATGTTCATTAGGAATTACTGGGCAAACTTTGCTATCCAGAACTCAGAAAAAGAATGAGGTGACATAAGTTTCCCTCATTCCCTTTTTCCTTTTTCTTTTTGATATCCCAAGGAGTGCAAATAACTCACTGGTTTTAAGAAATCAATGAAGACTGTCATGTCCCTGCAAGTTAATGAATGACATTTAGACTTTCCACTATACAAGTTTGAATATCTGATTGATTTTATGCTGGAGAATTTAGTTTAGGCAAGCAGTACTGCTAAAATCTCATGCATCAAAACAAGACAGACTTTCATTTGAGATCTCCTGAAAAACAAAGTGAAACTGTCCAAACTCTTCACGTACACTTGGATTGCTTGACCTTGTAGGGGAGCTACTTGTGTCACCCAGGGAAGTGCAGCACAGAGTGAGACTATGCTTCCATCTCTAAGGCCTCCACTTTGCTATACCCTTCTATATGTATGATAAAAATTGCCTCAGGAAGGAAAGTACAGATTAAAAAACAAGTCCAAGATGTTCTCAAAACAAGGGTGTGAGTAGCACAGCAGTAGTTAAAGTTTACAAACTGTGCCAGCAGAAAAAAAAGCAGAGCAGAGACACTTCAGCTAGAAAACTTTCTGGGGAAATAAGTTTGGCAGTGGCTGAGAAATTTGTTCAGCCCTTGTGCACATTAGAGCAAAACTGCCCCCAGCCATGTCAGTGACTCCAGGTCACCATGAACTACAGCTTCCTTCCCAATACCAAACTGAAGGTCTCACTCAAATCACCAGCCTACTGTTAAATCTTACCATCCAATTTAATTCTGAGTTTTAAGATTAATTCTTTTTTTCTGTCATTTGACTGGATTTTTCTCACCTTCCTTATTAGGGAGGAAGCTGGAGTTAAGTTTTATATTATGACAGCAACCTTTCCTGAGACTATGTGCAGATAAACAAGGCTCTGTAACTTCCATAGCCATTTTTTCTTTTAGATACTAACCAAAGCAATAACAATTTTATCTGAAGAACACAAATACATTTGTGGTGACCAACAAAGGGAAAACAGCTTTTTATTACCTGAAATATTCTACAAAGTTGTCAACAAAAGAAGAGTGGGTTGACTGAAATGAACATCAGTCAATAAAGCAACAATCATCATTTCAAATCACTCAGGGAAAAATATGTTTATCTGTGGCTTTTTTTATCTGTGCTTTTATGAGTGGAAATTAATTCAGCCAAATTTCAGAGAGGAATAAATGGCCTTATGTCAGAGCCACTATAGCCAAATCGTTATTACTTTCTGACTTCAATCATGATGTCAAAACCCAGAATCTCATATGACATGTGAGTGCAGAGTCCCCTCAAACAGAGACCAAGGAGAGGATATTGCGTACAACCAAAGCCAACCAGAGCTGCATGTATTCACGCTTACTCTGACTTGGGTGAATAAAGAAAACAGTCCAGGGTGAATTTGCACCTCAAATCCATGGCAAGGTGTGCTGCTCCATTTCAAGTGACTTGCAAGTGGCAGTTTTACCAAACAAGAAGGGTGCCACAAGTGTTACATCTCAGGAAAGCACAGGTTATGATCACCAAGATAAATAACAGTGTATCCCACACAGCCTGTGTATCTTAAATCAGTGCTGCCAAACTGTGCCTTTTGAAGGAGAAATAAAAATTACATTGAAGTTTTCATGTGGCTTTTACTTCAGAGAGAATCCATTCAGCCTGGGGAGACAGAAAGATCCTCTCAGAGAATCTGCTCTTATCTAGCAGCAGCATTCCTTTTTTGCCAGAGCTGAGGACACTTTTAATACATCTGAGCAGCAGGGTCACTCAGGCACCCCTTCCCACAGAACAGAGCCCTAATTTGATGAGTATGCAGAGCATAACACAAAAGCAAATCACGACAGCTTTAGACCCTGTACCCTGCTCATCTCCCCAAACAACTCCACTTCTGCTTTCAGTGACTAGTTCCCAAACTTTTCTGACAAATGAGTCATTACCTACCCACCCATGATACTTTTGACAGGAAAAAAAAAAAAAAAAAAAAAATCGTTGTGCAACATCCATCACTCTGAGGGACAGCAACAACAACTAAAAAACAGCTATTACCAACAGGGCCTGCTCACAGAGAGCAGGGGGCCAGTGTGCAACTCCACGTGCCAGGCTCTCCCAGGCCACAGCAGCTGCAGACCACCACCTAGGAACCCCCACCTCTAACAGAGGGACAGGGCTGGCTCCCCAGGACCCCCCATGTCAGCTTTTTCCATGCTGAGAAGAGCCTGGCCACTGCAACTGAGTGCCAGACAGAGCCAGGTCTGCAGGAGAGCTGGTCCCAGCATTGCAGCCCCACTGCTGCACACAAGATTCCCAGAGAATGGCTGAGGTTACCCTAATACCATTACTAACAACTACCCCATACAGCAAAAAAGATCACTTTTACACGTTTTTCCTGAACATTTGAAGGAACCATCTCCTAAATACCATCTTTCCTTTGAAACTCTGAGTTCACCCAGGTAGCATTTTACTCCATGCCTACCTCACCCTGCCTGACTCCACTCTTGCCACCTGCATTCCCTTCCACTTTTGCTTTCTCTACCATCAATGTGCTTCTGCTTAGAATCATTTTAAAATTAAGTTTTCACATTATTTCCTTATTATCTTGATCTAAGTTTGTTCTGTTGAAAAATAAATAAATAGCATTGAGCAGGTCTGTTCCATGATTCTGTGGCTCTATATTTGCAATTTCTTCTGCAGAGTATAATCTGTGTTACATCTTCCTGTCATATCATACTGATAGAGGCCCTATCAGCTAATTAAAGATTTTTACCCTTTTTCTTTTCTCTGTTTTCTCAGACAGTTCTGATTTTTTAGTAGCACCTGATTTTTATGGAAGACACCTCTTCAAGGTAGGCATTCTGGAAGCAGCAGCAATAATTTCTGACCTATTATGGGCAAATCAGCAGTAGTAAGTGATCTTCAAAGCACTTCTGTAGATGGTACAAAATGTATATAAGCTGCTCCATTGGCAAAATTATCTACCTTCTGGTGCCATTACACAGAACAGCCTAATATGCATAATTACAGTAATTATGCAGAGTACAGCACAAACAAAAACAAAATTATATGCTGCTTCACACTGGCACTCTTTCAGACAGAAATTCATTTTCACATTTACGGTATTGCAAACATGGACAGCATTATTAAAGCAGAATTTGAACATAATTTTGCATACCAACTCTACAATAAATTGGTGTTTTCCATCTTCAATAAGTTGTAGGTAGCTGTTGTGATGTCTCTTTGATAGGACACTAAACCACCTAAACTTAAACAACATGTAAGTCCATCTCTGCCTTTCTTTCAACAGTATCACTGAAAGCATCACAGCATCTGTAACCACCTGCTGCCTTCAAGCTGACTCTGCTTTAGCATACAGAACTAGTAGGAATTGCCAGCCAAAAATTCTTAACTTTGGGACAAAATAGGCCTAAAGTCCCATCTTCAGGCAATTCTAAAACAAAACATCCTTCCTTGTTTAGAATTTTAAATGTACTTTTTAAGTTTTCTCACCAAAAAAAAAAAAAAAAAAAAAAAAAAAAAATTAAGGGCTATGGACTGCTTCATTTCAGTTCAAATATTTTATGCAAAATGAAAACCTGGAGCCCAAGGTCTGAGACTTCCTACTCTGCAGTAACAACCTGCATGAACACAGCTCTTTCCAAAACACACATCCCCTATATTCTATGATAAAAATTCAAGCTACTGTCATTTTATGCATATGGTTACATAAAAGGAGAATCTCTGTTGGGACACAAGATTGCTCTGATTTTGGGCCTGCCACACTGGCTGGGAGGTATCCCAGACCTTTTCCTCCTGTCAGCCCCAGCAGCTGGGCAAGGCCCTGGGGTAAGAACAAGAGGGAGATGAGTATTTAAGTGTTGAGGGTACCTGGAAAGGACTCATCAGGCACCAGAGATAAGACACTGCTATGAAATAGACTATGCAGAACCCATCTAGACAAGCAGAAAGTGCTTCTAGTGCTGGGGTGTGACTGCAGCACAGAAAACCTGCACTTGGAAACTCAAAGCTGGGAGAGGAAGAACAATGAGTGGCCCAGTTTAAAGCCTCCAAGAGAAGTGGCAATTTTGGAAGTCTTTCTCACCTGTTTGGACACCAGCTCTGTCATGAATGGTTTCATCTATCCAGGCTTTTGATACTTAGGAGTGAGAAGACAGAGAAAGAAGCATTATTGCAAGTAAGCTGCTGAGGAAAGCAAAACTGAATAATTTGTTAAAGGACTGAATTAGCAGAACAGTTTTCCACAGGCACATTATTATGACCTCCTTCAGCTCAGAGTGGATACACTGGCAGACATTAAAACCAAGACCACCAGGAAATGCAAAGATTGCACATGTGAGAGGAAATCCATGAAGCCCTGCTGTGGGATGTTCAGACTTGTCCAGACTGATCAAGTATAGGAGAGGTGATCAGCCAGGCTCCTTCAGCCACTGCCCTGTCCTGAAAGTCCCAGGTCTGCAGAACCATCTGAGCAGACAAGCACTGTTTCTTTCCAATGTTCCTCTAGTCAGCTCTGAGTGAGAGCTAAAATGCTAACATATCAGGCTCTTTGTGTCTGCATCCAGGACTGTTTGTCTTTTGTTGCGTCTCTTCCCTAACTTTTTGTGAGCCCATTGGACAATTTAGATCTGTT
Organism: Aegithalos caudatus; assembly: GCA_013389925.1. Taxonomy (NCBI): domain Eukaryota; kingdom Metazoa; phylum Chordata; class Aves; order Passeriformes; family Aegithalidae; genus Aegithalos; species Aegithalos caudatus. The sequence continues at coordinate 49,741 of WEIU01011288.1, read as the reverse complement.
AAGCCAAATTAAGATCAATTAAGCAAAAAGTCTTACAGTCATTAACTTCCTACACATTTCCTGAAAATAGGATGTGGGTGGAAGAGAAAGAGCTCATTAATGCTGCCTGTGGGGGAAAGGCTGGTGAACAAACTCCCACCTCTTTAGAAACCAGATTGCACACAAGGGACAGAAAGCAAGTGGTTATGAAAATCCCAAGTGTTGAGGTTTGCACAGGACCCAAACAAAAATATCAAAACCACAGAAACAAACACAAACTTTCCTTCTTCATGTGTTTTGATACTCAGTTTTACCATTGGGAGTAATCCAATCTGTTTTAGTTTCAGGACCTGAAAAGAGAAGGGGACTAGATGTATTTGTGCTTACCAAAAAAAAAAAAAATAAGCTTCATGCAGGAAGGAAACACTCCTCAAATAACATGAAAGCTGTCATGTATTTTTAACTGCCCTGAGACTGGGGATTTGCCATCTGTAATTGCTGATAGTAGGGACCATTGATAAAATTGATGGAGCTCTGGTTGTCAAGTGGCCTGCATTGCACAGGCAGGGAAACAGCTGACAAGAAAGGAAAAGAAGGGTTTGGTTACCGCAAAACAACTCAAAACTAGGGTGAAAGCTTTATAATCAAAGTTGTGGTTCACATATTAGATTAATATTCTGCTTCCACATGAAGATGTATGCAGCTGAACAAATCAGTTTTGACTCTTTGATAAAATTATCTATTTAATCACATGTACAATCAAATAGCAGACATTTTCTTCACTGTTAATGGGGGAGAGGGGTGTTATATATATATATGTTAGCATGTTACATTCTGTGTGGTCTCTGACTGGATCTCCACCAAGTGCAAGGAATCAGCCCTTCCCCTTTTTAGGCAGAAAATATCTTACAATTTTCCTAAAGTTCCTAGTCCCTAGTTCTCATCCCTACAGCATTCTGATTACATAATAATCTTCAAGTTGTCACTAAGGAACTATGGCAATTGCTTGAAGACAATGACCTAAAGCAGCTTTCAAACATATTCTTTTAATCTTAATAGTCACAGAAATAACATATAAAAAGATTGAAGTATTTTAAATAAGGCAGAGGATATTTTCAATTAATGTCTTTAATCAAAAGATTTTCCAAATGTGACCATTTAAAAGAAGCATTTCCACTGCAAAAAATAAAATGCATTACATAGAATGATTTCAGCTTCTGACATTTTATTTCCATATCTTATTTATTTTATGGGAGTGTTCTGTCCGTTATGCTTAATCCTACGGTACTTTTGCAATGAATTAACTTTATTCCTAGATTAAACCACCTCCCTAATAAATTCACTTATCCTTTTGGATGCATCACTGAAGTAAGCACACCCAAGTCAGTCACAAATGAAGATTTCTCTGAGTGGAACTCACTTATGTCCAAAGGCCAATTTCTCACAGTTTGCAGGGGTGGCAGGTTGATAAATCTGGAATCACAGCCACTCCCCAGGAGGTAAGCTGTCCAAAAGTTGCACAGGACTTTGGTTTTGCAAAATGACAAAAAGCTAAGCAACACAAGGAGCACAGTTTGATTCACAAGAGAGAAACCCTTTCCAGAGCTGCCTTCTCCTCCAGGGGACCTGGGCTCTGTTCTCTGCACCAGTTGCCACATGAAGATCCTAGCCACTCACTGAAAATGTATTCTAGGTTCACAAAGTCATAGATTGGTAGAGTTTGGAAGGCAGATCATCCCATCCTCACCTGTGCTCAGAGCAGAGTCAAAACAAGAGTTGCTCAGGGCTGTGTCCAGTCAGGTTTTGAACATCTCCAAGGGGTTTTGCCTCAGGGCAGTTCTTCCTTAATGTTCAACAATAGAAGAATTTGTGCAGTATACAACCTGTATCAACAAGTTTGATAAAAGCAACTATCTCTCCCTAAAACATCACATCTCTTATTAGACCAGAGTGGTCTTTTCTACTACTGCTGCTATTCCTACTATAAAACTTCAATTTTCTTTTTTGGACTTCAAGAGTAGGTTTTAGAGATTCTTTACAAGTAATTAAAATCTCCTGCCTCATACCTCTGCATATTTGAACAGATTGCCTCATATATTCTCTAGAACTATTATTAATCACATTTATTACCTGAAGATTTAAGCCTTCATTTGAGAGATGCACATAAGAGAATAAGCAGGTACTTTTGGAGAGGAACATTTCTGATCTGTGCATTTCTTCCATTAATCAAGGCACCAAAGGAAGGATCTCCACCAATACAGCTACACCAGTTATCAACAGGCAACATTCTCCCTTTAATATCTGTAAAGAATTTCTTATTTAACAATACCAGCTAATTAAATAATCAGAGAAGCATATGTCTATGGAGAATCAGAGAAATATATGCCTATGAAGACTGTTCAGTCCCAGGCACAAATGTGAGAATGTGGTTTTTTTCTTCTAATAAGTATTGAAGTTAAATTCTTCCTTAACTCTTTATCTTACTACTCATTTGAATTTCTCAGAAGCATTCATTTTGATTCTAAGAAAAGCTCTGATTCAAATCCTTGCAGCTTTGCTGATGTTCAGATTAGCTCTCCTTGTGGAGCAAAGTGTTCCCCAGGACAGCTTTGCTTAGCAGGATGCAGGGTTCAGCATTTGTGTGAATCAATCCAGACCATTTCAGGGTCACTTTTAGCAAAGGAAAGCCTGCCTGTTAAGACCAGATAAGAGTGAGGTCATTGATTTATTTTTTCCTCATTATCTGGCAAGGTTTCAGTTGAAGCCTAAACTCATTATCTCTGTGGAAATACAAACACAACTTGGTCCCTTGAAGCAAGTTAATTTAGTTTGAAAACAGTTAGGGAGTTACCTTCTGAATTCAATTAGCTAATAACTCCTGATGGGTAAAGGTCACAGAAGAGCAAGGCACTGTGCTGGTTTAAGTTAAATGCAATTCTAGGTGATATCAGAGCAGCACTTTTCCCCTTCTTACTGAGTCATGGCTGCAGCTTCTGGCCACCATCTCCAAATTCTCTGTCAATAAGAGAGACAAATTTATGCCAGAAGAGATCACCTTCAGGGGTAAGAACAGCAGGAGTACCTTTGAGTCACAGCTCCTTCAGTGTCTTCCCTTTGTACTGGAAGTAAATCAGCAGCGGATGATGTTCCCCCTTTCAACCACACTGAATAAATCCCCTCTACTCACCCATGTTATTCAAAATAATCTGTACATTAAAATCCAAATTCCTCTCTGCAGCAAGATGCAGTGAAACACAGGATTCACTTTCTATTCTCAGTTGTAGAGCAGGTTCCTGTAAGGACTGATGCTGTAGGAGAGCCTGTATTTCTGCAAAAGTTATGACACTGTGGATCACTCGTGGACCACCAGCTGCAAGAGGCTGTTTCAGGCTGGGCTGGGAAAAACATTTCCAGCTTAGCATCCAAATTAGAAAATATGGCTAGGATAGAAACACTGACAAGCTTGATCACAGTATAATAACTGTTGGTATTGCTACTATAATAGAGGGGAAGTAAATGGTGGAAGGGCGGCACATTTTAATTGTTCTCTCAAGGAAACACCGGGCTCTGAACTACCGTAGGCAATCACGAGCTGCAAGCAGCTCCCTTTAAGAGAAACAATTTTTCATTTTATAATGTGAAAGCAAATTTCTTGCCAGTATTACCTCAGGTCATTAGCTATATTGTAATTCTTGTGTTTTTCCATACTGATTTCCCCCTTAATTTGATTTTGAGCAGCTGATTAAATTTACCCTCCTTGAAGAAACAGACATTCAATTTAACTCTAGTTCAACATTCTCCTGGTATCAAAATGCAGTTCTCATGGTCACACTTCTAGCTACAGAGTAATTTTGCCACTGCTTTAAAGGGGCATTCTCTAACCAATGACAATATGTTGGCTTCCTCCTGAACACCTATGTTATACACAAGCTCAGAAAGCAGAACAATAAACTGCATAATGCAAAAGGTACTCTTCAGACAATTATAAATCATTGAATTACAGGATGAAGGAAAACCCAATGCAGCACTTATACTCATTTTACTTACTCATCCCACGAGGAACCAAATTCCATACCCAAAGGCATGGGTGCCTCTGGTTCATTACCCCAGTCCCCAAGGATCTCACCTTCGCAGGTGGCTGGATCAAGACCTTCCAAACACGTTCTCGAAAAAGACTCGGAGTGGACATCCAGGCTGGGTCTAAATTAAGTAGGGATAAAATCTTGGGACCTTGGGGGTCTCTGAGGTATTTTATGTGCAAAAACATAAAAAGCCATTAAACAGAAACATTATGCAGAAGAATTCTACTGGATCAGATCAAAGGTCCACTTAGTCCGGTATTCCACCACTGACAGGAGCCAGCAGCAGACACCAAGGCAAACAATTTTTAAAAGGGGTAAGCATGCAGTCATTTTCTCCACTCTCTTCTCTCCACATCCAGAGCCTGCTACGCAGACGGCTCCTCAGGCACAAATGTCGTTTTCTTGCCTATTAGCCCCTGATAGATTTACTTTTTCTGTTAATTCCCCTGACTGGTTTTGAGCCCATCTAACCTCTTGACACCCAGCAGATACTGTAAGACTGGTTCCAGTTTAATCACACACCACAAGGACCAAGTTTGCTGTTGTTTGCTTAAGCCACTACCCAGTAATTCCACCTGATGTCCCTTGTTCTTGTTCTGGGAGAAATGCAAACAATCATTTGCTACTTATTTTCTCCATGCCACTCATGATTTTAAACACCGCTATCGCATGCCTTTCCACCTTCCCTTTTCCCATCTAAAGAGTCCATCTAATCAATCTCAATTGAGAAGCTGCTCTTTGTTTGTGAAAACACTTGTCAGGTTTCTCTGTCCCCTTTGATCACTGGCATACCTTTTCTTAGAAGTGGAGACCAGAACAGCGCACAGTAATCAAGAGGTGAATGCACAGCAAAATAATTATTTTGTTTGCTGCGTCTTCCCTAGCAATTTCTGACAATCCATTTGCTTTTGAGCATTGCTCTGCCCTCAGCCAACATTTCTTAGAATTACTGACAGCTAATTTGAGCGTTTTTCCCTGAGTCACAATAGGTAGTTTAATGCCCATTTCAGCAGCGCACAGTCAGGTTTATTTTTTCCCATGTGCGTTATCTTGGGGTTATTGGCACCAAATGCAGGCTGCCATTTTACTGCAATGCCACTCACCACATTTTTAAAAGTAGATTTTTATTTTTCCTACCCTGAATAACTCAGTCAAAGAAACATCCAGCACTATTTAGGACATTTTCCAGACCACTTTAGAATATGCCAGACATCACAGAACTCAGCGCAGATCCCTGTGGGATTCTACTTGTTATCTCCCACTGAAATACCTGACTGTTTATTCCTACTCCTCACATCATTTCCAGCAGGGAACTTTCCTTTCATCCTGCTACTGTTTTGCTTCTTTAGGATCTTCCGACTGAGGAGCTTATCAAAAGCTTTAGGAAAATCTGAGCACACTGTACCAACCAAATCACCCTAATCCACACTCATGTCAGTGCTTCAGACAAAAAGCAGTGGATTTCTCTCAGACACGAGTTCTCTTGACAAAAGCCACACTGACATCTTTCCAAAGTCTTTTTTAAATACAGGTGACAAATTGCTATTTTCCCTTTCTGCACTACAGCAGATGTGTGGGGCAGAGGTGCAGGAGCTCCTGTTCCGCTACTGAAAGTTGGCTGAATCTGAGTGTGCACTGCTTGCAATGACCAAAAGTCCCTCCAGCCCTAACCATGCAAACAAGGCCCTGCTTGCCCTTCTGAACGATGCCAAGCACTGCCTCTTCTCCAGGGATTCCCCATTTAGTGCCTTCAACACAGTCACTCGTGCTGCCTTACAGCAGCAGAATCCCTCTCATCATGCCTCTTTCCCCACTAACACTCCTCCTTTTTTCTGCAGCTGCTCGGTTCTGGGAATTACTTCCACACCTTTAGTGCCCAAAACACCACCACAGAATAACCTTTCCCTCAGCAGCCAGACCTGTCCTGCAGCCAGTCTGCACCTTCCATGTGAGCTCAGACCTTTCTGGAGCCCATGGAGGGCATCAGGATCTGCTCTCACAGGGGAGAGACCCCTGCCCTTCTCCTCCACGTTCAGCCATCCCTGAAGAACATGACATGATAAAACTGTCTTTTAAGAAGGTTTAAAGAAACTCCAAATTAAAATTCATGTGGGTTGCCCAGTGAGGAAAATTTTGAAGCCACAGAACTACACCTGTGCTTCCTTTTACAATCAGAGATTAATTATCTTAGTGTTAAGGCTACTCATGTAAAGCCTGAGGCGTTAATTAACTTAATGTAAGTGACAGAGTTTCTCTAATAACATTCAGCTATTTGACAACAGACCTGGTAGTTATTTCAAATTGTTGTGGTTATTCCAAATAAAATTTAACTATGCAAACACACTTGGTTCCTAATTTTACCTGGGTTTATGTTAATAGGCTTATTCTTATCTTATACGTATCCCTTTTCAGATTTTTCATTTAATGTCTTGGAAAACATAAATGTGCACATTTCAGTGGCAACTTAGTTTTTCAGACTATATCACAAGTTCTTAAAGATGCATACATAAAATCAGTAAAAAATCCACCAGGATCTTAGGCACTGCTTTACATGTATGAGATGATATCTGTAAAAGAATTCAATCAGAAAATTCATTACAAAATGTGAGAAATGGCCCAGAACCTCCAGTCTAGTGTATGCTGAAATTTATGAAGTGGTGTTAAGGGAAAATTGTTTCCAGAAGGCATCAGATAAGATAGCAAAGATAAAGACTTCCAAACAAGGAACTGGAAAACAGACACACAGTGATGCCCAAAATAAGCCTTTTTAATTCCAGGTACCAATGCCCTAGTTAACAAGTAGATCTGTATTCACTCATGTGAAACAAGACTGGGGATTATAAATGTTCCTGTCCCTGAAAACAGATATTATGAAGTATGTTAATAGTAATGGAGTATTCTCAACTGAGGAGGTGAAACCTTTTAGAGGAAGAAAAAGACTAAATTTGAGGTTTTTCACTGACACACTTAGGGGTCTGTGTGCCTACATGTACATATAGAGGCCACGTGAGCTCACAGAGTATTGTAAAAACACAGGCCCTGAGTTTCTCAGTCTTTTTAATATTGAAAGGTGAAACAGCTAAGGTGATACTACCTTCCTGTTGTGAAACACCCTCAAATGTTTCCTTTCACGTGAAATGTCTTTTGAACAGGACCACCTAAGTCCCTGGGGCTACAGTAGCAGTAACTAGGCAGTAACTGGTGTAATTTACTGCAAAATTTGTGTACAAAAAATCTACTTCCACAGCACGCCAGAAGGACACATGTAACAATTAATATTTCAGGACTTAGAACTCATAAAGTAAAATTCAGAAACCATAGATCCCAAACCCAACCACATTAGGAGAATCACTGTACAAAAACCAAGCCTGAACGGTTTCCAACTAATTAAAACCTAATAACCATAGTAAGGCTTCCAGCTCTGCATGCTTCACTAAACATTTAACTTTCTCCACTAACTTTTATTTCATATATTTTAGCAATATTTGTGTCTCTTGATGCATTGCTGATTTTCCCAAGTCTTTCTTCCACACTGATTTCCTCAGGTGCCTGAGTCAACCCTTCAGAGAGGATGTTCCTCTCTGAACTCAAGCCTGGTGCAGCTGTTTTGAGGTGTTTAACCAGGGCAGCAGCATCCACTGGGCTGAGTGGGAGCAAGGTAAAGGCAGACTCCTCTCCTGGTGATGCCTGTAACCTCCACCCAGCCTCTGAAAACGGCCCTGACCCTGCTGCACCACTCAGCAGCAATTTTCTGCTGGGGAAGGGAGGGTGGAAGGATCAGGACAAACCTTGCAGGCACAGCAGGGCAGCTGCTCAGACCCCACGCACTCTGCCCTTACACAAACCTCATGTAAGAACCACAGCAAATCTGACCCATAGCAAAAGGGGCCTCCTCGCTCTTCTTTCAGCCACCCAAAGGCTGGGCACAGTTGTTCAGGAACAGCACAGTATTTGCTTGTTTTCCCGAAATCTTTCCTTCAAATGTCTCACAATTACGTGGAAGCTCATCTTTCATTTCAAACAACGGCCCTCTGGGGCCTTCACGGAAACCCCGACGTGAATCCTACACACACACCAGGAACCAGACAGGTCCAAAGATCTCCAAGTCTCTTACTGCTACTGCTTTCCATCCTCCAACCTCTCAGCATCTGAGTTTAGCAACACTGCACAAAAGCTCAAGGCATAGGACTCACCATTTCTTCCTTTCAGGCTTGGGGCTGTTATCTGGCTCACTCTGGGGAGTGAGGAGAGGGAGCATTTTGGCTGGTCTGCTGGGAAGCAATCCCTGCTGCCCAGCAAAGCTCACACTCTTCCATTGTGGAATCACTGCTGTCACTAACAGCAGGCTTCACACCATGAATGTTCAGGCTAAAAGCAAAACCTCTACAGCTTCTGAAAAATGGACAGCCCCTGTAGCTCCAGACAGGACAGACTTCTGTTTTCTTTGAGTGGGTGCAGAAGGCTTTGGTACATTTACTGACCAGGCTATACATTCTGTCATCTGGAGCCTTCTGCTTGCCCTTTATTTGCAATTTTTCAAAGAAACCCTTCTGTGAGGCAGGACATACTGTTGACAAGTCTATCCCTCCCTCCACAACAACAACCCTGCACCAGCTTTCCTGCCTTTATCAGAAGCACCCAGGAGCACCGAGTTGGGAATGAGAATGCACTGAAGCACAAAGTGGCTTGGGATTATAATGAACTACTGACCCTTAACAAACAATTTGGTAAATATAAACAGTAGTTTGCTGTGGTGCCCTACTCAAGTACATCCAGGCACAGCAAGCAGGTGATTCTCAAGGTGTACTGCTCCTGCCTGAGGAGGAGCAGAGCACAAAGCTCATGGCCCAGCCAAGCCTTTCAGTATCAATGCCAACTTGCCACAACTGTTTCTAGATGGCTTTCTAGTAAGAAAACTGACCAAATGGGTAACAAAAATGAAATGACCAAAGAGATTATGTCAGGTACTTTTAATGAGGCATTTTTAAATTAATTATTTCTTCCTAAACACTAAGAGGCTCCAGTCTGTTGGTAATGTGGCTACAGACTCACCTGGACAAAAAGCATCACATCAGACCTCTGAGAAATGGCAGCAAATGTTGCGGTCAGGAGATACAGAATCTTTTTTTCTTCTTCTTCTTCTTCTTCTTCTTCTTCTTCTTCTTCTTCTTCTTCTTCTTCTTCTTCTTCTTCTTCTTCTTCTTCTTCTTCCTCTTTTTTTTTTGTTTTTAATGCTGCTTGTTTAATTTGCTTGTTTCATTTCCCTTAAAAATACCATCTGGCAGAAAACTTATCTCAGAAATCAACACCCAGGTCTAAGAGAGAAACTCTGCTCTATGAACTACTCTGTGTTATCAGCTTTCCTAACTGGCAACTTCAGCTCACTCAATAGTTGCTCACAGCAGCTATTTCAAAGCGTAGGCTTGAGAAATAATCCCTTGCAACAGCTACTTGTGCAGAAGGTCAACACATCATTTTATATATCTCAGAAACATTTACCACCTTCAAAATCTTAGAAAGTTTTTAAATCTTTTTTAAAATAGGGGGAATTATTCAGCAGCACCTCCCACGCAGTGAATGACAGAGATGACACAAATTTTGACAAGACAGCTGCAGTTGTGGAGTGGTTCAGACATACTCATCCCTGTGTCCAGGGACAGGCTTTGGGTCATGCCTGGAATGGCACAGGGAGCATTAACTGTGCTCATGCAGAAGTGCTATTTTATTTTCAGATTACACAATGGTATGAACCAACCCATTCCCCTTTTCATCACTTTAGACCCCATACTGAGGAAAACAGTATTCTGGTTCTCATTCTTGTATTATGATTTAAGCAAGCAAGTTGCACACTGTGCTTTATTTTAGGCTTCAAGAGCAGCAGAAAAAAAGAAAAGCAGCTGCACCCAACTGTAGCAAGTATCAGTATTTTCTAAATATTTTTGTCCATAATTTGATTCTGTAATGGATAATGAGATTGTAGGGTATAAACATATAAATCCCTTGGATACAGGTAGTATATGTCAAGTGTACTACCTATAGTACCTATAGTACCTATAGTATCATAAAATCCCTATGCTTTCATTTAAGAATTTGTAAACCTGCAAACTTCTCCAAACTTCTAAGAATGATGCCTTTCTTAAAAATGAGTAAACATGCAATAATAAATAAAACTCATATCTATGTACCACTGGCTTTTTTTCCTTCAATCATGGGAAAACAACAGCATTAGTATTCAAGTTTAGTTGTGGTTGATCAAACATTTACTCTTGCACAGAGGCACGGCTTCCCAAGGCCACTTGGAAAGTTGACAAATCAAAGCAGAGAAAGAGCTTTGACTCTAACAGGAGTTATTTTAACCTGAAGTAATTTACAGTTTACTACACAACTTATATGCTAAATTAGACTATTGAATTTATCTGAAAGAGACTTAAGACATACGCCTATGGTCCAAGGAACACGAATATTGGGTCCATTTCACTTTCAATTACTAAGGTCTTTGCATTAGACCAAGCAGACAACCTAAATTAGTTGAAACTCTGAAATATTTGCAAAATTGAACTGGTATAGGTTAGCTTGTTACCATAAAAAAGGTAAAGTCTTCATTTATTTACAGCAATTCTAAATGGAGCAAAGAGATTTCTGAAAGAGCAGAGAAGAACCAGGGTCTGTGCACTCCACTCCAATTAGTTAGAGATGACAGCTTTCTGGACTACCTCCTAAACTCCCAGAAAACTCTGTGTAGCTAGCAAAAAAGGAAGCAGAAACAAAAATCCAGTATTGATTTCAGTACTCCATAGTGACCAGGTTAAAACTCATTTTTTGTTACACATCTTCGTGTCTTTCACCAGATTTTTATGGGGGTTTTTTACTATTATTATTTTTTCCTTTTCAAGAGACTACTGTAGTATCACCAGCATCTTCACTCTCAGAGTTTCTTTGATAGAGAAAACTTTTTACTGAAAAATTATATAAGCTTGATTGTTGTAACAAGTTCACAGGAACTGGGGTTGTTTGTGAGGTCTGAACATATATTTCAACTTGCATTACTTATACTTGTGGACGTTGTATTTTAGAGAAGAAAATACCAGATCCCCAGATTTTAGGGAATTTCAGACACTTGGAGAGGACTTCAGCTCTTTCAGTCGGTAAAACAAGCATCATACTGCCATCTAGTGAGCAATGTAAAAGTGACCGGCACATCAAGGTGCATAAATATTTCTCATTACAAGCCATTTCTCTCTTTCATAAGTACAAATAGAAGGGCAAAGCAAATTTAGGCATGGAACACTGCTAGAAAATAGATACTATAAAAAGCTTTGCAAGATAAAAGTAAAGAGGCACAGGGCAAGCCAGTATAACATCAGGAGTTGGGAGTTCTTTATGACCACGTTATCCCAGCATCCTGGGATGCAGCCTTCTCTCCTACATACCTCACGGGATCACCCATGCTTCAGACAGTAGGGTCTATTCTTTGACATTAGCTAAATATTCCATTTTCCTTCACTGCCCAAATGCAAGGCATGCAGCACACTCATAAGCTTGAGCAAGGCTACCCACAGATGAGGCATCCCCCAGGAGTCACCAATAAACATCAGCAATATCTGTCCCCATTCTGGTTTGAGAGAACATGAAATTAGGTTGCCACAGGGCTTCTTTCCATCCCTGAGGCTGTGGTTCAGGCACCTGCAAGGACAAGACATAACTTTGCTTTGTCTGAGCAGAGAGGGGACAAATTTTCCACCTTTTCCCAAAGGCTGACTGAGTTCAGAGTGCTCTAGGCTCAGTTCAGATCTGAGAAGGCAGAATCAAGGGTGGGGGCCGAGGCAGGAGCCTGTGAACCCCTGTGAATGTCACTGATGGAGGTCACTACACTTGACACAGTGGGATCACTGCCCTGTGGGTGAAGGTCTGTCTTGGTCAGCACCACCAGACAAAGCCAGCTAGGTGATTTTGGCTAGCAAGCTCCTGGCTGTGATGCTCTCAGGGCACAGCAGCAGCATGCTGCCAACAGCAGGTCCAGATGTCCAGCATTGGCTTTCCAGTGCAATTCCTCAGCTGTCCTTCACAGTCCACTGACCTGTAGAGAACAGCATATGTCTAACAGGTGCTGTTCAGCACTGACTTTCTCTGTCCCCGTCAGTACAGCTGTCCAAAAATTGTGCTAGTGCACAGAGATGTTTGGGGCACTTTCTTTGAATACATACTTGTTAAAGGAAGAAAAAATGAGACAGAGCATAAACACACTTGTAAGCCACCCCCAGGTGACAGCCAAAGGTCCTGCAAGGACTACATGATTTGTCAACTCAAGAAGGTGGTTTCACAATGTTTGTTTTTATTCACAAACTGGTAGATTCTGTCAGCACTTACAGAGGCAGAAGAAAGCTTGGAACAGGAGGTGCTTTAGAAACCATACTCCCCCCTCACTGGTGACTGGCAGTACCAACCACCCTTTGTTGTCACGCTCAGTCAAACACATCAGTAACGTGCTCTGCCCTGCTCCTATCACACAGACCCTGCAGGGTTTCTGACACCGATGACATAGGAAGCAGAGCTGGCTGGAGGAGAAAGGGAAAGAAATGAAGCAGAACTTTTCTATCGCAGGTGTGTTTGAAGAGGAAAAACATAAATTCATCTCTAAACGCTAATGTATTCCCCAAAGGTAGGCTGCAGGAATAAACATATCTATGATGCTTCTATAGTATAAAGTGGCAGATTTTACAAAGTCTATGTTTGTGTTTATTCAGTCATACTGCTTCCACTAGCTGACAACACAAGCAGCAGCGAGAAGTCAGGATGCAGCTCCTGTAAAGGCAAATGGCACCACCCAGAACTTCTCAGCCTGATACACTTTTTCTTCAAGGCCTCTTTGCAGTCAGCACACACACAGCTGACCCCGCCAGTCTGGCCTTAGCAAAAGCCAAAGAGAAGTCTTCCCTAATTGTTAATTTTAATTATGGTGATTCTGTTCCAATCCCTCTCACAAAACAGATGTTTTCTACCCTCCTTTCTCCAGCAAAGTTTCCTATGCTACAGATTTTTTTTTTTTGTCATGCACAATGAGCAATGCAATATATTTGTTAAAATGTCCCTGTAAACCATGAGGAGGATAAAACCAACTGCTAGTTTCACCAGCACAATATTGAACATCTGCTCCATCTGTTCCAGGAAATGGTGACAAGCATCTTGCTAAAATATATTACCCTAATTTTTCTAAGATATTTTTATGTTCGGTCATTTAAATTGCAGTGAGGTAATTTTATCACCACACAGAACCTCCATAGCCACTTCTAAACTGCTTCAGTAGCCTAAATCACTCCCTGCTTCCATAACTTTAGTGCCACGGTGGCAGTGACATCCTGCCACTATCAAGCCCTTTGCCAAAACTGAACCTTCCTCACGGGCCTGGATACAGCATGACAAGAGGAACACTGCCTGAGTGCAGTGGGGGAAAGGAAGGATTTAAGAGATTTCCCTTCACTCATGCTAAGCCTTCCTACCTTCAGATGAGCTGTATGAGGATGAAGGTAGCAGTGTTTCTCTTATCACATTTTAACAGCATCATTTAATATCACCAGTTTAAACACAACGATCAGTATTCAGCCAAGTATTTAACCACTGGGAAAAGAAAGACTGCTGCCTATCTTCTCCATTTAGACACTGAAGAGTGATATAAATTTCATCCTGGATTCCATTTATGAATTTTTTCATTTTTTTAATCACTTGCAGAAGTCTTGAGAGTACAACATAGACCAGAAAGTCTTTCTTGTTGCTCTTTTGAACTCTGTTCCATGCCTATATATACTTAATCACATATGAACCTCAAATTAATGCTATTAAAATAACATTATATTCTGCAGATAAAACCCATTTTTGTCCTTCAGCATTTTCTCCACTCACAAGAGGCCTGCTTTTTTCAATTTTTACTGCATTGATTTTACTGTTTTTCTCTCTCATTTTGAGATATGTAGGAATATCTTTCAACTGAAGGATGTTATCATTATGCAAAGTGCATACCTTGCAACTGCTCTTTCTTTATCCAACCTCACTGTATGCCTGCCTACCTTTCAAATCACGGCCATTTCCTACAACTCAAAACACCAGCACAAAGAAAAGAGCAGGGTCAACCAAAATAACTTTCTCTGTGAACTCACAGAGGCCATGACTGTCACTTTTCTTATGAGCACTGAGATTGAGGAAAGCTTGATATTAAATTCAGTGCTACTAGAGTTAGATCGTGTAAGACAGCAATCTATCAACACATTTTAGAAAGCTTAAATGTAAAGCTCATCTGATTCTGAGATCAGTGGGATTTCACAGATTGTTTAAGTGTTTTTTTCTACCACAGGTAGGGTGCTTAACAGGAGCAACTGGGTTTTTTTCTTCATCCTCCTTTTAATGATATGACCTTTATAGGGGAGGGGTGTCAAACTCAAACAGCAGCACCGAAAAGAACAGGTTTTATCCTGCTTTCCACACTTTGGGAGGTATAAACAGAGAATAGCAACCATCAACTCCCTGTGAAAAAAACAGGACAAGGGGATCTCATGTGCCATCAAGTCCATTTCCCCTTTAGGCAGACGTTTAATACAATTTTTCTGTAATTCCACACATGCTGATCAAGTCTGGTAAATATGCAGGTGTTTTTCTCCCATACTCATCAGAGGGTGGTTCCAGAGAGCCTTACACTTCTGACCCTCAGTAATCTTCAATCCCTTCCTTCAGGTAGGCAGATGCACCCATAAAAGATCATTACCATGGCAGTAAGGATATGAGTGGCATGACCCTAACTTGTATAACCTAGACTGGAACTAAAAGCAAATACCACAAGAGAGGGAGAGAAAAGGAGACATTTCTGGATAGAAGTCAGAGCTTTGGGAGAATAGAACACTAAAATCATAGGTTAAGAAGTCCAATCATGCCTGCAAGATCTTGTTTCTCCCACTCCTGTGAATTTAATTTTGTGAAGTATCTTTCTAAAGACTGAAATCTGTTGCAGGAAACAACAAAAATATTAGGATTTTTTCAAGACACAACATATAAGCACAGGTGCCCTGATAATCCTTCTTTTACAGAGCCTTTATTCTTCGAAAATGGCCATCATTTTCTTTTGCCTTTGCTCTTTACATTACNAAAAAAAAAAAAAAGAAAGAGATAGAGAGAGAAAAATTGTACTGCCCATTCTAGCACAGGTACCATACCATCCTGAAGCATTTATCACAAATCATCTGCAGAGACAGGCTGGAATGCAGACCTTCCTGACATTGTCAGTCTGCAAAACTGGACCACCAGTTTTCCCAGAGAATGTCATCCACAGTGCTCAAATCACAAAAGGTCATCACTTTTGTTAATGGATACCTCCAGCTCTTTCATACCCTTATTTTTAAGGACCCTGAGTACAATTTAATTGATACACTTGACAGATGACCTGACCTGTCCCTGTCCAATAGGTATGCCTAGTTCAACCAGAAATTGTGCTGCAAAGTTCTTGTCACAGCCTACTGACTGTCTTCAAAATCTTGGTTTTAACTGCACTGTGGAATTACATTCTATCTACAACATACATAATTGTGACATATGCTTATCTGTGGCATATGTAATTGTTTTGTGATATGAGCCACAATCTACTCAGCACTGAGAAAAATGACCTCTCACAAGGCAAACTTGAACCAAGGCATCTGAGTCACAGATACAATCACAGCGCTGGAG
This sequence comes from Aegithalos caudatus, assembly GCA_013389925.1. Taxonomy (NCBI): domain Eukaryota; kingdom Metazoa; phylum Chordata; class Aves; order Passeriformes; family Aegithalidae; genus Aegithalos; species Aegithalos caudatus. The sequence goes on along the minus strand of WEIU01011288.1, from coordinate 33,974 downwards.
CATCTCTTCTGTAAGCATTGAGGTTGTTCAGCCTGGAGAAGAGAAGGTTCCAGGGAGACCTCAGAGCAGCCTAAAGGGGGATTATAAGAACGATGGGGATGACTTTTTAGCAGGGCCTGTTGTGATAGGACAAGGAGTAATGGTTTTGAATTACAATCCAGTAGATTAACACTAAATATAAAGAAGAAATTTTTACAGTGAGGATGGCAAAACACTAGCACGGGTTTACCAGAAGCGGATGCCCCAACCCTGGAAACATTCAAGGGGTGGACAGGGCTCTGAGCAACCTGATCTAGCTGAAAATTACCGTGGTTGGAGGGGTATTAGAATAGATTATATTTAAGGGTCCCTTCCAACCCAAACCATCTTGTGATTCTGTGAATTACAGCACTTAGTATTTAATTTGTGTCTACAGAAATTAACCACACTCTTACACAGTCACCATGTGCACTACATGGTGCCCATCCAGGGTCACTGCCCAGCTGGCAACAATTCAAGGTTTGGGGCCTGAGGCCCCTTTTCCACATTTCCTGTACTCAGGAGGCCAGAATGCACAAGCTGCACTCGGCATAGCTGGGTATGACCGCGAGTGGGGCCGTGCCCACAGAACCCACGCTGCCACAGATGATAGCAGATGGGAAGTCTCTCACAGTCACAGTTTCCTTCTGCAATCACACACGTGTACTTCTCCCCTCTGTCTCTACACACGTACATGATTCCCCGCAGCACGAGGCCGCAGCCCCACCGGGACTTCCCGCGCTCAGCGCCCGGCCCACGGACTGGGCTGGGCCCGGGGCGGCTGTGCCGGGCTGTGGTTCCTATGCAGGACCCGAGGTGACTCGGGGTGGCTGTGCTGGGCTGCGGTTCCTATGCCGGGCCCGAGGTGACTGATCTGCCCCGGGGTGCCTGTGCTGGGCTGCGGTTCCTATGCCGGGCCCGGGTGGCCGTGCGGGTCTGGCAC
>WEIU01011288.1:0-32662 GCA_013389925.1 Aegithalos caudatus | reverse complement strand
CCTGCCCTTCCCTTCCCCACGCCCGCTCTGCCGGCGGCCTCCGGGCCGGGGGAGAAGGGAAGGAGCGGGGAGGGCGGAACGGCCCCCGCCAGCTCCTTCCAGACCCGTATTCCCATCGTGGTCACCGCTGCCGCCTCACGGGCGTCCAGCAAGGTCCGTGGTTCGAGAAATGGCGAACGAGTTCAGGGAAGCGCTTCGGGGGATACACAGGAATGTTTTGTGCTCACGCTGCGATCAGAAACAATGAGCGGGCACCTCTCGTAACCCTCTGCCGCCGCGCTGGGCTTGCCGCTGGTTTTGTGTCTGTGCCCTGTGGCGATTTAAATGCTTTACATGACAGACGTGGGGACAAACACCGTAAATCGCGTCGCTGTGAGATGTTCAGGGACGCCTGCTCAAAGTCCCGTCCTGCAGGACAGAGAGTACAGAGAGATCACACAGGAATTATGTTCCCTATGAGAATTTACAGCTTTAAAATCTTTTTCCTTTACTGGGCCAGGGCGTACGTCCTGTTTTAAACGTTTGCAAGCAGATGCTACCAAAAAAGAAAAAGGAAAAGCAGCCAAGATATTTGTAACCAATGTTGTTTGGGGTTTTGTCCCTTTGCAATGGAAGTTATTACAGACAGATGTTTATAACTGCAAAAACAATTACCTTAATTTAGAAAGGGGTCAAGATATGCAGTATTTTGTTTAACATATTTTTCTTCTCCCTCCTAATCTGAAGGTCCTTGTTATACATCCTTGCTAACTATATTCTGCAGCTGTGGGTCCTCCTAAGAAAAGGGGAGCCAAACAATTCAGGCACCATCCAGATAATATTTAAGATTCCACATTTTTTGCTCAGAAGTTTTTCCCTAATTTGCTGGAGATGTATGTCAATGTCCTTGACATGGCAAGTGTATTCAGATCACCTTGTCATTCCAGCATACCCTATCCTTTGTCTCAGAATTCACAGTGGTATGAAAATAGTACCTGGCAGATAAATTTTTTATAGATTCAAGGTTAATCCCTTCTGATAGGAATAGTAAATATATTTCATGCTTTTCAGCTGGATTTTTTTTTAACACAACTCTCTTCAAGTTAAAATTAGCTTAGGAGTTGTAATTTAATAAACATATGCTGCATTTTTAGGCATTTGTCTCTAAACATGTTGTGGCATGTAATTTTTGTGGACCAGAATTCCAGACAGGTTTCCATGGCTAAAAAGTAGCAAAGTGAATTTGAACTATCTTGTGCTTCTGCTTCCCAACAGCTGTTCCTAACAAAGCAATGAAAGTATCTGAAATATTAAAGAGCTTTCCCCTTCAGCCTAGCAGGTGCCTTCAGCTGGCAGTGCACACACAGGGTTTGTTCAGTAGGTCCAGATAAGGTTTGTGTTGCCTTGATTATCAGTGATCAACAGGCTCATGTATGAGCACAAGTTGGTCAGATTATTTACTTTATATGTGTAGTAAAGTCTTCATTTCTTCATCATTCTGTCCCCCCCTGTTTAAAGCTGGAAAGCAGTTTCATCTTGGAACGGTGCTGCAGGTTGTTTCTCAAGCGACAGGAAGAACAGCTGTCCTTGGACAGCTTGGTTTGAACACAGGTGTTATATTCTGACTTTTAATCCAACATTCTTTGCATTTCAGTCTCCAAGCCAGCACCTTACTGGGAGGGAACAGCAGTCATTAATGGAGAGTTTAAAGAGCTGAAGTTAACAGATTATGAAGGAAAATATCTTGTCTTCTTCTTCTATCCTCTTGACTTGTAAGTAAGAGCACTGTAGGCGTACCAAGACTGAGTGCAGCTATGCTAGATTCATAATTCATTAATTCTTCTCTTTTTTTGAGGTCTTGTATTTTTGTTTGGTAAGAATTTGGGAGAGAAGAAAGGAGTGACAGAAGAAAATATATTCTTTGCATTTGTTTTCTCATCATGCATTGGTAAAATTGCAACACAATCTTTGTCCTAATAACTGTCCACTAATTTGTGTCTCCACACAAAACAACTCTGTAGTTACCCAGTTAGGCAGACTCTGTGTTCTGTTTCATGCTGTAAATCAGTGCTGCAAATAGAAGAAAGCATCCCATCTACTTTAGTTTCTAGAGTGTATATAGTGTATCCAAGAGGTGACACTTTCCCTTTAAGCTCATCCCATAACATCCTAAGAGCACTTAACATTAACCTCCTTTAGAATGCAGTAACTTCACTACTGAGTGAAAACATCTCTGCTTTTTAAGGGACAATTCCATTCTTTTCCACAAAAGGGAGATAAGAGGACAGAGATGCATAATTACTTTTAATATTATAACATGATTACCTTTACTACTTTAATTGTTCTTTAACAGAAAAAGCTGAAGACAAATTAGTTAAAACTTGCAGACTTGCACAGCAACAACAAATTATAGTGTGATCCTCTGAAAAAATTGGTGTATAGTACTTGAATTCAGCCACATTTGTAAAGTCTAAAAGAAAGTAACTGTACAAGCTCTGAATCCAGATTGTAAAATAACCATAGATTTATAGTCTTCAGAAATAATCCATTTGTAAGCTGGAGTCTGAGGGTGGAGGATTTGTCAGGCAGCGTTTTGGTTAAATACTTGAAGAAGCAATAAAACTAAGCAAAAGCTGAAATAATTTGTGATAAATACACCATTTTAAGTTAGGCAGAGAATTTACTGGCTTTCTCATGAAATTTTGACTTTTATCTTGTCTTAAATCATCTAGTACGTTTGTCTGTCCAACGGAGATAATTGCCTTCAGTGACCGAATTGAAGAATTCAGAGCAATAAATACTGAAGTAGTAGCATGTTCTGTGGACTCAAAATTCACTCACTTAGCATGGTATGTATTATCTTACTCTTGTCTTTCACTAAACATTATTCTTGGTTCCAACTTAGCAAAAGAACAGTACTCCCCAGATTTTTAGCCTGTGTAGGCATATCATAATGTGTGAAAGAGTGATGCTATTGACACAAATGTTTAAAATAAATTTTAACCCTAGTGTGTGGAAGTACCTTTATTTTTTAAGCTTGTTTAATGTGTAATGCTTGCAATATGTCATGTCTCAGTCCAAAAAAATACTACAAATACAGAAATAAAATATTAATGAAACTATCATTAAATGCTTCACATTGTCCCAGTTCCTGAGTATGTTGGCATAAAGCAAATGTGACTGATGAGAAAAAGCTCATCATTAACAGATGTGGCCAAAATCTGCAACAGAGGTACTGAACATTTTGTTCAAACCACAAGTACTGTTCATCTTCTTCATGTGCAGAACAGAAAAAATGTCACTTGCACTAAATCCTTCTGTCCACACTGATGTAGTTTGTGATTTCTGACTTGTGTAGGGAATATAAATCTGTATGAGAAATACATCTCTATGTCCTTTCCTTCAAAGGATTAATACTCCTCGTAAACAAGGAGGACTTGGACCAATGAAGATTCCCCTTCTTTCTGATCTGACACACCAGATTTCAAAGGATTACGGAGTGTATCTGGAAGATCAAGGACATACACTTAGGTATTTCACTGGGTTGCAGTTTCCTTGGGTTTTTGCTAGGGTAATACTTACTGCTTTATATTTAAACAAGCATTTGAAATTTTTCTTTTAGAGCAGCTTTTACTTGGGGATTTATGGCAAGTAGCAAATATTGAAGAACACAAAGATATAGTAAGTCAGAAGAGGGGTCAAGGTTAATATGCTATTTAACAGCAGGCATCATACCTTGTGTGGACAAATATGCAGGACTCCCCAGAACTGCAGTTGCTCAGGGACCTCCCAGGTCCAAGTCAAGATTTACGTTACCTAAAGAGATATGTTTGCCTAAAACTTAATAGTTTCTTTTGGGATCCCTGTAATGCCCTACCATCTGCAGCATCCTCTGGCAGGGCCTGTCAGAGCTTAGTTCTATGTTCTATAAAGAAATATCTTATTTTTTTTTTTGTTTTAACTGGAGCTCAGCTCATGTTCTCTGATACCCAGGTAAAGAATAGTAAGTTACTGGTGGTGAGTATTATACAGTGTTTGCAACTATCAAATTCCTCCTATCCAGCAGACATAAAATAGTGCGTGAAAGCACCACTATCATTAATTCTGTTTCCTAACACACCTACAATTCTTTTTTTTTTTTTTGTCACAGAGGCCTTTTCATTATTGACAATAAGAGAATCCTTCGACAGATCACAATGAATGACCTTCCTGTTGGGAGATCAGTGGATGAAACACTTCGTTTAGTACAAGCATTCCAGTACACAGACAAACATGGAGAAGGTGCTCTTTTAAATATTGCCATATTGGAGATTGTTCTACTTAGCCTGGAAGCTGCATTAGCTTTTTGGAGGAAAGATGCTCATTAGCATTAAGGACTGGCCTCATACAGTGACTGAAGTGGTTTGATTGCCCTGCTTGATTCCATGGTCTCAGGTCCTTAGGTTTTGTCTAGAATAGTAATTTACATTTTGCTTCACATCCATGAGAATGAGAGGGTAAAGCATTCCTTAGTCTGAATTTTGGCATTGTGTACCATGTGCCACGAGCAAAATTTGTACAAAATATGTGGCTGTGAAGAATGAGGCCCAGTATTTCAGTACATTTTTGCATACTAAAATAGTGGTCATCCTTGTCCTGTGCCATTCAGTGAGGACCTGTGACAAGTAGTTGAGAATGTTTCATGTCAAGATACATGGATTGTGGATACATGATACAAGATACATGATATTGTGGAAATTATAGCACCATTACTTGTGTTTTCTGTCTAAGTGCTGTGTGATCATCTTTCCCCAGCAAAGAATTTTTACTGTCTTCAGATCATTACTTTGAATCAAGAATTCTTACTCATCCAGTTCTAGCATGGGGCGAATTTTTTCACGTTTCTTTAAATAATTTATTTGAAGATTTGTTTAAATATGATTTAAACATTTAGCAGCTTAACTTCCAGTTCAACTCAATGTCACCAGGCATTTGAAAGTATCTTTATATTAAGGTACAAATCATTATTCTGCTGTGCTGGACAGCTGTGAAAAAATAGATGGTGATACTTAGGCTATGCAATCTGACTAAGGAAATTTACCCACATTTAGTTAAAAAGCCAGCTTACAGAATGTTGATTTGCAGCGTTTCTAGAATACCACATTTTTTTCCTAGCTTTTACATGAATGTTGAGAGGAGCCTGTGTAGACACCTCATTGGTTTCTTTGCACAGAATAACAGTTCTCCACAATTCCCACTAGCAGTGGGGCATTCTGTCTGTCAGCATGTCTTCAAGCAGTGTAATATGACATAACTGCTTGGGCTGCAGCCTCTGAGCAGATGAGAGCTTTACTCCAGAACATGCAGCTGGTGGTCCCAGGGCTCCCAGCCACACTGTGGTAAGAACATGCTGCAATCCCTTTGCTCCTAAGCACAGCTACAAATAAAATCAGTCTCTTGTGGAATCCTTGAACTGATCCCTTTGCTAAAAAATGCCCCTAGTTTTGGTTTTAAAGAAAGGTTAGGTCTCTGTGCAGTCACCTGAATTTTATTGCAAAACTTCTGTTTTCCTAGAATAGGTGTTCATTCTCAGATACTTTGCCAGTACTTTGTGTAGAAGGGCACAAGAATTAAACTAAGGCATAGGTATCTATGAGAGATCTGCAGTTTTCAGGTAGCAGAAGTGGTGGGTGGTGTCAGGAATAAACTACTAGGTCACCATGCCATGTGTAAAGAAAACTGCACATTTAATAGTTTCAGATACTGACATGTGACACTTCATGGTGTTTTACTTCAAGGTCAAAGAGAGAATATTAAGCACACAAAAGTCTGTGTGTATAAAAATACTTTAGCTAACTTTGTCCCTTTTTTTTTTCAGTTTGCCCTGCTGGTTGGAAACCTGGCAGTGAAACAGTAAGTCACTGTTTATATTAACATGCATGTAGTATTAACAAGCACTCAGTTACCATTTCTACTAGAGCCAAATCCAAAATCTTAGCAACTCTCAGTGAGAAGGTATGAGTAATGTTGCATTATTTAACTTACACTATTTGGATCACTACTGATTTCGTATGGGGATTGTTTCCCTCACACTAGACATGTTCCAGTTGTTTCAAACTCCTGGTCTGTGAACAAAGTTCACTTGATCAGCATTGAGTTTGTGATCAAGAACTTTTTCCTGTTAACACCTGATGAGGGAAAGTACAAAATTCTTGTGTTTGTTGTATGTTCTTGGTTATTTGTCCATATAAATTCTTGGTGGTTCTTACTGCAGATCCTGGGCACTACCCAAAAAAAGAAAGATAAAAGTTCCCAGGCTGCTGTGGTATGTGCCAGAGGCAGTGCCACTATCAGCACTCCAGCAGGGAGCATTGCTTTGCTGTGCAATTGCCCTCCCTTCTTTGTTACTCCTGGGCTCCATGTGACTGGAGGCAGAGGAGCCAGAGTTCACATAAATACTCACAGAACTTGTTTGTGTTCCCTGGCCCAGAGCGAGCCTCAGCAGAATAATGAAACTTTCACCAGAGCTCTGAGCTGCCTCGTTCAGATGAGATCACTGTCACTTATTTGAGCATGTGGCTTCCTTCTGAACCATCTGGTGATGACAGAACACTGTTGTTAAAGAGCTGGCTCAACAAAAAACAGATCCAGCAGCCTCTAAGCAGAGTTAGTGAGCATTGTACTTGATAGTGAAAAACAGTGGAATGTTAACTGTGTTTCTTTGTTGGATGTGAAAGTTTCCTAGGATGACTTGTGGCTGGGAGTCAATTTTTTCAGGCTAGCAGAGGAGTGTGATAATGGGGGAAGCTGGGTATTAAGACTATGAAATGAAAGAGGCCCAACATTCATATTTTGGCACTGGAAACTTCTGCACTCCATAAGTAGGATCACCTAGATAACATGACATTAATATATTTTCTAAAAACCAGTCTTACAATGCTGATATTAACAGCTCCAATCCCTTCCACAGAATAATCTTAATAATTATAATCTTAAGCATTCTCCACCTCCTCTGTGCAAAAGATGCAGACAATAGTAGAGTAGTTGAAAAAGCCTTTCTCAAAGATGTAGTCATGCCTTCTAAATGTGTTTGATTTAATTAGATCAAACCAGAGGAAGCCATGAGAGTGTGGTGGCCAAGGGAAGAACTGTAAGTAAATTCTAAGCCTTTAGACTACAGATACTAATTTACCAAAATATCTTGCTTTTGGGGCAAGCTGTCAAAATTCTTCCTCTGGTAGGCTGCACTCTCTCATACCTCATTTGGTTGGATCTCTGCTACTGCTGTGAGGTACCTTTAGAGATGAGCAGTAATCTAGTACCAAATCAACTGATAAATTACTCTTCAGTGTTGCTAGTGAGTTGGCAGTAACATCTTACTATGAAATACTGTGCTGTTCTGGCTTTAGAGTTTGATATATTTTTGTGGCTTTGGTTTTTGAGTAACATTTTCATTTTCTTTCTTGCACAGATAATTCCAGATCCAGCTGGAAAACTGAAGTATTTTGATAAACTAAACTGAGGCTCGCTTCTGTTGAATTAAATAGGTCACATTCAACTTGATTTTTGCCAATAAAATTTCATTAATTTTGGTACTTTTGTGAGTTTGATTAATATGTAATGGCAGTAAAACAACATCATTGTTTTTAACTTTTATAAAGTTTTGGTCCATTTGTATATTGAGCTTAATTGTCCAATTACAGCTTCAGATTAGGAAGTCCCATCCTTCTTGTTTTCTCTCTTCAGTCCACTGTTGTTTATGCTTTTATGCCTGAAAACCTGTGACACTTGTTCTCAAGCTAGAAAAGGATTTGTTTTGTCTCCCTACTCTGTGAAGAGAGCTTTTTAACACTTCATATGAGGCTCAGAACTACACCCCTAGGCAGCACAGAATCTGGAAAACATGAAAGCTAAATGCCAAAGGCTACTAATGTGCTGCTCCAGTCTGGGATGGCAAATACCAAGGGCAGCATGTAGAGGTGCTTTCTCCTGACTAGAATAAGTCACCTTGATTTTACTCTGTATTCTGCTTACATCAGCCCTGAAGCACCAAGAACACCACATAGAATGTTCAAATAACTCCAAGCCACTGCAGTGTGAGAAATGCAGGCCCAGCTATCACATGGATATCCAGCAGCAGCCCAGGGCACAAAATGAACACAACCCTTGTGCCCCCTTTAGACCTGGAGCCTGTGCCCAGAGCCTTGCCCACCTCTCCAGCCAGCTGGCTCTGTCACACCTTATGCTCTCCCAGCTGCAGGAACCTCTGGCACTGAGCCAGCCTGTGACACCTGATAAAGACACAGATGAGTTATCAGCACGTGTTGAACAGGTTCCACCCAGCTCATGGCTCCTTGCAGAGCCCAGTGAGCAATGAGTTACAGCAACACAGCCACAGGGTGTATTTCTGTAGCAGTCAGCACCAAGAGCAGCAAACTACAGCAGATGTCAAAAGCTGTGCAGAGCCTGAGTCGAGAACAGAAAACTGCTGAGAACACTTAGTGACAAGAAAACTGGGGCCAGCTGCATGCTTTGACCATTGCAGATTTAAGTCACAGCAGCATAGCTATGTCAACATTCAAGGGTTTTTATAAATGCCCATTTACATTTTAAACATGTGGCAAGGGATGGCATAGGGATGTTTTTTAATGTAGTTCAATGGGGATAAAAAGTGTTAGGGAAATAGTCCTTGGCAAAGACTTCAGTTGCCATGTGATTGTACTTGAAATGAACAAATGACAAAGCAGTCTGTTCTTCCAGTACTCCATGTGAAGTTTGAAATAGTGGAAAACTTAAATTTCATACATCTCTGCTTTCCCAAACCCCAGGATATATTCAGGGCCCTCACTTGGAAGAGCGTAAAATGCAGATGCTATTGTGAGCCTGTCTTCTACAGAAAAAGCAAAAATGCTCCTGCAAAGCAAGTACTGACTAATAACGAGACAGTGTCTTTAACTTCCTCTGCTATTCTGGGCAAGCCTCCCACACCCCTCTACTCCCCCCTCAGCTATTAAACTATATATGGTGGTGAGGTCTGCAGATGAAAGCCACCTCCAAGCAGGATGGATCTAGCTGAGAACTGGATGTCACTTCCAGAACTACTGAAGAAGCATCAATTCAGATAATAATAATGGCACAGATTTTTAATGTTATTATCTGATGCAGCCCTCTGCAGCCTTCCTGGCTTATGCCCACTCCTTGCCCACAAAAACCTCTTCCTCTGCAAACTCAAGTATATCCAAAAAATAAACACCACATTGCTGGGAGCCTGTACTGGTATTAGTTTACAGTTGGACTCAATCTTAGAGGTATTTTCCAATCTGCCAATGCCCAGCAGTGCCTCCAGCCCCATGGACAGGAGCCCTGCAGGGATGAGGATCTCTGCTGGCAGAGAAGTGCTCCAGTGTATTTTCTGTGCAGGTTTGGTCATCCAACTACATCTTCCACAAAAGGAGTCCCCCATTTCTCTTTCATGAAAGCTGAGTATTTACCCTTTTATTTTCCTGTTAGCCTGGGCCTAGCCCATGAAGAAATGATCTCTCCCGTGCCTAGTTAAGAGCAGGATCAGCAATCAAACCAGTGTCACCAGACAAAGGCTGGACTGAAAGTGCAGTAAAACCAATTGAGCATGCAGTGAGTTTAGAGCAGGTTTCTGAACTAAAACTGTTGCTCAATGGCCCACATTGCACCAGCTCCTGGAAACTTCATTCCAGAGTTCTGTACAATGTGACATGGCTGCAAAGGAATGGTCCCTATTTGAAAAAGGGCTACCAGAAGCTGTTACATGAAGTTTGAGTAATTTTAGTACTTTTTTAACCACAGAAAAAATTTTAAAAATTGAAACAAGGCACTCCCTTGGGCACTGAGTTCAGCCAATCCCACAGAATTCTCCTTTAACATTACTATTAAGTGAGAGGGTGAGGGGAGGCAATCCTGCTCCTCCTCACTGTATTCCAAGAAACAATAGGCACAGATACTTGCTTCCTGCTACAGAGCCACCGTCAATTAATTATATAGATAAGCTTATGATCAATAAAAAGGTTTTCTAGTAATTCCTTTAGGCTTCAGTGGTAATGGTTAGTCACCTGCAGCAGTGACAGGCTGGATATAAATTGCAACATAAAACCAACATGAATTACTATGTTGAAATATTTTAATTCTGAGATCTGAGAACATTTTTCTCACACACACACAAAGGCACCAAGCAGCATGCATACCCTTGAACAAAGATACCAGAGAGGATGACAACTTGGAGTTACCATCTCAGAGTAAAAAATACATGAGTACATATATATAGCAATGAACAGAAAAGCATGTATCTTTTACATATGTGTATATACACACATTCTGTGTAACTACTATCATTGTGGTATGGGACTAAGTTGTCATGAACTTTGAGAACACATCAATTCTTCTACGCATCTTCATTTGTGGCATTCATTTTCTTCACTGCCTCCAGAGGTTCTGATCTCACACCTTCCTCCATACGCTATTACCTCCTCTCCTCTCCTCTCCAACCCCTCCCCAAAGGCTGAATTTAGAAATTATGATAAATTCATCTTTAAATCCAGCTGAAAAGTCAGTAGAGGATGAATTTGGAATCCTCCTAATTTATGTGTGTTATAAAAAAGTGATCCGGGTAGGATCACTGAGTCAGTCATAAAAACCTGCAGGTACTCAGGAGTAGAACGTAGTTCTGAAATAGGTCCTTTCATTTCCTGCTTTTCTATTTATTTTTTAACAGTCAGCATTGATCCCTGCAACAAGCGGGGAAGAATCTGAGATACAATTTCAGTTCTTTATTATTTGTGTGGTCAGTCTAATAGAGTCAGTTTTAAAAAGGAAAGCCCATAAGATACGATTTATCTCCACAGCATCATAACCATTAAAGAAAAAGATTTTAATGTCATAGAGCTGAGTCAGCACTAGAGTGTGGCTGATGAGAGAAACTCCATGGAAGGAACCAAGAGCTTACTCTCCCTCAGGGCAATGCTCTGGATCAGGCCACACTCCTGTGCCTCCCCTGGAAAGCCATCTAACTCAGCAGCTCATCTAATACAGCAGCTGAATCTTAAAAAGGAAAATTTGATGTGTGACATGCTGATTAATACAATGCTAATTACAATTCCTCATGGGACTAGCAAAGAGCTGCTAGGTGTTATGAACTTCATGCCATTCTAGCACCAAAGGAAACTGCTCCTAATTGGGACTGTCTCAGGCTTTCTTACTCAGAAATAAAGGTCCACCATGCTGCTTGATTTTATCAACATGCTTCATGCATCTGTGCTGATTAATATAATTCCTATTTGCTGCATCCTCTTTTCAAAAGGTTTTAAACTTCACAGGGAAGCCAGAATCTGTTCTTGTGTACTGTAGGACATCACAGTTCATCCATTTAACCCCTGAGCCCAACTCCTCTTTGGGTGTCCTGATCAGTTAGGACATCAATCTTGATGTGAAGGTACCAGAGATCCATTTTCATGCTTGTGACATATTCACTGCTAAAGGTTGATGCCTCCCAACCACTCAGCTTCCTGATTTCAAGAAATTGGGCTTTATGTGCCAGAAATTGGAGATTATTAAAATTTTCTCCATTACATTGGAAGCACTTCAGTATCAAGTACTCTGTTCCTGTTATTTATTTTCCATAGTTATGACCACCATGGTATCCCCTCTGTGTTGGGGAAGTTCTCTGTCCTTCACAGGTTAACCTTTAGAGCTGTGCAATAGTCATACTGCACTACAGTCCAGCAAGGGAACAGATAAATCCAGCTGAGGAGGAGACTGTCCTCTAGCTGTACCTACCCTCAGTGGGATAAAGATGCTCCCATCATTCAGCAGCTGACCTGGGAGTTGCTGAACACAGATTCTCAGGACCCCTAACTGCAGCACCAAACATCACCATTATCATCTGGGCAGCATTTTACCTTTTTTGTTCCCAGTCCTTAATAAACCAAAATGTTCTGTTCTCCAATGCCATTTCCCAGTCCCACCCAGTCTCATCAATCAGACCTCTAGTCTCCAAGCCATGAGAAATAATTCACTAAGGAACTCAGTTATATATTAAAACAAGCAAACAAAAAGTGAGAAGATGCTAGCAAGGACACAGAGTGCCAGAAAATACCATCTACTCAACTAATTTCATTGCAACAATCAGTTTCCTCCCAAGGAAACATGAAACTATCCAAAGAGAAGCTGCAAAAACTTTGTAAAATCCCCAGTGATGGGAAACACCTGCTTTCCACTATGCACACACTAGTAACTTCTGAGCCTCTGCTGCTGCTTAGATGCATGAGTCCTTGTTCAAAGAAGACTTATGACCCTTAACCCTTAATTTACATAAGAATGTAGGTCACATTGCTTCACCTGTGTGAACTGCACACCTCTTTCTGACAGAACCTCTGTCCCTTATCAGGGAAACACAAAGGAGAGCTACTAAGGGAAAGGCAGCAGATGGTGACAAGACAGCAAAGGTGGTAATGAAATCTCTCAAAGCAGACAAAGAGAGTCTATCCAAAGCCTAAGACTGTATTTTTTCAGTCTCTTTTCCTAGCATTGATATGTAAAAGATTTCAACAAATTCTAGTAGTAAAGAATAAAAAAAAATCCAAATATATGCAAATACACGAAGAGTACTGAAAAGGCAGATTTTGGTGTGGAGTTTGGGTTTGGTTGGTTGTTGGGTTTTTCTTTGAGTATTCCAAGCAGCTGTCCCTTAGCCACCTCTGGTGACAGCTCTTGCCAAGACAGCATGCTGCTGCACTGCTGCTGCAGCACCCAGTGCCTTTCAGATTTCTTTCATGACTGCAGTAAAGTGTCGCTTCCCATCTAAAAACAACATGGACTCTGAAATGAAGTGGAGAAAAGAGAACCACATTAGTACCTTAGTATCAGTACTGGGCCACTACAACTAAATAGACTGGCAAAAGAAGTAATCCACACTGTCATCAAAGCATAAAATCTATGTGGTTTGCCATGAAATTATGTTAAATTATTTAAATGCCAATAGTTCGTCTATTAAAATGGCCAGTGTTCCAAGAGAAAGAAAGTCATCCTTTTTACAGAGTTATGATGACAATATATTAATGGGGTACTTGCCTCCATATGTCTTAGGTACAACTCTTGGGACTTCATTTTCTGATATAAATGTAAAATGGAAAATATTGGTAGTATGGTGCTCCCTGGTATTTGCATTGTAAACTTCACTGTGTACTCGAATCTGGATGTAGTTTTTTTCTGTGTAACAGACCTACACAGGTAAAACAAGAATTAGAGCTTGTAATTTATCACCAGTGCTGAAAACTGTAACAGATTTCATTACACTGTTTAACAAGAAAAGTCACACACTCCCATAACACATTGTTCATTATCAGTGACTAACACTGGTGACAGCAAAGACAAGTCTGCTCCTTTTCAAAAGGATATCAACTCCTACCTGTCCAGAAAGCAGCAGTAAGGATCCAACCTCAACTGGCTTCTGAAACATGATATCATCAACAGATACGATAAAAGGCCTGGAACCCCTGAGGAAGCAAAAGAGAAATTTCTTCTCAAGGATAAAAAGGATGTTTGCAGAAATTTAAAGTATCTACTTGTCAGCATTTTGATGAAGGGTTACTGGAGAATAAATCTCTTCCTTAAACAAAGGCTACAGGAAGTGTTAAGGGGTTATGTCATCACTGGAGGAAAAAAATCTCACACCAATGAAGTACACACTTTCTAAGGATACATTATTGCACCATTATTATATCTTACAAGGTACACTTCCTAGACAATCTTCACACCCTCATTGCTCAGGCCTCAGTTTTTCAAGCACTGACACAATCCACTTAACTTTATATCAGGCTTTGCATACTCCATTAAACTTACATATAGACCTTTGCTGGGTGATGACTTCAGTCACACTTCCTAAGCTCAAGCAGTTAATAGAAGAAGATTAGAATCCATTCCTCTTGTGTACTGAATGCAAAGATGTAATATTTATTTGATAGAATTAAAATGTTATATGGTTAAAAAGTCCATCTCAATAGCTTGGTAAGATAAAAGAAAAGAGAAAATTGATGTATTTTCTATCTTGACAAGTAATGCTTAAAAGCCATGCTCCAAGGAACAAGATGCCAATCTCTTTGTAAGTATGATAGGTGCTCCAAGTAAATATGTAACTATGCTCTATGTAAATATGATAGATGCTCCAGCACTGTGTACTAATAGTGCATGATTCCAGCCACCAAATTTTTTTCAGCTCAGATTGTCATTAGGTTGGTTAGCTGGGTTCCCAACCTCTGTGTATGAGCAAAATGCTCTAGATGATATAAATATTGCAGGTCCACAACTCACCCATAGCTGCAAGCAGTTGCCCATCCCAGTTCAAATGCCTTTCTCATGAGAAAACCCCCAAAGATCCTATTGAAGATGTTCCGTTCCTGCACATAGAAACAAATACCAAATTCTTTTCAAAGCCTTGTGTTGAAGTCTGCACTTCAGTTCACAGTATTTAACAAAGTCCCAACACCTGAATATATAAAAAGCACTACTGAAATATGTATGAAAACTCAAAATGCCCAAGGCAAATTTACTTAACAGGAGCTCATCTGACTAATTTGACAGCATAAGATAACAACTCAGAATTGTATAAGCAACCAAAGGCCAAACTTTTTGCTAGCACTTTGCAAACGAATTTTTTTACATAGACTCAACAGTCTGGTAAGAAAACAATGTAATTAAAAATCATCCATTTTGCAGTGGTAATCCACACAAATAACAAAAAAACTGGCAAAAGAAACTAAAGGCTCTAAATTGCAAGGATGGCAGAAACCAAACAAAATCATGGTTTGACTAATCTTGGGCCAAAATTCATAGTCATAGAATGGTTTGGGTTAGAAGGGATCTTAAAGACATCTAGTTCCACCTTCCCTGCCATAAGCAGGGACACCTTGCACTAGACCAGGCTGCTCAGAGCCCCACACAGTCTGGCTCTGAACATTTCCAAGCATGGGGCATTCACAAGTTCTCTGGGTTCCAGAGCCTTACTACAATCACAGTAAAAAATTTCTTCCTCATACCTATTCTAAACCTCTCCTCTTTGAGTTTAAAGCCATCACCCCTTGTCCTGTCACTACGTGTCCCTGTAAAAATTCCCTCTCAAAGTTACTTCTTAAGTAACTTTCTGTAATTCATTAATATTTTTCAAAATACCTCAGGATGGCAAATCTGCAGGCCTTTTAGCTTTGCATCTTCCATCCACACTGAATTGGGTGGTAATTTACGACTCCGGAAACTCACTGTCCTTTGGAAGAGACATTAAACTTTATAATCCACAGAATTAGCAGAATTCAGCAAGACAAAAAAGCATAAATAGCAAATGCAGACACATACTAAAAAAAAAAACACAGAACACCAAAATAAACCCAAAACCCAAAACACTGGAAATGTTATCACTAAACACTGTTGCAGCTGACCATGAAGCCTTATCTAAAATTGTCCCTGATTCGTTACTGCAATAAACCTATGCTCCTGATCTTTCAAAAACTGCTGCTAATGTTCAAGTTTATGTGAATGAAGAGGCTTGAGAAAGGTACATGAAAGAAAAGATGGATCACAACCACAAAGTGCACACTTTGTCAGAAAAGCCTTGCTCTGTTTTTTAAATCATAATAGGAAATAAAAGCACACAGTGAGCTAATAGAATAATTCAACATCAAACATGCAGTTTTTAAGTTTTCAAACCCAGACAGAGAGTGTACAAAGTACAACTGCTAATTTAAGGGAAAGCAGGACTGCCTTTGGTAAACAGCCTTAAAAATAGCAATTGTATAGGCTAATAAGTTAAAGAAATTATAAATTATCACAAATACAACACTGCACTAATGTAGTTAGATGTTGATCTATCACTATTGGCATCAGATGACTTCACACCGACCTCAAGTATAAGAAAAGTATGCTAACAACTCCCTCAAATAATGTTGTCAGGTATTGTATTTATTGCTAGGTTATTTGGTTAAAAGGTGGCCAGTTCCTGCCCTCACTGTTTTTTAAGTTAGATATCATGGCAGGAAACTGATTCTGCAAGTCGACTGCCAAACCATTCCATCCTCTTATCTGGTTAAACATCACTAACCTTTTTCCTAAAATTATTCCTAACAGCTTGTTTAGAACAACAGAAGACTCTTCTAAGAGCTGCAGATGTCACATTAAAATTCATACCTGCATTTCAAATAAACTGCCACAGAACTTTAATGTGCACTTATTCCAGACTACCCTGTTACAAGCACTCACTCAAAAGGCACTTTTCTCTTTCACAAGATGTCAGTTCTCCTCCACCCCTCCCCTTCTTGCCTTGTGTCCAGTGTATTAAGGAATAAGTCATGCACAATGTTTCTTTCTTCTGCAGTGGGAGCCATTTTCAGTAAGGAAGCAGTGCTGAATTCAATCCTTTTCAACTTGTTCACTGAATATTAAAAAAAAAAAAAAAAAAAAAAAAAAAAACACACAGTATTAAAGTTCAAAGAAGAAACAAATAATGGCTCTGAAGATTTTAACCTGAAGTCAACCATTTTCCATTTTTACTTTTCACCCATAAGTTAAAGCTATAACTTCATGGTTAGAACTTCATAGATCCAAAGAGAATTTTGGCTTTTATAATTGACTGCAGTGAAATAAAAATAAAGCACAAGTTCACTAATACCACACCCAGGCAATGAAGAACTTCTACACATATTTTATGACACCCACACACTGTTCCTATAGAAAACTTGAGTACTGCCCTCAAAGCACTCACAAGAGTGAGCACTCACAAAGTATCTAACAAGAAACCCTATAGAACATTCAGCTTCAGGTTTTGCCAAGGGCACAAGAATGGAAGTTTATGACACAACTCATTAACATAGGCTTCAGTGATTGAAATTTGAGCTTAAAAGATCATCTGTCCAGTTTATTTAGTCTTCAGTGTTTTTCTAATTCTCCACTTTAAATCTCCAGCTTAAAACAAATGAGGCTGGAGCTACATGCTCCATCCCCTGCTCTCCCACTTTGCCTTTCCTTAGTTTCTTTCCAAAAGGAACATGGGCACACAGACAGGTGAGGAGCTGTGACATCCTGCAGGCCCATATGGCCACAGTATTAGGAGCCCCTGTGCTGCACTCAGGTCCAGAGCAGAGGGAGCATCCTGCCAAGGGACAAGTCCAGAGGGTGTGCAGAGCACATCAGGAGTTGTCTGTCAGTTTAGCCAATGAATTTCCAAGAATGTGGTAGCAGGCTTTTAAACTCTCTACTGACCCAAAATAGACAGAACAAAAATCTCATTTTAAACAAATTGGGAGTATCTCTAAGTAGCAGAATTCTTGAACTTTGCTTCCTTCCAGCTATTAAGATGAAACTGAGGCAGGTGTGCATACTACCAGGAAATATGACATACATTCCCCTTGCTTGAAGATTTCTTCCTCCTCAGGGCTCTCAGGAATGAGTGGATTAACAAATGCTGGCCTATGGACAGGAAGGGTTTTTTTAAGTCACAAACTTTACAAGAATTTGTCCCATGAATACATTATAACAGTCTTCCATTTTTGCTTGCATACAAGTACAAGATGAAATCCCATACTTCAGCTTATATGATAAAAATAAATATGACTGCCAACAATATCACATTAGCTTTAACTCTGAAGAGGCAGCTAAGTGATCCAACCACTACCTATTGCAATCAGGAAAGAGAAAGTGACACAGCTACAGTTCTAAAGAAGCTAAAATTGTACTTAAAAATTATAATGAAGATTCTTCAAGAAGAAAGCTGCTCAGAAACTTAGCAAATGAGAACACAATGATCTAGGATAGTCTAAACCAAAACTTGACTGGTACCATTCCTCATGGAATAGAAGAAGCATGGTGTTGTAGCTAGCAAGTGTTTTTATAATGTACATGTTCCCTTGACAGCCTTATCAACAGCCAAAAGCTGTTTACCACATGCAACACTAAACAAAGATTATGACATGCCTTTGTCATGTCAAAGTAAAATAAACATTTTATTTTTTATTTTACTGCACAATTAGTTTACTTTATTTTACTGCACAATTAGTTTACTTTAACCTAATTATATAACATTTAATTATTTGCACAAGTAGAGACAAACACATTTTCAAGAGCTGTCCTTCCCATAGTTTCTAATTATTGTTTTTCAACTTTCAACATTTATAGAAATGCTGAGAATAACATACATATACATAAATGCACACACACACAGACCTGCTGAACAATTCACCTCTACCCTAAGCCTTTATTTGGGCTGGCAACAAGAGGCAGAAAGGAGCTTTCTCTTAGAACAAACTGATCTTTCCTGGTTTGCTAAACCTCTGGATTTTGGAAATCCACCAGCTCCTTCTCCATCACAGAGCTCATTTCCTCTCAGCTTAGCACACATCTACATCAGCTCTCCTGGCCAAGCCCCCAGCTGCTGAGATGCAGGTTTGCTATGGTCCCAAACACAACCCTGTTTCTGTGGGGCTACAGCCAACCTAACATATCCTTTACCTCTCTGAAGGGTTTTCACACCACATAAATACCCTTCTTATATGGACAGAATGGTTCCAAAACACAGCTGGCCTGTGGCCAACAACAACAACAGCCATGCTGAACTTTGCATCTATCTGCACAAGTCCATGTAGGCTTGCCCTCAATCTGCTACTGTATAATTATATCAGATTTGATGTCAATATTTTGAAAAATTAGTCTTTAAAATGGGAACCATAATATAAATTGTTTTCTTAATGTATAGTGTATTCACCAGCTCTAGAAAAAAATCTGAAGAAACATAGAAACTACTTCTAAATGTTATCAGAGCCACATAATTATATCAATAACTATATCAAGTAAAACCCCTTCATTAAACACATCTTTGTTAAATACAAGCAATTATTTAAACTAATTAGAAACAGAGAAATGTTTATTACTTGGCCAGGCTATATAGGAAAGAGGTAAGAATTACAGGCAATTTTTCTAATGCTGGAGTCCTAAACCTAAATGGCAATTGAGCAGCCTTTTATTCTAATAACCAAGGAATTATAGAGAAAGTAAAACCAGGAAAATAACAAAATAAGTGTCTGAGGGGTTTTTTTAAGTTTCTTAATTCCCATAATTAAGGGAATATTTATCAGTTCCATGCTAGTTACACAAGCAAGTTTTAACCTGAATTATTCTGATGACACCTGTTAAGTGTCTATTATGGAATTAATGGTATTATTCATTCAAAGACTATTTAACCACTGAAAATCAATCAATCATTAATTCAAACTACTAGAATGCAGGTTGGTTTCTGGCAGACTCATTCACTTCTGTGTTCATTCAGACCAGTAACTCAAACACACAGAAAAATCTGTTAAAAAAAAAAAAAAGGTCAGATCTCAAGCAATTCCTGGTATCATGGCTGCTAAAATAAGTCTCAAGTTTGTCACAGGTAACTTCACACTTGCCAGCAGAAGGCATCATAGGTGCACATATAGTATAGATGGTTTATTTACCACCTATATTGTATGGTCCCTACAGATAGAGAGCAAGCTGCCATGTTTGCCACTTTCAGCACAGCAGAAGTCAGGAAACTTTTCCTGCCCTACAAATTACCGTTTATTCTCTGGGTCCCGGGCCACCATGACAAAAGTTGCATCTAACACAGGGCTGTAATCACCATCATGTAGCTAAAAGAGACAGGAAAAAAGAAGATATTACTGAATTCTAAAATTGGAAATGTGTTAGCAAGCTATTTAGTTGACATTGTATTCAATCATATTGTTAATTCTGCTTACTTTCATATTCTGTCATTCTTTCCAATACCTCTCACAACAGGTCAAAGATAAGGAAATAATGAAAACTTTCAATTTCAGGAATTCTGCAATGTAAACATTTACCAGGGTATGCTTATTTAAAACTTTGAGCTGGGAGGTGAGGAAATCAACAAAGTCATTGTAAAAGGACCCACTTAACCTTTGCTTTGAGAAATGCCATTTTTTTAAATATACAAAATTGCCAATAATGTCAGCACTGTAAGGAGTTCAGAACAAAAAGGTGTAACATTATCTTGTACATCAGAGATTTGAAGAGAATTTTTTTTTAATTACCTATTTATCTGAATTATCACAGAATCATAGAATCACAGAATGATTTGGGTTAGAAAGGACTTTTAAGACATCCAGTTCCAATCTCCCTGCCATGGGCAGGGACACCTTCCAAGATCAGATGGCTCAAAGCCCCATCCAACCCAGCCTAAACTCATTCTCTCAGTTTGAAGCCATTCCCCCTTGTCCTGTCACTGTATGCTCCTGTAAATTCCCCCGATGCATCTCCTGCCTGTTGTAAGATAAAGAGAAATCACAGGAACTAACCTGCAGCATGTGCATCTTCACTTCCATGGAGGTCTTCCCAACCCAAGAAACATTGCCTGTGAATTTGATGTCACAGTCTGGATGTATAATCTTCTGGCACAAATCTATGAGACAAACATTAGGGGTTACTGGAGACAGATCGCTCACAACTAATACTAGACAGGCCAGATTCTCTAGGACCTCTATGTGATCTGAAAGTGGCAACACACACAAAGACAACCCACAAAAGACAGTTGTTGCAAGGGACCACACTGTTTTGTCTGCAGTTTCTGCCTCTGCAGACTTCTGAAGCCAGAACAGGAGTAGGAAGCAGGCACACAGGTGGACAGCAGACCCAAGGGAATGTTCAGCAGAACAGGCAACACAAGCAAGGTCCAACTCCACCAGAACAAACACTGTTCAATAATGAAGCTAAGAATCTGCATGCCAAAATAAAGCTAAACACAAAAGTGCAGGAACCATGAAAGTTGCATTTTGAAGGGAAATGACAGAGGAAATACTGAAAAGCATCTACAAAACCCTCTTCCCACCTCTTGTCAACAAAAGCCAGAAAACTTCAAAGCTAAAACAAGATCAAGTGAACTAAACAGAAGTGAAAAAGGTATCCTCAATAACAACTATGGGAAGGCAGTAGCTGATGAAAGAGAAAGACAGGCAGATGAAACTATTTTATTTACTTAATTGCCACTTACTGATCTTATCCACCAGGGCTGTAACTATGGATAAAGGAGACCTTTGCTGCATTTCCTGCTTGGTGTGAGTGTAGCAAATAAGAACTGTGAAGAGATCAAAAATGGAGGCAGCTCTTTAACAAAAACATAAACAGAGCAGATCAAAGTCATCTTTGCAAAGCATAAGAGGTACCCAGAAAACACAAACTACAGTATCCTACTATAGGAGAGCACAGCTTCCACATCTTCCTGTATGTAACACATGGGATTGCTATAAAGAAAACAGCAGCAGCTGTCTCAGTTTTATGCATATTTGCTTACTACAAAGATAAATTTAACTAAGCATTTTAGACCAGCTCATCACTTGACTTCCAATCCCACATAATCTCTTCACTCTACCTCTGCAGCTCCCTGTCTCAGACTCTTCCTATCTTCTATTTTGATTTCATGAAGGCTGTCCAAGGACACATGATATCTGAGGACTTTTTAAATACTGATTCCTTTAAAGAAGTGGAGATTAAATAAACTGTGCCTTACAGGCATGAAACCATAGTCAGAGGTATTTATCACACTGCAATTACTACTAGCCAAACCACTATTTAAACTAATTAGCTTTGTTCATAAGAGCACATCCAAGAAAACAGACTCCTTGGAGTAATTCAACCCTGCAAAGATAGGGTTTTTTCTAATATTCATGTAATTTTCATTCAACACAGATCTTCATTATCAAAAGTGTCTGTCTTGCACTTAATGAGGTGAGAAGGAATCCCCACATGGACCATTCACTTTAGAGCTGGACTTGACGATCCTTGTGGGGCCCTTCCAGACCAGAATATTCTGTGATCTGGAAGATCTCTAGCCTTCCTAAAAGGAAGGAATCTAAGATTTTTTTTCCCCTATGTTTACTGAAGTCACAATTCTAAAACCTGTTAAGCCTATCAAATTATTATGTCAATATGACCTTCCTGAATATTGTTTAATTGGGACAGGATCTGGATTAACCCAAAACAATATATCCCCAGCAAAAATGACTGTGGAGCCCAGGATGACTGCAAACAAGGCAAAGACATTATGTGCTGTAACAGGAAAAAAAAATAGATCTTCACAGATTTCTGGGGAAATTAAACAAGGCATAGAATGAAAAACAGGCTTATCTCATCTAAAAATGCAGGGTAGCCAACAGTGTGAAGTCTCCTTTTCTAATTCAGGACAGATAATGAAACCAGTATCTTCCACCACCCAGGAAAAAATACCAGTCATGCAGCTATTTTGTCTATCCTCAATAGACATGCATTCGTTTCTTTCTCTGTCTTCCTCAATTTTGTCCATCTGGACTCTCAGAAGGAACAGAAAAAAGATGTACTGTTCTTAACTTTCTCTTAATAAGCACTTAATTCTTTGTCAAAACCTCCATCAAAAATCTCCCAACCATCTATGCAACTCAGATGAAGGAGGAAGTCACCTGGTGATGTTTCAACAAAAAGTATCTCCCAGTTCTATTAACAACCTCATATTTATAATACAAAAGAAAAAGATGGTGAACTTTTCAAGACCACAAATAAATAAAAAGGATAAAAAAATTAAGAAAGCTAACTCATGAAATAATTGAGTTGGTTTTACCCTTAGCAATATTTGCAGATATACCAATTGTTTTTAATTTGTTCTCAATGGATACATTACATTCTTTCCTGATTTTACTCTCTTCTCCCCAAAGGGAAGATTAGAATATTTGTATCTCATTAACTGCTGGTGTTTGTGGCAGTTTTTGCTGAGTTTGTTGTGTTTTTTTTTTTTAAGATTAAAAAAAAAACCTGTAAGTTTTCATTTTCAATATGCACTATGCAAATTTTCTCTCTGTTCACACTCAATGCAAATCCATAATCTAGGATCACTTTTCAGTAAATTATTTTTGTAGCTGGTCCTTTAAAAATCAGACAGAGGCAGGAAGCCAAACAATTTTCTTCCATCTGTTCATCATCCTTCCTTCTCTTTCAGTACCAATGTCTTCTTTTATTCTTTCCCTTCTGAGACAGCAAAATTATGGGTTTCCCTCCAGTCATTCTGTGTCACACCAGCCAGTGCTCAGCAGTAATCAAACGCACTTTGTGCAGCCTTTACAAAGGCATAGGCACCTACCTCCTAAACTGTCAAGATCTTCAAGTATCCTTCCAAACCTGCAAGATAAGGGTTTGACAGTTAAATACTTACATACATGGGAAACACAAGTTAACAGTTTTCAGTAGTTGTAACATGGTTCCTTTGTTACCTTACACTGTTGTGTACATTCAGATACTTTTCTCTTATTTCAGGCTGACTTCCTAGAGGTAGAACAACTTCCAAGTAGCTATCCTTCATTCTTCTAGGAGGGAGATCTTCCTGCCGTTTTGCCAGTAAAGTATGAAGAGCTTTTCTTTCTTGCATTGCTTGCACATGATCCCTGGTTGGGAAAAAAACCCTTTATTCTGAGGTAGAAGAGAACTCTAACTAAGACCTAACTAAGAGCTGTCACATCAATGATTAATTGAAGTTAAAAACAAAAAGTAGTAGAAAGAGCAAGACACAGTGAGTGAGAAAGTGAAATGCACAAAATGAGAGATGCTAAGCAAGACTCTTGCAGAAATCTTTGAAATAGTTTGTGTGCAAGTGACAACCACATACTTCACACTCATGAGATGAACAAAATGCATCTAATTCTGAATGCTACCAAAATCATTCTCCTTGACAAGAACAAGTGACACATAATTTAACCGGAGATTTTGTGCATATTCATGTCTTCCAGAGCTACAGTATCACAAATCTTCCCACACTGCCAGTTTCAAAGGACTGACCATCCATTTACAATCTCTCCCAAGAAGTAAAGTAGAAGTACAGTGTTGGCTAGCACCAACAAGAGAACTAATCTGCTAAGACTTGCCATCATCCAAAGGTGAGTTCCCCCTTTGCATCTTCAGTTCTAACAGCAAGCTAAAACACAAAGAAAACTAACCTACGTCTCTTTCTCTCTTCCTATGCAGACATCTTAAAATTATACAGCAAAGTTACAGAAAGAAACAACAACAAGGAAAAACAATTCAGACAGAGCTGCTTTTCCAGCACCATCAAGTCAGAGGGGCTGCAACTCTCACAATGGAAAAGTGTGCAACTTACTGCCCCTTCTTTCCAATCTAGCAAGTTGATTCCTTGCACAGGTACCTGTAATATAATGTAATAGTCTTGCCCAACATGCTATCTTACTTGTTCCAAAGTTCCCTCCCCTTAAAAGTGCAATAAATAACTGACTGAATAAAGCAAGTATTTCATAACATCCCCAGAATCAATACTCATCTATTAAAAACCTAAGGGTTAAACATGCAAAAGTTCTGGTATAAAGCCAAGCACTAAGCAAGACTATGGATCCATTTCATGGAGCAAGAGAATGCATAAAACACTAAGCAACCAAACTTAATGGTAAATTTCTAGATGCATGCCATTCCTTCAAGTTGTGCTTGCTGCATTGCTGAGATTTCAGTGACACTGTGTTTAACAAAAGCAATTTAAAAAATAAAAACAACAGAAAACCTTTTCACCAAAAAGAAATTTTGTCTTAAGTTTTGACTTTGGATGAACTCTGGGTATTAGCCACTTAATATGAAGGCTTACTTGACTTGAGTATTATTTCAGAAAGTCAAGCTTCAACATATTTATATTCCCACTTTTCTGTTTAATAAGTTCTGGGGAAATATAGAATTCATGATCAAAGAGATTGAAAGTCAAGCAGAAAATTTCACTTAGTTTCATTTGTTTGTTTGTTTCAAACATGAGATATGGTTTACTTCATCTGGGCAACACGGTTACCTGGCGTTCAGAGGAAAAACAAAGATAACAACCTCCTGCAGAGGGTTAATGTTTAAAGTTATGCCACTGCATAGAAATGGAATATTACTGGATGACTAGAGAAAGATGCAAGCAAGGTCCAAGATGATGCATCTTCACGCTTTTTTAGAAAGTTTTTTCCAAGGTCTTTCAGTGAAAGGCTTAAAAGAAATTAATCAGAAAGTAAATCAGAAATTTGTCTACAAACGTAAAGAAACCTAGCAATAAAATTTAACTGTATTCTGTTTTCACCAGCTCCATCCTGGCTCCTCTGAGGTCAGCAGCAGAATTCTTCTTGACTTCCACTTCAGAATGTGCTCTTCAATATGCAGAAGTATTGGACTCAATGCAGTAACATTTTTCAACAGACAAATACTGTTACACACTCCAGTACTAGTCATACAGTAACATTAATTCATCTAAATATTAATTAGTACCTGCCCTAAACATTCTGAAGAATGTTCATATATTGCTGAAATGGTCACAACTCCATCTAGACTATATTTAACAATGAACACACTAATAGTTTAAACTACAATTTAAGTACAAAACCAGAATAAATACAAAAGCAAGATATTTCTTTTAATAATGAACATAAAATGCCACTGGCCTTTACAAGAGAAATCACAAACCAAAGTCTCCTTTTAGCAAAATCAGTGGTTAAAGATGTTCTTCCAACACGCATCCCTCCTCTCTCCCAGCATTCCAGACATGTGTACATCAGTCCTTCCCTAGCTCCCTTTTCAGGACCCCTATCAAGCTGTTCCTCAGATTTGTCCTCTTTAGTCATCCTGTGGCCTAACCCAGTTAAACCCCCAGCTGTCCAGTCTCTACATCTATCAACTCTTTGACACTCCATTTTTAAAGTGGGCTCTCAAAGGCCACACAATCCATGTCCAACAAACCTCTCTGTATTAACCTGTCATTCTCAAGCACTCCCCTCTGAGGTCTCCCCAGCTTTACTTCTTCATAGCAGCTGAAGGATTCAGTATTCTGCAAACCATTTCTGCTGTATTTTGTACAGCATGAGAGGTACCTGTCTAAGAAAAACACTGCTGTGGTGATCCTGGCCTCAGTCTGCTCTCTCTCCACAATAGGAGCAGTGGGGGGAAAAAATAGATGGAAAATCAGATTTGACCAGAGCCCTCTAAAATCTCAATTTTCAAATGGTATTTCCATATGGCACTGTTCTTCCTCAGCCATTCTAGGATGTGGGAAAGGCTTTTTCATAAACAATTTCTAGAGCCCTTTCTAGCTGATTTGATGAAAAGTTCAACCCCCCTCATGTTTAGATACTACTCTCACTAACCAAAAATCAGATTTCCAGATTCAAGTATCTTTGTTAGAATGCCTAATGTTGTGTTTAAACAAACTGAGTCAGAAGGCCTGGACACATCAGACACTTCACCCAGGCAAGTCTCTCTTCATTTCCCTATCACTGCACAAAGTGGGAAAAAAGACCTCAGCAAACACAGCCAAAATTAACAAAAACCATGGGACCAACCAAACTGTAATGTGTATTCCTCCAGACTGCTATATTGACTTTTCCAGACTGTAACAGTAGAGGGTTAAAGTCAACTCTGGTTTATTGAATGTAATGGAGGGGGAGCAAAGTAACTTGAATAAAGCCAAACCAGCAATTATTTAAAGTATATGTAAATTAATCAAAAATTAAGTTATAGTGGACAAAGGAAATGCTCAAGATGCTCCTGATTAAGGAGACCCTTATCCCAAGCTGACAATTTTCCAAAGAGAGATGGGTGCCATTCAGAACTCAGTGAACAAGCTCAGCTGCCTCTGAATCCAGTGCAGGGTAAATCCACATGTGTGCAATCCACCTAGAGATAACTCAGGAGGTAACAGCCTGACTCCACAGCTCCTAACTCCCATTGGATTTAAAGCTAGGACAATCTTGTAAGCACCAAGATCGGGTATTTTGTTTCTGACAGAGAAATCTTAGAAGTTTGTGATCCACAAAGCACCATTTCAGAAGCTTTGTTTCAATGACCTTTTAGTGGGATCTTTTTCCTCCCCATCAGCAAGCTAACTATTGGTAACTTCCACTACCACAACCCTGAGCTCCACCTTGGTTTCACAAATGAAGTAAAATACATGTAATGCGCACTGTACCTCCAGTTGGTAGATGCTCCCACTATATCCCTCAATTTGCTCCGCACTGGAAAAAAAAAAATCAAAGCAAACCAAGCTTAGTTCAGCAAGTGACAAACATGAGGTTGCCTGGTGTTAGACAATCCTCATCCCAGAACAGGCAAATTAAGCAAATTCATGCAAATAGCAGCCCAGTAATTAAAGTTTGGCCAAATTCACTGCTACTGTTAGTAGGCATATCACAGTAATGGGTTGAGTAACATGATGCCATAGCTTATTGCATATAGTCAACAAAGAGTGTTTGTTAGTGCAATCAGTCACCTCCAGTGCTAATTAACAGCTGAAAGACAGCCTGGATCAAGATTAGACTGGGGAATTCTGATGTGAAAATATTATAGCCTAAACACAAACTGTGGAGATAACACAAATCAGAAAGTCATAAATGAACTTAAAAGGGAACAGTGTAGCTGAGAAACAGGGAATGAAGAGACTACCAATTAAATAATCCCACCCACAGAGGCAGGGAATATCAGCAGACTGGTTCTTGCCAGCAGGGTTTCATAGCCCAAATTTTTAGCAGTCTGAAAGAACATAGTGTTAAAACACTGAACACAGGCCTATACAATTTACTCTGGCCCTGCTTGCACTCTCAGAGTTAATACTAGTTCCGAATAAGTTTTTCCTAAATTTCAAGAATAATCTGCACAAGCATCTTTTCTACTCCTTCTTGGATGATATAATTAAGTGTGCTAAGGTCCCATCAAATCTACCAAACTACTCCATGGCTGCTAGGCAGGGGAATGTTGGCTATTTGGAAACATCTGAAAACAAGCAGCAACAATTCTCAAGCTCAGAATAGAAGAGTAGAGAAAGGATTGTATAGAAAGGATTGTGTGCCCATTTGCTATGATTTTTGATACAAAGATGTTCAACTATTTGGGACACATCAAGGAAGAGCAACCAAAAAATATCCAGAATTTCATGGCAAAATTGAAAGAGGCTGCTGGTGAGTCACAAGCTGATCCTTTATCAGGCTTGGCATTTTTCAAGCTAAATGCTCAGTCAGAGTATTCACAGTGATCGGTAAGCTGGCCTATAAACCATGGAGCAAGTCTAGCAGAATTCCTAGGATTTAAATCATATCCCATTTTCTCAGTCAGATCCCCTCAGCTCTGCTCCCCTCCCCAGTCACTTCAGCCTCTCCCCAAGTCCCCCCACACCACCACTACTGCTACACCCAAACCTCCCCTTCCCTGCTCCCTCCCCTGCAGCACCCTCAGCCCCTTTCCCTACACTCCCAGCCTGTTTCTGCTCTGCCTGCCTGTTGGAGAAGCACCAGCCTGAGCCAGAGGCAGGCAAGGGAACGACTGCCAGCCAGCACATGGAAACAGTGACTCTCCAAGAGCCAGCAAACACCAAGGTCTGTGGCTGACACCAGCATCAGCTCTGGCACCCTAACAAACCCCTGATTTGGAAGCCAATTTTCATAAAATTTGTGGAAATATGTTTCTCTTTGAGACTGGTGGCTCATCTATTTTGGCTGACATCAAAAGGTTCTGGAAGAAGAGGAGGACAAGAAGATAGGCAGAAAAAGACAAAATATAGATTTCTTAGGCCTTAATGCTTCACAAAATTAGGCTAAAAGCATGTTTTGAAATTAGAAGACTTCTACTACTAATTCTAAGAACAAAAAAAAAATTTAAGGAAAGAACCTGATTGAAAATGTTGAGAGTTGATTTCTTTTGGAAACAGGGAAGGTCTAATTCCTTTTTCCTTAAGCAGCAGCAGACTTCCTTACAGAATAGGTATTACTTTCTTGTTACTCATACTCCACCTGTGAAGCTGCCATAGCATGCATTTGATCAGTACAGTGTTAGCAGAAAACACTGTTACGACTTCTAGAACACAAAACCTTAATTTTTCAACAGTGTGCAGACTGTGCTGGGATGAACAGGCAATAAACAGCACTTGCTCTTCGTTTAAATTAAATTCATCTTCCTTTTCAACTCTAAAAAGGTAAAAAGCTCTGAAAAAAATCTTAGGTCCAAACCTGAAAAAATGTATATAAGCTGTTAGTCCCATTTAATACATCTGATTTCAGTTTTAGGTATAAAAATAAATATCTTCCAGGCTGAGAACACACATTAAAATTTTTATTTTAACAACAAAAGGGACAAAGTGCAAAGCATTTCTAAATGTTGTCAAGCCAAATCTAGTCCATTTTAGAGCTCTTAAGTACATAGTTATTAACTTTTTCCATTTTTTCCTTCTGAGAAGACTACCTTGCTCTTCTAGATATTAGAAGTTTAAGTAAGTAACAATAGAAATTTAAGTAAGAAAATGAGGCACAAAAATCTATAAGCTATTTCTTTTCTTATATGGCAAATGTCTTAATTGTGCAAAACAATTATAGCAAATGGGACTTCTCCATCGTGCTCACACAGCATATTTCACAGTATCTCCTAAACTGTGATCAGTGGATTATCAATGCCAGAGCTGCAGGGTCTGAGTTTATTTGCAGTGCCGTGGAAAAGGACACAAGGAGAGCAGCTGGACAAGATCACTGCACTCATCTCTACCAGTGAGACCCATCCCCTCGTGCTGGTGCCTCCCCAGCTGCATCCAGGTCCAGGCAGATCCCCAGCTTTGGTACAGAGCTTGGTCTGGACTTAGGTGAAGGACACAGATTCAAAGGTCTAAAATGAAGACAAGTAGTGAGGGAGCTGCTGCCATGAGAGATTTTGTATCCCACAAGCCTCTTAGAAACATTTTATCCAGCACTGCAGGCAGAGTGTGCTGACAGAGATTTAGTGCAACAGCACTGACACAATAAAGACCAGGGCCATTCACCAGAGGTAAAGGGGCTTTAAGCAAGGCAATAGAGAAGAATAATGGCACTTCATTTGTCATCAATGCTACAGTAAGGAAAAACAGTGGCTGAGTAGTTATAGTGTTATAGCAAATATTTTAATATGTACAAATTACCACAACACACCATTATTCACATGAATGGGTGACTGTCCTGTGGAGTACAAAACACAGATTAGATTAACAATGAAAAGAAACAATGCAATTCACATATAATAAGGAGTTACTTGATTATTCTACCTGCTTCAGTTCCATTTAGGCACATAGTCCTTAATTTTAGTAATTGCAGGCAATCTATCCTTGCCTGATTTACAGCCAGTGTGTTTTTGTTTTCAGCTCAGTTTGTCCTTTCCCTTCAAGCCAGCTTTCCAGTTCCCTGCCCACTGACTCTGTGTGGTATCTGCTTGCAGTGTAATCCCAAATAGTTCTTCAAGCGTAGGGCTACCATGTACTGTTGACAAACACTGTTAACTTTGAAAGAGTATCTGGAGCATTTTTCAGGAAGGGGGACGAGAGTTTTTTCAGAGGAAAATTCCAAAGCCCTGCTTTGTGTAGCCTTTGGAAGAGACATGGAAGAAGTGAGGGCATTCATGACAGGAATCCAAAATTTTTGCGTATCAATTTATAAACTCCAAAAGTTTACATATCAGCATAACTTTGAAACAGAATCTCAAATGTCCATAGTTATTGTAGTCCACAAAATATTAGTACCCCTTGGAGTACCAGGATGACCTCACTGTGTCACTATTTTTACTGGCCTTCTAGATGGCATCATTTTCAAATATTCAAATGAACAATCAGGGCAAGTTGCAAGTATGCAACGTTCTCATCCTTGCTTCTCTCCTTTAACCTCCTAAATTACCATTAATTAAACAACAACAACATAAGTTCTCTAACAACCCTAACAAATAACCCTCATTTTCTCTTTTACTGGATAACTGGTGACTTCTGTTTAGAAAACAAAGGAAGAAGATCTCAGAAATAAGCAGAACTCCATGAAGGAATTATTTGTACCTGGCTCCAGCCTTTTTCCTCCTGCCCTTTTCTCAGTACAAAGGATTAGAATGCAAGAAAATCTTTTTTAAAGCTTCTGAAACAGGAACATTATGGTTTATTACTATTAGAGCACTGAAACAAACTTGCAACACAAAGCTCTACAGACAAGAGCAATTTCACAAGGCAATGCTGCTGATCTGATTAAAAGATTTCTACAAATTTGCAAAATTAAAGGGATTGACAGATTAAAAGTTCTGTAGGGCATTATTCCCACTCAATTCCCCATTTCTTGGCCATTCTCTCCAGTCTCATTGTACCTATCTGCACTGCACTGATTTTCTATCAAGACCCAAACTGAGCAGCAGTTATCCTGCCAGAAAAGAACCAAGCTCTGCCAAGGCTGAAGAACCAGAGGTGCCTCTAAATTTGTAATTTCAGGAATTAGGCATATATGTGCCATTCACTTCCAAACACACTGTGATGTTCTGCTGCTTCCTAAACATTTATACCATGAGCTAACAGACAAGGGCACATTTGTTATCCAAACCATATTAATACATGAAGGGACATCCACCTGAAAAAATAAACTCCTTAGTAACACCATTAAATCTGGATTACAGCCATTTATTTTACCTTCGGACATGTCAGGAAGCCCTGGGGAGGCACTGGTCCCAGAAGTGAATGTCCTAGCCAGAACAGAAGGAAGCCTCCTCATGATGCACAACCTATAGGTAGAGCAGAAAATTTAGTGTCATTAAAAATAATCCCATGAAAATAATTTTGGATTTAATTTTGGAATTTACTGGTGACTTATTTTCAGCTTGATTTTTAGAACTAGATACTACCAATGCAATGATTCCAAGACAGTTGAAATTCCAACTGACACATTTCCTTATCTAAAAACAAGAAAGAAGAATGTTCCACTGGCAATTAACTGTTCTCTTCACTGACTATTCAGATGCCCTGAGACAAGTAACTTACACTCAACACCAGCTTCTGCCCTGTAGCATCTTAACACAGATGGGGTCCATGTGCCTCTAGGAAATCATCCATGACCCTAACCACAAACTTCTCCTGCACTCAGCCACTGTGCATAGCAGTGGAAGGACAAATATACCAAAAAGGATTTCACAAGGTCTCACAAACAGTCCCATTCAGCTAAGCCTGGTTTTCTCCTCCATGGCTTAGTACTGCAGCGACTCACAAAAAAAGTCTAAAGTGCAAGATATAATCCTTTCATCCATTAAGCAAGAAGGGACAACCATGAAACCCTTCAGAGAATGTAATCCACCCACAATTCACTAAGTGTTCTACAAGGCACTAGCCAGCACTAGTCCTCTAGGCAAGCATAACTGTTGTAACACAAAAACACACAGAGGGAGTATAAAATCCCTTGTGATGGCTCACAGCATCATCCTGACAAGGAATACTGATTGCTGGTCCCTTAATTTTCTTCCTCTGAGACTGGGGTTCTATCTCAAAAAAGGAGAGGTGTCAGGTCCTCAGGCACCAACAGAAAAGCAAGGCCATTTACACCTCTCTCCCTCTCCCCTGCATGTATATCTACACTTATTTATCATGTACACATACGCTTTCACTATCTGCAGATACATATGGAGAGCTTAAGAGAGTAAAAGGGAACACAAACACACACACGAAAGAAAAAAANAAAAAAAAAAAAAAAAAAAAGCCCTCTGAAGGCAGCGGAGTCCCGTATGCACCAGGAATGACGTGAATAGCGATGGTGAAACGCCTCTGCGACTCCTGCCGCCTCTGAGCTCGGCCGGTGTGTCACGGCACAGCCGGCACAGCGCCGCAGCCGCACCCCGCAGGGCCCCCACGCCC
>WEIU01011287.1:44443-56940 GCA_013389925.1 Aegithalos caudatus | reverse complement strand
AAGTATTGTGAACAATACATCTGTCCTTTCGTGTTGCTCATATGCAAATACATTAAAACTGAGGTTTGCTCATTTTACTCATTCTTTGGGAGAATTCTACCTGCATTTGACTCTTGGCATCATCTGTGAATTTTTAGGTATGGGAGCAGGAACTGATAGAGATGGGAAGGTTTCATGAAGAGAATTAACCACAGTCTAAATTGCTGGTTGATTTTGCTGTTTTATGAACCTGCTGTAATTGTGTGGGTTGGCCAAATGGGAAAAGATCGTTTGAGAACTTAATGATGATAATTAGGAATACTCTCTTAAATAGTTACCATTAATGACAGCCTAAATAAAGCAATCAGATTTCACTAAACTGTAAAATTTACTGTCTTTCTAGCCAAGGCACACTTGCATAAATTGACAAAGTAACTGCATGAATTTGGTCAAATATGAGATACCGCTACAAGAAAAACCAAACTGATCCATGGCTAACACATTAAAGGAAAGGGGAAGAAATCACAGGCAAAGGGACAAGCAGCCTCCAAAACAAGCATCTGATCTCGTAATTAACATATTAGAATAAGAAATATGTTCTTTGGAACCCTTTGAATGCACCAAACATAAATAATGCAGTCAAATCTTTCTTCCTGAGGCTCATTTATTAAAATGATCCTTCAAATCTAAATCCAAGTGGCAAATGCAAGCAATCAAATGTGATTTTGAGTTCTATTCAAGATCATGGAAACAAATGCTTACTCCAGACTTCCAGTGTGCCCAAGGACGCCTCCAGAGAGGAAATGAAGACAGTTATTATAACACTATATCCACCCCAGCTGGTTTCCTCTTCTGAGGCCTCAAAAAAAAAAAAGCTAAAAACATCTTCTGTTGCCTGGTAGAGTCGCTTAGGAAGCATGCAGTTTATTGTCCAAGAGAATTAACATGTAGAGAGTGTTACACAGAAAAAGAATCCATTTAGAAAAGTGACAGAATGGAACAAATTTTCTAAGTCAGGTTTGTTCTACTGGTGTTATCAATTTCTTCAGCTACCGAAAAAGATGACCCAACTGAAACCAACTGATTTTCTAATGTAATGTCTATGTTTTGCATGAAAGGCCTTTTATCAACTATGAAATCAGGCTCGGCTCCACATTAAAAACATACACAACAGCTGGTAACAGCTTGAAGACGTGCCTGAAGGATCACGGTGTCTCATTCAATTTAGACTCAATTGCAGTTTGATGATGTCCAAATGCTCAGTCTGGTACATGAGGATTGCAATGCCATCTGAGTTCTCTTTAAGGAGGACTGTGCTCTATGATCACTGTAATTGTGTCCTGTCTTTAGAAAGAATGGACCGAGCCATCCCTATCACACATGTGATTGCAAACATTTGACACTCAGAGCACATGCAGCAATGACTTGGTTGAAACAAGATTTGAGATGTACAGACAAGTTTGTTTACACTCCTTATGTCAGTTTGCTGCAAAGAGAAGTTCCGGTTTGCTGCTTGTAAAAATCACAGCAGTTGATCATCAGCCAATGGAAGTCAATAATTCAGGATTCCTCCATTAAACTCGGCAGGTTAGGAGTGCAAAGTTTATGTCAACAGCCTAATGACAGCCCTTCTGTGTACAGAGGGCCAATGAAAGAGACAAATATTTACTTTATGTAAACTATTGCTAAGCATGTCACTTAGACCAAGAAAGAGCTGTTCATCTTGGCTAATAATAAAAACCAGATGCCAATGAGAAATTTGTAAAGCTTCTTTTAGAGCTCTTAAATATAACATAAACTGCAGAACCACACACATTTAAATTTTTTTCTATATTTTAAAAAATGTAGGCACTGATTTGACTGTAAAGAACTGAGAAACACTGATAACTGCCTAGACAGCCTAAAAGAATAATTGTCACTTTTGCAAGAAGCTAGACCAAGTCATAGGGAGGACTCAAACTTCAGCAGAGTTAGCATTGAGATGTTCTAACTTTAGGTCTGTCCACAGTTTGGGTGCCAGCCTGTTCAGGGTTGTGCTCTGAGTACCTTCTGTTCACTAACTTAATTTGTAGTTGAAGAAGCAAAACATGTTAGAAGCAACCAGGGTAATCAGTGTAAGCCAAGATACATTATCAAGCATAATTAGGGCCAAGTACATGCACTGCAAGGCAGTACCAGATAAGATAAGGCAGACCATACTTTTATGAACTGATACATGCTTAATTATCAGCTGAACAAAAGAGAAGTGGTGAAGTAATTAATTAAGACACCAACATATCTTCAGTCCTCCTGCACAAAGCCAAGAAGGATAGGGTACTGTATTTACTTAATTTTTGTGAACACAGGAGAAAAACTGCAAAAGCTTTCCATGGTTCAAATGACACTACATTTGGGTGAAGAGGAAGAAAACGCATCGTTTCTTACCTATTTGCACATATGCAATGCTAGCTGCAGTGAAATGGACTAAAACCTTTCAACAGAGATAGTAAAATTCATCATTCTAACTTATAGAAACTGCTGAGACTTCAGAACTTCTGTTCAGTTTCACTCTGAAGTAAGGTCACATTATTTCTTAAAAGTTTTGTTGCAACTATGACCAAATCCCATCAATTTGCAGATCATGCAACTGAATTTTATATTTCCAAACTAAATATTTCAAAATTTTAAATATTTGTTTTACAACTAGTAGATTATTACTTTAAATATAAGTATTAATATAGTTTCATTTTTTTAATTTTCTGTTTTATTCTACCATGAAAGCAGAGGCCAGTCATTCTAGGACTTGGAAATGAAAGCAACAATTCTAAGAAAAGGAAAGACACAACATCTCACAAGTCTGCTAAAAAGTTAAACTAGAGCCCAGAAGTCTAAAACAATTTCAAAGACTGTCAACTAAATTTTTCCCCTACAACTTTCCATCATTCTTTTTTATCTCCCCTTTTTCTCTGTAGGAAATAATCTTAACTAGACAATTTCCTCAAAAAAACAAGGCTTGGTCAAAACATTGTTCCTGATAGGAAACCAATTAAAATTATCTGACTATTTTTTCTAGTATCTCTCACAAAGTCATGAAAGAGCTCAAGCCCTCTGCCTGACATCTGCTGAGGCTTTTGTTTTATTCATCACCCTCAACCCTGCTCCATAATTCAGTGCTCTCCTGGGGAAAACAAGAAGACAAAGATGGTAAAGGCAAAGATGGCAAATTTTTCTAAACTCTGGGTCACTGCTTTGTTTTCATGTTTGTAAATAATAAGTTAGCCCTTCTCCATCCCTCAGTGAATAGTTTAATCCCTGAACAATTATCTTGCCATTTTTAATCAACTCAAGAACATCTCAAGGTTTTTTTTCCCTTTTGCATGTGTCCAGCACAATGGTACAGCAGAAGGCACCTGCACTGTTCCTCTAAAACCACATTTACTTATTCACATTTTCTCTTTCATTCAAAGGAATTTAGAGATATGAATCTGTGCTATGGGTAGATAGAGTAGAGCTAGGCTCAGAAAAGCAGTTCAGCATTATTCACAGGGCTGGAGAATCCTGGAAAGCAGTAACCTAGAAAGAGACAGTGACAAAAAAGGACATTGGATAAAGCATACATTTAGCAGCAAAAGGCCTGAATACCAGAGGGCAAATTCATCACTCTGTCTCCAAACATTTTCATATTAAATACACAGTTTATTTCTGTGCCCTCTCCTGCTAAAAGGAATTTTGAGAAAGGAAAATGAGGTTATTTCCAATAGTTAGACTGAAAGATTTGAAGTATGGAACTCTTCAGTTGCAGGTTGAATTTATATTAGTCATGTATTTGCAGCAGCAGAGGGAAAGGAATATTGTTCCTGCCTCTGGCATTCAACAGCTGATTTCAGAAGATGAAATAATTTAAACCAAGCATCAGGAAAATACATTGTGTAATAGAAAGCATGAGACCCCTAATGTTCACTATTGCCAATGTCTAGCACTTAAAAATCAGATGTGAAAAAATTTAGTAAATGTTTGGGACCAGGAACTTTTGTATTAACAGACAAATGAGTAGGGAATATTTGGCCAAGACAATCAGGAAGGAACATATTCCCAGGGCAGTCTCCAAGTCTCCAGTGATCTTAGGATACTTCCATAACTCCAATTGATCTTCATTCATGGTAAGCTTAGGAGTCCTTCCAGCAGCAGCAAAATTCTGCACTGGAAGAAACTGTTCAGAAACAGTAAGGAATATCTTTCCTACTTCTGACATCTGATCTGAATTTCACAGGTAGGATATTTAAAAAGAACAGATCTTCAGCTAATAGAAACAAGCATAGATCCACCAAAAAAGAAGTTGTGTGTCAAATAAATATTTGCAGGTTTTCTCACTTTATTTGCAGTTCTAATAATCTTCTGTTTATTAACTTGTGTGTACCAAAATTTGGTTTTCTCCTGTCCAGACCTCTCTCATGCACTGATATTCATCATGTCAAGAAAAAGATTTTGACTTGATGCAACAGATCTGCTGCCTCCAGTGGATAGACAATATATTATATATCAGTCACTATTCAGATATACGTTTCTTCATTCTAAGAGCTGGTTTCAGTTTGTTTCCTTAATTAATGACATGCAATATACAGCATTACATATTTCTCATCTGTACCTATAGCATTTTTTAGAGATAACTAATCTGTGGGTTTTTCTCCTACTGAAATAACTACCTGTGACTTTGGCTTTTAGATACCAAAGTGTCAGTGACCTATGACAGTGTCACTTAAAAAGGCAAAAACCAATCTGAGTAACATTAAAGTCTTCATATGTGGTATCTACTTCCCATCAATACTTTCTAATGCTCCTATCACACAGTTATCTAAAGGTCATTTAAATACCAAATTACAGCTATTTTTGTAAGAAAGTTTTAAAAGCTTTTTGGTGTAAATATCATTGTTCCTAATGGCAAAATAATATGTGAAGTTTTTAATTTTTCTCAAATTACATGTAAACTTTTAAATCGATGTTCTCTCTCACTAGTTAAATGTGAGGATATGCGTTCCAGAGATGTTGAGGAATTTGGCTCTGTTACAAGAACGTGTGATCTGAAATGACAAAAAGACTTTTCACTGGAAGTCCATGAAGACTGGACTGGTAAAACTAAACATTAAACCCAATAGATTAGAAAATCTCAATTTGTTCAGACCCTTACCAAGAGAAATCTCTATGCACTAGAACAAGCATCACATCTCTGTCTTTGCACTCACACCATGCCTGGCACATTCCTGATATGCCCACCGTGACACACATATCTATCCTAATTGTAAAAACATTAAGTATTCTGAATTTATTTAAAGTACTTTCTGTTAATTATTACACTCTGAAGATATATTGAGAAAGCAGTCATGATAGGCTGCCTTAGAGCTGGAGAACCAATGTATTTATTTACCCTCATCCAGAATGAATGGGAATTTAAGCTCCTAACTCACAGCAGCTTTCCTATGTGAAATGATGAACACTAAGCAGCAGAGAAAATGAAGATCTGAAATTGTAGATTCTCTTTCCATATTAGGAAAGCAAATCTTAAAATTCACACTTACTCTCAATTTATAAACATGATTCAGAGAAGCCTTACCTTCTATGATCTGAGCTCCTGCACCAGCATGGATTGACAAGCCAAAGAGCAGTAGCGACAATTCCCAGGTCCACCAGGCTTGCCTGGAGCAGGTGTGCCAAAAAAAAAAAAAAAAAAAACCANNAAAAAAAAAAAAGGGGTGGGGGAAGAATGAGACCCGACTGTAACACAGAAACACATGGGGAAAAAAAGAAAAAGTAAAGTTAAGACCAAGAGTTCTTACCATGAGAGCATTTTCTGAAAGTCAGTTGAAAGAACTTAAGTGAGGAAAAAGTGCAGTGCACATGAGTTTTATGCTTATGAAAATAAGAAGTTAATAAAAACTGGAGCCTGCTGTTTCTCCTCCAACGTTCAGACACAAGTGGAACAAAGGCAGCACTCAGGCTCTCTGTGTGACTCACAGCAATTCACTGCTCCAGCTCTGAAATCTGACTCCGTGTAGACGTTCCTGTCAGACCACTGCCGAAAACTTCCTACTGTATTTGTAGATGGACACCCGTTACTGCTGTACATCATCCCAGTTCTGTCATTATCCAGCCCTGTCTTTAACTGCTGTGTACCCTGACAGGCAGTAACACAGCTCCTCCAGCTTCCCCTCCCGCTGCTCCCACTGCTCACAATCTCCAGTTATCCAATATAATATGACCTGCAAATTTCTTCCATCCAGCCTTACACAGGCAGTGATAAAAATTCTTATATGGAATGGACATTTCTCCTGACATTTTGGCCAAATTTTATCAGAAGATATGAGCAGAACAGAACAGCAGTTGAGTGGCAACAAATGCTTGGGATTCACATCTGCACTGTCTTACAGATTTTCTGTCACCTACAGATACATTTTGAAGTACGCCCTTTTCTCTGACAAGCTCTCTAAGTTTAATACTCATATTTACAGAGATTTACACCCTGCATGTAGTTTGAGAGTGTGTCTCTACTTCAACAGCTGTACATGTATGTGTCTGTTATGCAGATCCTATAGCTGAGCATTTCTAATAGTTTCCATTAAAAGTGTTATTTCACCCCTCCCTCCTAACTCAATGAAAAGCATTTTTTTTCCACTTCTAGTTCTTCAAAGCAAGTACTTGCCCAAGGAAGAAATTCTGCAAAGATGTACTTGAAATTAATCAGACAATTTTTAAGTCATGAGATATTTAACAAAGGCTTCAATTGCCACTTTTTGACTAGGGCAGGAGAGAGCTTGGAAAGCACTGCATATGGAAAGAGACCAGTGGGCTTTTGGTAGATGTAGGCTGAAAAGTGTTGAAGATCACCTTAGCAGAGTCAAAACTAAAAATGAATTTACCTATGATGGGAAGTGGAAGACAGACAGGAGTAAAGTTTTCTGCAGTAATGAAAGAACAATCCCAATTAATAAACAAGATTAGGGAAAAAATAATTTTATTCTGAATAAAATTATTGAGTTTCAGGGTGGTGGGGTGGTGGTGTGATGTTTCATTGGCTATTTTGGGGGAGGTTTGTGACAAGGTTATTTTAGTGGCTTTTTGTTGTTGCTGTTGTTGGGTTTTTTTGATTGCTAGTTTATTTATTTACAATTTATTAAATTAGAAAATACAGAGCTTAGGGCTTTAAAATCTAGGATCTTGAGTCTACCCCAGACTCTCCTTTTTGGTTAGAAACCATGACAATTCACGTCTCTCCAGGTATTTTTAACTAAGCCCCAGACCAGTATTATTTGCTATCCACCATCTCCATAATGACAAGGAACAAAGAGATCAAATTATCATTTAATCAAGCATCTTATTATAAACACACAGTTGTATCTTCTTCAGAGGACCAGGAACCTCCCTTTTTCAGTCCCATAGTACTATGTCAGGGCTGAAAAAAAGGTTTCATCATTCACCTTTTGTACTTGAGGCTGTCAACTCTTTGTTTTCTCTCTCCTTGAAATTTCTCCATTGTTACCAGCAGCTGCACTGCTTACAGGAACAGTGTTTGTAACATTTGGTCAACTTGTATTTTATGCCTTTATCTTGCACACTGTATATATGCTATCCTAAGAGAAAATACTGAGTTTTTAAGCATTCATGGAAAACATATTTATATACAG
This sequence comes from Aegithalos caudatus, assembly GCA_013389925.1. Taxonomy (NCBI): domain Eukaryota; kingdom Metazoa; phylum Chordata; class Aves; order Passeriformes; family Aegithalidae; genus Aegithalos; species Aegithalos caudatus. Next base: position 49,306 of record WEIU01011287.1, on the reverse strand, counting down.
CCTGGGTCACTTTTCCAATTCTTCTCCAGAGTTAACATTTAGTAATAGCCACCAAGAGACATTATTAGTCCTGTTAAACTATTATTTAACTCAGTTCCTTCATTTAATAGGAAAGAAGAAACTGTCTCTTTATCCACAAAATGTCAATGGCTTACCTGCATAATCCTTCCTGTTGCAATGGAGTTTTTATCAAGTATATATGACCAAAACATATGTCTGCCTTGGTATCTTATAGTAGGCTAACAGATCTGAGAGACAAATGTAGAATCAGCCTCCAGATTTATAAAACCTGTAATGAATTTTTACACAGCAAAGACTTAATTATTGGATGGATTTTTCCTCCAATTTTAGAAAACTCATAGAAATGTAGGAAGTAATACACTATTCATCTAGATGATCAGCATGAAATGCTGCTGACGGTACCTTTAGTTTCTGCTGGACATTTTAACATGGATATCTGGCCACTGCTCAACATTTTTATCCAATACTGGATAAAGAAAAACAAGACAGAGCATGTTCTTGACCTCTGCAGTCCATTAGTTTTGAATGGATGGCTGTGGAGGAATCCCTAAAGACAAACAGTTTATTACACCCCTCCTGTAGGTCATTGGGATTTCTTGAGTTGCTAGTGCTCATTTGTAGGCCCAAGGATTACTGAAGTACAGGCTCTTTATGTCTGTTGTATCCATCTATCCATGTATATCTTACTCCCCACTAGGGCAGTGACATTTGTACACATCCACTCAGTTTTAACCTTGCTGTTTGTCTTGTCTTTTTTAAACACAGCAGGATTCCCTTGAATTAGGACATCTGTGCTTTCCTTCAGTACTGTGTCCAGCTGTCTTCAACTAAACTGGAGTTTTCCTTCTTGTTAAAAATCTCCATTTTCCAGGTAGAAGTTTTGTTTAATTCCCCTGTCTGTCCCCGCTCTGTCAAGTGATTACACTCCTTAAAACTCCAAATGGCAGGCCACAATTCTGCTGTTGTAGTTTTTATCCATTCACTGAGTTGTTCTGGCTGGCTGTTGTTATATTTCTCATCAGAGGGGGGTTTTTTCTTTCCCACTGACTACAACATAAATTTATTAGGTGCACATTTCTATCCTCTATAATTGTAGGATATAAGACTCATCGGAATATTCTTGTGCAAAGTTAATGTTAGAGAAGTAGTCTGAACAAGTGGCCTGAGTGAGATAAGAACCACACTAGAAAAGAATAAAATATTTATCTTTTGCTTAGACTTCTTCTGAGTATGTACAAATAGTTGGCATTTACCATATCCTCTGGCAAGGAGGTCCATGGCTTAGTTATGCATTTCTTAAAGAAGTCTCTGCTTCTTTGTTTTCAACTTAGGTCCTGCTGATATTCTTTGATGTCTCTGAGTTCTTGTACTGAATAGGGTTCACTAAATCAGTGCCTACTCTTTTTTCTGCATGCCCCTTGTGACTTAAGAAGTGTCTTTTTTATACCCTTTCCACTTTTCTTTCTGTAGTAAGTGTGAACTTGCTTGGTTGTTTCTTGTACTGCAGCCACGCCACACATCTAGTTATTTTTAGTCTTTCTCACAGTTTCTGTGTTCTAGAACATAGTTTTTGATCTTTGGTGGAGTCAGGAGAATCACAACTTCACATGATACAGGTAATCTCAAGATTTCTTGAGTGACATAGCAATGTATTCTGTCCTTTCCCTGGTGAGGAAGACAACTGATGTGCTTTCTTGACTGCAGCCAAGATGACATCTTCATAGAACTCTTGTAAGCTCAATAATTCACACCTGAGGGCTGTTTTTATGTGTAATTAGGATTTCAACTCCGTCTGAATAAATTTATAACAAATGGTAGAAATTAATTTAGTCTACCATTTAATTCTCCAGTTATTCCCTCTTAGAAGATCCATTTGGAATTCTTCACAATCTGTCCCATCCTTATTAAAAAAGCCCTCATCAGCAAAGTTCACTGCATACGTACATACAGCACTCACACACCCGCCTGCCCTCACTTAATCCCACAAGAAAGACAGAGAGAGGCTACAAGTGTGTTTAATGACAGAACAAGGAGGAATGGCTTCACACACACAGACAGTACATTCAGATATTAGAAAGATATTATTTACTTTCTGTAAAAAAGGTGAGGGTAGTGAGGCACTGGTACAGGTTGCACAGAGAAGCTATGGATGCCCCATCCCTGGAAGTGTTCAAGGCCAGGTTTGACAAAGCTCTGAGAGTTGTCCCTGCTCATGGCAGGGGGGTTGGAACAAGATAGTCTTTAAAGTCCCTTTTAACACAAACCATTCTGTGGTTCTATGATAAGGCAGGCAGTACAATATCTGTAGAATTCTACATAGTAGTAGTAGTGACAAATCCCTACTACAAAGGCTGCCTGTATATTCCTGACATTTTTGCCTCTCTTTTAACCACTGGTGCACTCACAAACTCATTTCTTGTGCCGTAGCTTCCTGAAAAGCCAAACATTCTGAGTACTCATTTAGGTGATGGATTACTGCAGGGCGTATCAATTTATCCAGAAAATGCGGAATTACATTATTGCTTTGAATATGATCAGCTGCTAAACAGCTAATTTCACAGTGGTATGGTAATACACTTTCAAAAGCATAACAGATGATTCAGTATCTGTTTTCCTGGATTTTTCTCCTTTAAACAAAGTACTTTAGGGAAAAAATTTATAAATGCATATTTTTAAATATACTTAAGAAGGAATAAGAGTGTACATTTATGTACCTGAAGACAGGGTTGTAGTAAACCCTATAGACGGGTACAAATTAAGGTCACACAGCAAAAGAATTCTGGCATTTTCTGCCTCTTTAGTACTTAATTTCAATTAATTTGATTTTCTGCCTACTCTATCCCTCCCTCACAGTATTATAAAAAGCATTGGAAAAAAATATTAAATCTTTCACATAGCTGGGGCTGATTGGCAAAGGAGGCAAAGAGGGATCAGGGATATGGAGCTTGCAATGGAAATCCTAGAAAGGAAGGAATTTCCCATCAGTATTTACTTTGGGAGATGATTTTTGAAAGGGAAGACACAAGGCCTGTTGGGCACACAGGTGGGTAAGAAAGTGGATGAATAATACAGAAAAAAAAAAAAAAAAAAAGGAGAGTAAGACTGGGTGAAAATCCTGGGATAACAATATGGGAAGGGGTGAGGACAAAGCTAACAAGACTGGAAGCCAGCTAGGAAGCAGAAGGAAAAGGATGTGTTGGTATGTTACCTGACACTAGGTAGCAAATACATCAAGAATATATGTTTAGGCATATGTATTTCTCCTCTACAAACTCTGACTCAGTTTTTTTTTGCCAAGCAGCATGACAAGAAGAAAGAAAACACTGTGAGACTTCTGTTATAAGCAAGCATCCATGAAACCTACAGACAGAGCGTATTTTGTGCAGTACTCTAATATTTCAAGCAGTTTGTATTGTGAAAAAGGGTATTTGAGTACTTCTGGAGGCACTTGCAAGTGTCAGGATATCCATTTCTGAGTTTGTGTTCTAAAATGAAAAAAATGTTGAAAATATTAACCAATTATTTGACAGACTCACAAAAATTATAATTTCCAGAAATGGCAGAACTGTTTCTGGTGAAGTTTATGGTACTGGCATGAGACACTAAGTCAGTGTTTAGAAACGTTATGAGCAATTGAAATTATTCAATAGAACATGTGGGACAACTGTAAAACCAAGCATGAATAGATGTTCTGCTTGTAATTTAAACTCATGTACATGGCAACACTGATTCTATTAGTATACTAAAATAATTTGTCATGAGCTGAATGGTACATAGTTTTAAAGCATATTTAAAAAAATAAGTCTTAACCATGTTAAGTATATGCATTGCACTGAAAGGCTCCATTCAGACTAAATGTCACACATTCCTTTTGCATGAATAAACCCAGAAAGAATTATATGCAGCACTTTTGCTGTCTGTCTCCATGTGCAGCTGAGCTGAAGAAACATTTTCTCCTCTAAACACATGCGCACATGGCCTGTCACAGGGGGCATAAAGTAAAACCTACACCAGAATCCCTCTCTCCTTCTGTGCAAGCTAACTTCACTCAATTATTTTCCTTGAAAAAGTACTTACAGAGCTTGACCCAATGAGTGACCTTAGTGATTACCTTTTACACTGCCTTGAGATAAACCTGTAAAAAATCTGCTCTTCTATACTGGGCCAAAACTCCTTTCTCACAGGTTTATATGAAGTGATATATTTTCAGAAAAGTAAAATCCTACTTTTTAAGTCAACCACAACATGACGTAAATGACAAATCTTTAATCACTTTAAATTATTTTCTCAAGTTTCTGCTTTGCAAATCATCACGATGATATGGACAGGATAAGCGAAGAGCAACTGATATCATCTGCTGGTACTTGTTCAAAGCATCTGACCCTGTCCTGCGTATCTCCATGTCTCTAAACTGGAGAGACATGGATTTGATGGATCAATGGATGAGGAATTGGCAGGATGGTCACACTCAAAACAGCTGTGTTGAGTGGTTCAATGTCCAGGTGGAGATGAGTGACAAGTAACATTCCTCAGGGGTCGGTGTTAGGACTGGAGCTGTTCAACATATAAGTCAGTGACATGGACAGTGGGATCGAGTGCACTCTCAAGGATTCAAACTAGGAATGACAATGGAGGGACCATTACCAGCAGTCCTGTAAGAGTGGGGTGGATAGGGCCGATTAGCAAAAGGCATGGAGTGATCTTATCACAGAAGCAGAAAACGAGACTGTTGGAGGTTAGATATTGTTTCCTTTGTGTTAGTTGAATTTTTTCTGTTAAGTTGCTGGGTAACTAATTGCTGGGTGCTTAACCAAAACAATAGAGTGGACAAGCACGAGTTTT
>WEIU01011287.1:21546-44209 GCA_013389925.1 Aegithalos caudatus | reverse complement strand
AGGGAGGGGTTTACATTCTCTATTCAAAGGGAACTTCCAGCTTCTGCTGGCAGATACCTGTCCTTTCAAAACCAGGACAAAGACTTAAATAGGGACACCTCCAGAATTTGCCTGTAAGCAAAGCAACATCACTGGAAAAATCCAGGTCCTTGGGCTTCTAAGGGTTCTAGGATGCCTCTGAAATGCATGTACATAGCACAGGGAATAAACATGATGAACTAGGGATCTGTGTGCATCCGCAGGCCTACAATCTTGTTGCAATGATGGAGATATTGTGGGATGGCCTACAGGCCGTTCCTGCTGCCAGCAAATTGACAGAGGTTGTCCTTCCCCTCTGCTCAGCTCGGGTGAGGTCACCCTTAGAGTGCCATGACCCGTTCTGGGTTTCCCAGGGCAGAAGTGATGTGACCATAATGGAGAAAGGTTAACTCTAAACTACAAAGAGGGTGAAGGGACTGAAGGAACCAATTCCTTCCCAGATCCCTTCTCCCCTCAACCATGTCTGCTTTTGGGATTGCTAATGCAATGGAATATTTAACAGTCTAATTGAGGGATCACCATTAGTCTTTATCTAATTATTGCAGGAAAACAATGAAAAATAAAGTAGCTAGAGTACTAATATACAGGAAATTATGCAGTAATTGCAACAATACCGTTAAAAATTGAACACAAATTTCTTAGCTTCTAACCCTTCTCTGATGTTATGTTCATCCTTTCACTGTCCCTCTGGGTCCTAGTCTTGGTGGTTTCACACTGGTATTCATCATAGGGACAAGGTTTTAGAGTAAGTTCTCAACATCCAGAGTCCTTTACAGGAGGGAATACTATATTTGTGCTGGTTTCTTCTACTTTCTTTAACCTAATATACACTTGCTTTGAATTTAAGACATTTTAGAAATTTTAAGCAAAATCCAGGACATAAAGATGAAAATAACATGTTAAGTGTAACTAAGTTATAAATTAAAACTAAGTTCTATTCAGAAAAAATCCCATCACATATTGAGATAAAATGTTCACATAATAGAGATATCAGTACAGGAGTTCCTGATCTCACGAAGTTTACTAGAGCATATCTCACCAGCTGTCAGTGGAAAAATGCCAGTCAAGGCCACTGTGTATGGTGCTCTCAATATGATGGCTACATTTGCTGGCAGGATGATCTATTCATATTTGTGTCTAGAAAACATATTTCTGATTAACAGAAAGTTTCACTTTCGAAGTGACAAGGCTCCATGTTAGAGGAAGGTGGCTTTGTTTGCCAACACAGCATAACTGTGTCACAAAGATCTTTGAAAAACATTTCTCTTCCCTCTTCAGATGTCCTTTATTTATCACCTGCCATTATATTACTTAGAGAAAATTAAGGTATCCAACTATCTTAAAATCTGAAGAAATTTTAATGATTAAGAGAACTAATTATACTCAAAAGCACAAATATAAAAGCATTTTCAAATAATCTTTAAATGATTCTGTTGGTAAATTATTTTTTAAAAATATTCAGAAAGTCCAAAAGGGCCATTAAAGAAATGTTCAAACAAGCACAATTTAAATAGAAACGTCAATTTTTATGTCTTAAGTTTCAATTTTCAGTTTAGAGAATGTAATCATTTTTCTACAAGAACAGTGTTATTTGAGATATTCATTTGTCAAAGAACTTTAAGGACAGTATATGACCACTTGAATTTGGCATCAAATTTTACAGATAAATTCATTCTTTTATCCAAGCATGCCTGTTCCTGCTTCATCCATATATTTTTAAAGAATGCATTCCAAGTGGCAGGTTATTTTCATACAATTTTGTGAACTGTTGTCCCTCTGTTCTCAAAATACAGTAAATTCTGCCTTCCATATTGCAATCCTGCCATTACCAATTGAGATTTTTCTTCTCCTGATCACTTTCTATGTGAGACCTCTGGAATTCCTGTTCAAGAGAAGGCAGCAGAGGTTAAAACTCAAAGTTGCCCACAGGTAGTGAGATTGCTCATTAAGGGAACAGGGCAGAGAAAAGCTGGCCATTTAAGTACCACAAAAAGGAAACACACCATCCCAGCAGGACAGAAAGTGTGATTGTTACAGGATAGCTACCACCCACACTTATGAGACAGAAATAAGCACATTACCCACACATGTGCTTGACTCTTTTACCACAATTTAAAATGCAGTTATTTATAGATCTTGAAAAATATGATGTGGGCAAAATTAGCTTTGAGCAACAATGTGATTCTCATCATGTTGACTTTTTTTTCACTGTTTCCATTTTAGGAAGAGGTGTTTGGCACACAGATACACAACGATGCTTTACACACTACTCAAAAGTAAAAAGAGACCCTCTTCCACAAGTTAAACAAACAAATGACTTCTGATACAGCAGCAGGATTGTTCAACACTGCCAGAAGTATTCACACAGACAAGGTTTATGACTAGAGGTAGTCCCCATTAAACAACTATCAGCAATGCACTGCTAACAACAGGGTTGAGAAGGGTAGCAGGAAGGAACCAGGGAGCAGAGAAACCTGGCTATATCCATGCGCAGCTGTTCATATAATGATGTGTTTGTTCATCACTCTGAAGGGTCTTTGTCAAAACGGACTCTAAGCTATCACCACCAAACTTAAAATTAACAGGTTATTTCCACCTACTACCTCTTGAAACAAAATTTCGTTGTCCAAACATTTAATCGCAGATTAAGAAAAAGAAATTACCAGAGACAAAGTAGTTCCATGCTTTAGCTTGGTAAGTGTTGTAGTCCCTAATACATATTTGGATAAATAAGAGTACATCTATTTACTTTATTGTCTTCAGAGGGATGCAGAGTTATGTTTTCTCATTTCCTGGAGATTTGCATCATATATCCTCTAACTGACCAACTCCCATCCTGCACATACTGCTTCCCAGCATACCTTCTTCCTGGTCTGTAGCTCTGCAGCTCTTTGAGCAGTGCTGGTGCACTGATGGGCCTACCTGTGTTCAGAAGAGACACCAAGTGCAGTTCTGCTGTATTCATAGCAGTACGAGCACTAGCCTAGTGGGATGGAGACTCTCACTCTCACAAAAGCCATGAGAACAACTATGGGGATAGGAAATTTCCATCTTTGACATCTCTACTCTTTTAATTTTGGCTGACATTAGCCATGGAGATCTAAATTGTTTTGCCTCTGTGTTGGGGGTTAGGTTTGTTCCTTTTGCTTAGAGAATTTTTCCCCATAAACTTACTAGGAGACTAAGTACTGGGTGCTTATGGGCTGCTGCTTGCTGTGGGAGGAATTCACTGTCACCACCGGGTCTGGCCCTGAGAAAGTCTACCATCATCTGCTGGTGTGCCCTGGAACTCTGAGCTGCCTCCTCCGGCCCTGTCCCGTCGCCGTTTCCTTTGGCACTGCTCCCTTCCCTGCGCTGTAGCCTCGCACTGCCCTGCTGGGACAGCTCCACCGATCCAGATACCGCCAGTGAAGCTTCTGATCTCACCCACCAGCCCGGGACTTCTTCCTCCATTCCAGCTTGCTGCTCTTGAGAGATCAGACTGCCCCGGGCTCTGTGAAACAAAGTCTGTGTTTACTATTAATGCTGTAGTTGTTGTTTGCTTGCCTTGTTATATATATTAGTAAAAAAACTGTTATTCCTATCCCCATACCTCTGCCTGAAAGCCCATTTAATTTTCTAAACTATAATAATTTGGAGGGAGGGGATTTGAATTCTCCATTTCCTAGGGAGGTCCTGCCCTTCCTAGCAGATACCTGTCTTTCAAACCAAGACACTCTGCATCAAGACTCCTGCTGATTGCTGTGGTTGTCATTGAATCAGCTTAAAAGTTCATTTTCTATTTTCTCCCTTTGCTGCTGAGATGCAATGAATTTCACTTTGTTCATGGGTTAAAAACTGTAAAAACTTAGTTTGCATTTTCATGATACAAATTCTTTTCATCAGATGCACTGTTTGCTTCCTAAATAATAAACTCTAAAAAAAATGCTTAGCAATAGTAAATTTAATTAATGCTGTGCCAATATTCTCTGGCTTTTCGGTTCTTCTTATGATGGCTTTTGTTATGCATGAAGTGTATAATTTGTGTTTTTATTGTACTGTGCTTTAAATATAATGTATGATCCGTGATTTCTAACATATCAGTAAAAATAAAGCAGAAAACAGGTTTTTTTTTCCCCAAAGAGAAAACCCAGCTACCAAGATGCAACATAAGATGCTGAAACCAAGGACAGAGGAGCCAAAGTGATTTTCACGGCAACAGAGGAGAACAATGGCAGAGAAGCTACACCCAAACCATGAGGACTTGGTAGTTAACACCTGATACTAATTTGGCCTCCACATCCAGTTACTGTGAATCTGAATGTACCAGTTCCAGTAAATCCATTCATCTACCCATCCCTCCTCAGAAAGCTCATCAGAGATCCTGCATCAAGATTAATCACTGTATCCTGGCTGCTCCGAACTCCATCAGGGGACGGCAGCTGGACATGAATATTACCAACCAAAACTATTATTCCATTCTTCTCAACTCAGAAATCCCATCCAGGGGCAACTGAAGATGAATACCAAGCTCAGACTTTAACAAAGAACTAGGAGTTTCTTAGCCTCAGGGCTGAAAAACTGTATAAAAGTCGGCCACTAGAAGACAAATTGTGAACTTGGGAGGATCAGTGCAGGCAAGGCTGGTCTCAGGTTCACCCAGTTCCGACTCCCAGGCTCGGAACTGTATTGGTTGTGGCGATGACACGCGGAAAAACTAAAACTCAGAAGCAGAGTTTTAAAGTAGGTATGTGGTTTATTCAGCGCTGGGCTTGATGCAGGATGGTTCCCAAATGCATGTGCAGCTCCTTGCTCACCCATGTTTTCTTTTAACCCTTAGAGTGTTACATGTGCATGAAGTTTTGCAATACCCCAATGCATATTTATCCCTTGGCTCCCCCCGGCTCCACTTAGTATGCTAATCGTCTTATCAGTCCATTGTGCATGCGCAGGTGTCTCTGGTGGTCTTCTCAGGGGTCTTCAGGGATGAAGAAAATAGTCTTCCTCAGAGATGAACTTCTGACCCTTGCTGCCTTGCACATGCTCACTGATCCCCGGGTCATAGTCCAAGCCCCAAAACCAGTCTTATCAGGTCCTGGGGTCCGAGGTGCCTCATTATCTCAGCATTTCTGATAACCCTGTATCCTTATTTCCTGCTTGGTAAGACATCCCTATTGTTCTTAACAAACTCAGTCCTTCTTGCCTCTTCTCTCCCTAGACAACTAACACAGTGCAAAGGGCAGTAAGCATTAGTCAATACACATCATCTGAATGTCTATTCTTAGTAAATGTCTTCTAATTTCTATGATTTGTATACTCTAGTTCCCAATTTAATGTTTCAGCGATTCCAAATTTTTGATTGTATCGATTATTAATAAATTCTTTATTAATTTTAATTCGGCTGATTTAATATATAACAGCTTTTATCTACAAAATACTTTATCATTATTTTCTTCCTTGCTTAACACACAAATTAGGATTTGCTAACTCACCCTGTATTTTATCCCTAGCCAAGTCTTGTAATATTTGAACACCAATTACATGAACAGTAACTCTGTTCTGAATGGCCTGTGTTCACACCTCATTGCTTCAGAAACCAGCTGAGCAGTGAAGACAAGCATGTACGAATCTCCCACAGTCCTGAATCTCACAAGCCTTTGCTACCCCATCACTGTATCACCTAATTATAAGCATGTTTTTCTTTCAGCTCCCAGTTCTTGCCTGTCTCTCCTTGTTCTCACAAGCCTTAAGCCCTGTTTGTATCCCACTTCATTCCTTTCAACGACTTTTTTATCAGACCTTGTAGAATTATTTAAGCTTTCTCTATCACAGAACCTAGGGAGGACAACCTGAATACGAAATAGTAGTAGTTAATTAAACAGAGCAGAACAAATATAAAAAATTAGGGGCATGAGCCAGTATTGTGAATGCTGAGTGCACCAATATGCACTTCTCTGCAGCACAGATACAGCACATCCCTCAAGCCCTTCTAGAAGTCTAGTCAGCTCTCAAATGGGGGAAAAAAGTCATTATCAATCCCTTTCAGTGTTTTCTTTTTATCAGTTTCAAATTAACATGCTTCAAGTTTCTGCTTGTGTTTATGTGACAGGACTAAATTAACAGAAAACCTGAAATGGGCCTGAGATACACCTGATATACACCTGGCAATGTGGTCCTTCTGCCACCCTGTGATACCTCCTACTCTGGTATAAATTGGCTGTTAATGTATTAGTGGTGCCAGTCGCTCCTCAAGACATCAAACATTAACTCCTTGCCTTTGAGGATAAGCTAACCTGTTCATATTGTTGCCTAGTCAAAATAGCTGACAACACTTCTATTTTATATGTATACCCTGAAGGGTATGTGTAGACCTTTTACTTGGGTTTCAGGGTTTTCTTCTACTGCTCTGACCAGCTGGAACAGCCAGCTGATGTTCCTCAATGACTATGTAAAACCCACTTCTTTGGTGTGCTGGTTACACAAAAACACCAACAAAAGGAAAGGAAAAGCCTTCTGACTGTATGTTTTGCAAAGAGGAAGTCAAAGAGAGAAAAATATATTTTTGTGCACATTACTTTTACATCAGTCAGGATCATGCATGAGGTGCTGCACTGTGCAGCAATAGAGAAAGAAAGAAGAGATATTTCATTTTCTCTTCTGAGACTGAAAGTAATCTCAACCTTTTTAAAAATAAACAGCAGTTTAGAGTGATATATGTAACAATCAAACAAAATTAAGATGATACATTTTTTAAAAAGAGCTGAAGATAATTTTCTGAATAATAGTGATACAAGAAACAGAGAGAAGCGGCTCTTAGATTTTGGATTTTCCAAAAATGAAGCATGGCATTTATTTGTAATTCTGCTTCTTGGAAGAAAACAAAACAAGACAAACAACAAAAGCACAAGATTTACTTAACAACCACAAACTGCTAGTTTTCCAGACTTTCATTCTTCTGTCCTCCATGCCCACATTTTCTTGAGTATTGCCCAAAAAAATGGAGCAGTATGTGTCAACAAACTACACCTGCAAAGGCAATGTTAGCAGAGTGGGAAATGCCCAGACTAGAAATGGGAACTTACAAGTGTAGTTAAGAATTTACTTTGAGACAATTCTGATAGCTGGTAATAAACCAGTAAAGAAGAAATCTTGGTTGGATTTTTTGGCACACATGTGAACATACAAATAGCAGGAAAATCTAAATTTTTAATTTAAAACTGAATACATTTAGTAAAGTGTGACCAATATGAAATTGATAGAGAGCCCATGCAGGTTTATGAAATCCTTACACTGATCAAGGCTTTGTTTTGTTTACAGAGCTTCTGCTGTGTTGCCGAGGAATTTTTTTTCTTTCCTTGAGAAGTGCTACAAACAGCAGGAGAGAAGGCACTGAGTCAGTTGATTCCCAGCTAGAGCAGCTGCTGCTGCAGAGAACAGGGATCTTTCAATAAAATTTTGTGTTTACAGAGGTGACTTGTCAAAAAACATCTGAACTTTTGCATTGTTTCATTTTTGTAACCAGCCATGATATTACTGTGTATTAAAAAGGGATTCTACAAGCACTTTTTTTGCACTGATAAAGAAACTTGTGTTTTCTTGGCTCCAAGAAAGCATAAACAAAGGAGAAATGGAAAAAAACAAGTAAGATTAACAGAAGGTTCTTTTAGCACAGACTCATTTTAGCTTTCCTGAAGCAGTATAATCCAATGCAGATGTTCATTTGCCTCATTCTTGGCAGCTGTATTAGATGAACTTCCTCTCCTCAGTAACATTTTCTCAGGGATTTATTGTCCCTTTGTTAGTCTGCCCTTAAATTGCTCATTCCTTTCATGTGACAGTGAAAACCCAAAATGGTGACAAATCAAGCTAAACACATGAAAGAACTACAAGGAAATAGTAAAATTATGTAAAAGTAAATGCAATATTTAAGTGATTTAAGTACAAACAATGATCTCTGCTTTTGTTTTATAATTTCTGATAGTGGAGATGATAGTGGTAATAAGTAATTTATTCAGTCAAAATAAACTAAATAATTATATATTAAATTAGAGAGATGGAACAGTAGAAATAAACCAAACACCATATACAAGGTTTACACTTAGTAACAAAGGTATATAAATGTGCTTTCTCAGAACTTTTTTCAATAGTCTAAAGGATTAAGTTCTCAGATAAATGATTTTTACTCACAACATGAGTATGCAGCTTCTGATAATGTGAATATGGAGGAGAAGGCAGTACTTCCAAGTTCTTTAGCATTCAAGGTGTCATTTTAATTGCAAGCTTTCCCTTCACTTTGATGCAAAAACATTACAGATGGTCAAAGCCTTGAGTGAACCAATAGGCATTAATTGTTCTAAGAGCCTCATTAGGGACCTTCACTCTCACTGTACCAGGAGCTCTATCAAAGATCAGGGGGTTTCAGTTTCTGGGCTGTGCTGCAGATGTAGCTATCTGTGCTCCTATCCCTGTTACTACCTTGACTCCAGGAAACCTGCGCTGTTCTATCACAATTCTATCTCCATTAGCACTAGATGAAAATGTGTCAAAGAATTTTAGATATGTGTATGTTAGGATATTTTAGGGAAACGTCTACTTTGGGGAAATTCAGGTGGAGAAAAACACAGTTAGAAATCACTAATTCTCCTTATGTTAAATATAGTTTAAATCAAGCCCTGATTTTGTGAAACTCTAAACTGAAAACATTTTACATTAAGCAATCTTTATATTTCCATTTATTTCCTTGAAATTATTAACTGGAGTCCTGAATCCCAGACTCCCGTCTATTTCTTTAAAAGGGACTGAGAAAAAAATCACAATGTGGGGGTTTAATTCAATGAATGTCCTTCAGGGATTGTGGGTTTCCAAATCAAGTAGCCCAAGAGAGGCAGAAGAGACATTTCCCCAGGTCCTGCCTGTGGTGAGGCTGAGCAAGTATTCCCCAGAGGCAGACAAACATACCCAATGTCAGAGTACACCTGGCTAGCCACACAGACCAACATGGACAGAACACAAAGCACTCCCAACGAGCACCAGCCTGTTCCTTCCTGTGACTGATTAGGATGGAAGCCCACCCTAACATGCAGCCTGTCCAGCTGTTGTCCCCTTCATCCTCTGGTCTTTCAGCTGCCTCTCACATAGGAACATACACATGCAAACAATTCTCTCCGACAGCTGGTCCAGTCCTGAGGCTCTGCCAACAGCCAATCCCCAGCCCCACCTTTTACTCACTCCAGCGGCCAACTCACACACCCTCGCTCTCTCCAGCATCCAGCTCAGACTTAACAGTATTCAGTCCGTTTCCTGTCACCTAAACCTCCAGACACTCTCATCCACACAGATTGACTCCACTAACCAGGAGAAAGGCATGGCCAGGAAAACAGATGGACCAGACGTCTGTTTACACATGACCGATCCCTTTTTTCTCCCTTATCCAGCTATTTTCTCATGATTGTTCCTCCTCAAATTGTTGTGATTGCCCCACCTACCTCCACCTTTAGTTCTTCCCTTTATCAATCCCAATAATGAGTCCCACACAGCTGTTGGGCAGTGACTTCCTCCATTCCAGCTTAAAGCACATTTCATAAGGAATGGTTGACAGGAGTCAAAGGCTAAAATTATGAGATGGGGGCTGGGGGTGGCATTACATGGCTGTGCCAGAAATGCAACTTCCTTTGCAGACAATGTCTGGTCCAGGATTCCTGCACCGACACATAGTTTGAACGCAGCATAAGCAGTGCCTGCAGTCACTCAAACTAAAATACTTTACAAGTGTGGTTGTGGCTGTCTCAGTTGCAAGTTCATTACACTGTCAAATATAAACCAGACTTAAACAGGTCTAGGAGTGCCTACATAAAGATGTTTAGCATTTTAGGAAAAATAAGTTTAACAAACTTCTTGTGTGGAACTAATGAGAATGCTTGTCCAGAGTAAGACTCATTTGTCATTCCAATATTTATATGTTCCTACAGTCTTTGGCCCTCAACATTAACAGGACATTCTGAGAGGGATGGATGATGCTCGCCATGATATAGAAACCACTGTCAGTACTTCNTTTGTGTTTGGTTTTGGTTTTGTGTTTGGTTTGGTTTTTTTCAGGGGGAGATTTGGATTGTTTTTTAGTTCTGTTTTGTAGTTGTGGTTTTTAAGAAGAATTCAGATTTCTAAACAATTCCTTGTCTCTCACAAAACTGTGCTGCAACAACTAGAAACCCTTTCTTGTTTAATCTTGAAAATTTACTGTTTCTGATTTGAAAAGAAAAGGATGACACAAAAGCTTGGAAAATCTGCTCTACCCAAAAGCCCATGGCACCTTCCAAAAACTGAATCTTTAAACAAATTCATCACTTTAATAGTAATATAGAAAATGTACCAGTAAGCAATTGCTGGAATGAAAATCTGTATTCTTCCCTCCCTGGGGGAGTTCCAAAGTAATAAATCTGGATCAGTTTGGGGGTTTTTTTTACACCTGTATCTGATGCCTAAAGTATCAACCAAAGCAGGAGTACTCTTCAGCCTAATTTCCTGTCAGCAGAAGAGTATTCCCCAAATTAGATTTACAATACAGGATTTTGTGGTAGTTCTAACTGTACCAAAAATAAAAATTGCATTGCTTATTCTGCAATCTGATACCCTCTGGCTGTGACTCCCATCTCATCATTGAAAGTATTGATCCAAATAACAATCATTTTACATTGACTAAGACTAGTGAGCAAAAATTTTCCAGATAAAGTAAGATCTTCACATACAGTTGCCTCGTTATTTCCCTGGGCAATGTGGGAGCACCGTGAAAGCAAAAGGATAATACTAGGGTCAGCACTAGGGCCACTGCTGACTCTCATCAGTGAGAGCTACAGGTAGCCCCAGTGACTTCTCTCTTGTGCACACAGTGGCTGTCGAAGAAGCCATGGCAACAGTGACACCCCATTTTTTCACCTGTTACACAGAAATAATACACAGACATGTATGAAACCTCTGGTCCATGCCTCAGAAGAAGGTATTCAGAACCCTGATAAACTTCTTATTTCATTAAAATAAAGGGAGACATTAAAATAACTTTACAAAGCCTTCTAAATAAATTCTGTGCTGGCAGAAGAATCACCTGCAGGGGATTAATGTGCTTCCCACTGAAAAAAAGTGGCTGTGTGCTTTTAGTGAACCTTTTATTTTTGATTAAGGAAAGTAATTGCAAATTTTTTCATAGAGTTTAATGAGCACATACAGGGCCAGTGTCCTGGGAAAAACCAAGCTAGTACATGGTTTCTGCCTATTGCCTTAAAAAATTTCCTTTCCATACATATACTAGTTGCCACACCGAGATTTAGGAATAGGCCAGGAAAATTTCAATGTGTAGTTTCTCAAAGACTTAGACAACTGAAGACTCAGAGCAAGAATAGAGTCAGTTGGAAGGTAAGGACAGTAATTCACAGCCAGGGGCAGCAGGTAGGAAAGACTATGATAGTCAACACTAAGTTTGGTTTCAATTGCCATGAAGTCAAAGCCAAAGCTAGAAATTAATTTTTCCATCAGTACAAATCAGTTCTTGGTCTTTCACTAATTCTCATCCACATGACTCTTCTGTGAGCTTATTAAGCTGGCAAAGAGTTATTCTGTTCGTTTCTGCTGTGCAAGTAAGAACATTTGGCTTACAGCATGAAAGTTTAGAACCAGGGTCAGAAAGAGGAATTTGCACAGATGTACAGCCAGAGGCAGCAGGAGAAGGAGGGAAAGACCATTTGCTTTCTTTATTTTGACCAGTTTTGAACACCACAAGAAGCCCAAAACTCTGTACACATATGAGACAAAATGAAGAAAGCAACACAAAAATTATTCCAATTTAAGCAGATTCTTCCAAGCTAGTACTTCTTCTTGCACTGCATATTTACAAATTGAATAAACACAGTAAAATGAGTAAAGAACTATGGATCATTTCTTCATGTCCAGTATATGTGTAAATAGAAAAAACAAAATTTTGAAAAGTGTGACTGGTCCCACCTTCCCAGGTCTCTGTGGCAGTGTGCAGTCTATGACAGAAAGAGGAAAGACCTCTGAAAAATCAAACAGGTTACAGCAGATGGACGCACTCCTATTACAATCTGTTCTCCCCAAGATCACTTCGAGGCAAAGGAGCAAAGCAGTGCGTGAGAGCTGCTTGCCTGCAGATAAACAGAAGGTTTCTTTCACTACAGCTAATGCCTCACATTTTCTTGATATGAATATTAAGAGTATGGGAATTTACTTGGCTTGTCTGAATAAACACCACATGTGCAGCTGTACTAAATATGTCAGCAGTGCACTGAGTAGAGTTTTATTTGTTTGCTGAATAAAATGTGTTAGCCTTGTATGAAATACATGCAGTCACTATACCTATGTATAACTCAATGCACAGTTTATTACAATAGTCATATAGTATATTGTGTAACAGAGAATTAAAATAGGTTGATCATATTTAAAAATCATAAATATGCATTCACCCCATGTATACTGTGTATTAGTTATTTGTTCTTGGAGGTGGTTGTGGTAGAAAAATCCATGAGTCTGAGTCATTCAGTCAAGAAATACAGTGATAATAATCACTGGTGCTTGAGATAAAACAAAGGTGATTCTTATAGACAAAGTTTTCCTGAGGATCTACAGAAGCAATATCCGATAGTTGTAGTTATTATAACATCCATTTATTCTGTAATTTTTAAGTGGCTTGGTGTAGTTTCAGGATCTAGACTTTCTGAATTTCCAGAGCAAACCTCAAAAGGAAAAAACAAATTTTGTTTATTAATTCAGTAGCAATCTTTGTATTCTTTATATATGAACACAAATCTTCTTGTAATTTTTTGTAAGAATTGAAAAAATAATTTCAAAGAGATTGATGTTGTTGAATATACTCATTATTATCAATAAATATGTTGATTAAACTGTTAACAATATCCCTGTACCTTTCTGCTATCATAGTCCAGTCAGACAAAGATTTAATATAAGAAAAAAAAAAACAAAACAAAACAAACTAAATGTTAAGAGTTGGATTTCATCTTGAAATTAGTAGTAGTCAGCTATGGGTTTTCTTAGCATAGGGACAGAGAGGGCATTTTAAAGAGCATTAGAAGACATTACATCTTCCTTCTTCCTCTGTCCAGGCTTACCCTTACTGTTCCCTTTCCTTGACTATGAAAAAAGAATTCTATAAAATCACAGGAGTACACATTCAAAACATATATATGATTGCTTTGAGACAAGTACTTTTCCTGAAGAAATGTGGTCACAAAAGGACACAGTGGTCAGATTGTACCTAGCAGTTTGCAGCTCAGGTGGTACAGACACAACATGGTAAAAAAGTGAAATAAAGCTCCCTGCTTTTCCTTCAGGGAGGTGAGTACAGTATACATCTCCTTATCTCCTTCAGGGCACAAAATCTGAAGGTGGTGAGGCCTCAAATTCCATTCCTGCGTGTCCACAGTGTGAAATCTCAACAGTCTCAGCTTTGTAAGGACCTGCGTATTACAGAATTAATTGCAAGAATCTGGCCCTGGCTTGCTCTTCTGTATATGTGTGAGAGTGAGCAAATGCAGCAAGTAGTGGGGCTAATTGTTTCAAAAATTCTTTCTTTGGAGATACTCCATAAGCAATCTGACCGAAATTGGTGCTGTCTTGGGCAAGGGACTGGACCAATTGACACCCAGAAATCTTTTACAGTATGAATTCTTGGAAGGGTCTGTGATTCTGCAGGGGCTTTTGGAGAGCAGGAGACTGTAAGGGCCCCACATTGCCAACATGCAGTCCTGAGGTCCATGAGCAGAGAGGATCTCTCAGCAGGAAACCAATACCAAGCCTGCCTTCTCCATGTCCTTCCAAAGATGACATTTGGATCAAGAAACTGTCCTTGTAAAGCCCATCCCACAACCATAAAGAAATTGATCTTTTCTGGGAAGTATACTTTTCATGTTTGGAATGAGATAAACATGGAAACCAAGCTGGGATTTTGATAGGCTGGACTGTAACAGGCATCAGCAGATGTGAAAAGGGGCCCTCACATGAACGCCACTGGAGCACTCTTAGATAAAGATTAAATAAATTGCTCAAAACTATTTAACAGGCAGTAGCGAGGCCAGGCATAGGCAATCATAAGACTAGGAATGATTCAGTTCAAGCATATCAATCACATTTTCTGATTTTCTTTTTATAAAAATACTTAGTCTTCTGTTGAATAAAACTGGAAAAACAACAATGTAATAAGCCATGTGCAAATATTCACAGTAAACATACAGTTTTATCTCAGTAAATCAGTAAAAATTATTTCAAATACTCTAAAATGCAACTTAGTTAATCACTTCAATAAATGCTTGCTGAGAACTCTAGCTTCCCAGTTAATAGATGTGGATGATTAAAAAAAGGAACAGTAACAGAGAATCTATGCACATCATACTGTTACAAGTACTGAATGCAAACCAAAGAACTGTGACTGAAGTGGTAGAAGAAGGACAAAGCTAACAAAGGGGAGAAAAAAGTTGTATTTATTTGACAGGATGAACCCTACAGGCACCTTCAGAGATGAAACCTGGATCACCTCTCGTTTATAAATCTAATTGCCTTCAGAAGGTTCCAAATCCAGCCAAGGCTGTGGAGAAGATTCTACATTAGACAAGGGTCCAAGTATTTAAACTATTGCAACAGTTGTAGAGTAGGTTTGTAGGCACACCTATGTTCATCATGATCTAATTTTTTCAAAATTCAGACACCACGCTATGAACACATCAGAGGTGGCATTACCCCATTTAGCTGTAAGGGGCTGATGCCACCAGGCAGGAGTCAGGGTTCTGAGTGCTCAGGATCACCTTAATGGCATAGAACCCCCAGATGTGGGGCCTTTACCCACAGTCCAGGATGGGGGTTCAATCTTGTTATGGCTGGACGTGGGGACATGAAGCTGCAGGAGGTTTGCATCTGACAGGTTGGCACAGCAGGATTTCCCCCAAAAGGAGAGTCAAAAGTTGCCTACCTTCTAGCATACTACCCAGAAAAAAAAAAAAAAAAAAAAAAAAAAAAAAAAAAAAAAAAAAAAAAAAAAAAAGGAACATTGATGTCTGTGTTTGAGGTGGGGTTTTGTTAGGTTGGTGTTTTTTTGTTTTTGTTTTTTGTTTTTTGTTTTTTGTTTTGTTTTGTTTTCTGTGTGCTGTTTTTTTTTTCTCCCAAGCCAAAGACTGTTGACCTTGTCTTATTTCTTTGACCAAAGCATTAGCAAAAAGTTAATGCTTCAAGAAAAAGTCACTAATTCTGTTTCTAATTAATCACTTCTCTTTTTTTAAATGAGAAACCTGTTCATAGTTAGTGTCTTAAGAAAGGACTAAGCCCTGATGTGGATAATGAAATTCAGATTTGGGGTGTAAAACTTTAGAATAACTGCATCTGACTCTTGGTTTCCTTGTCAAAGGATCCATTATTCGACATGAATCTTCTGTTCCAAAGGTTCAGTGATTTAGCTGTATGGAAACTTGACATAGCTTACTGTTAACATTTTAGAAGTGTTGGTTTGCATTGTATTTAATATTCAATCTACAAATAATTGAAAAATACAGTATAATTAGCAGCAGGTTAATGCAAAAAAAAAGAGGGCTTTCAGAAAAGCAAATGCTGTTCTAGTTCTCATGGCACCATTCCCAATATTTGTTTTATACTCCTGAGAGAAAAGAGGAAAGCAGAACAAATGTTAAACCTCCCACACAAAATTCTCAAAGTGATATTATAATTCCCCTTAAGGCTCCAGCCTTGCTGTCAAATTGCTTTTTCTGTCAAGTTTCCAAATTCTTTTATTGAGAAAGGATAATAATTATAATTATTCAAAGTTTAAGTTGGTGAGTTTTTACTTAACATAGTTAAGCTGCAAATTCTCTTTGAAAAACCTTGTAGAGTCATTAGTTTAATTTACATGGTATGATTACCACAATGAGAAAGTATCACATCTATACATGCTTGTGTAAATGCATTTTTTGCCTAATTATCACCTTCATGGGAAAATTACTGGTTTGTATGAGAAATATCAGTAATTATTCATAAAAGTGATCTCAGCATTCACTGCTTCAAAGAATTATTCACTTGTGCACATATTTTTTCCTTCGCTTTTCAATGATATTGTACAACTTCTGATGTACTGTCATATCACTTTTCTTATCCATTTAGCCGATTGTGCTTTCTGTAATTTTTTGAGCTCAACAAGAACCTTCCTAATGCTCAAGAATTTTTTTTTTTGAAGATTTCAGTTCAGCCATGTTTATGCCTTTGGGGAGAGGAAATTGTCATATTTTATCATATTTTATTTGTAAATACATTTTCGATACTGCAGTTCTTGGTACTCACAGAAATTAATTTTCAATTTGGCACCCAAGTGGTTGTACCACAGATCTTTAAACTTAAATAAGGCCATACAACTTATCTGTTGTGTGGGATTGTCAGAAGATACATTGAAGTGGTTGAAGAAACAGAAAGCAGCAAAAGCAACAAAAGTAAGTTAATAGCTGGAAAGACCTTAGCTTCTCTGTGCATGCATGACAATTCTTCTGTTGTCATTTAGTTGGATTCCAGTAGAAACTCAACTCTTCCCTGCACTAAGTGCAAGAGAAGCATGCAGAGCACCTCAGATGAGATGCTTTGCAGAAGATATGTTAAATGGATTAAACAGCTGCTTAAAGAAAATCCGTTGCAAGAAAACTCTTTTAGACTGTCACAGTTTTTGGACCAATATCCTTTAGAAACCCTAACTTTGGCACCAAATATTAAGCAGAGAAAGTCTCCTGCATCCCCGAGGGACTTAGGCAAAGTACTGAAGTACTCCAAATAGGTGCTTTTCAGAACTAGAACCTGCCAAAATTTTTGGGATGTTCCTGTCACCAACCCTTTATTACTTTAAAGCTATTTGCCAAAAGTCTCTAACCCATTAGAAAATACTTCACCAGATTTGGTTGCCTCTAACAGCACCCTATAGATAGCTCTGTAATAAATGGATTAGCCAAATTAAAAATTAATAAAGTATTTATTAATCATATAATCAAAATTTGAAATAGCCACAATTGATACAGTTCTGAGCCCGGGAGTCGGAGCTGGGTGAAGCCGAGATCAGCCTCTCCCTGCACTGATCTACCCAAGTTCACATTTTGCCTTTTGAGCAGCCAGTTTTTATACAGTTTTTTAGCCCTGAGGCTAAGAAACCCTTAGTTCTTTGTTGTATCCGGGCTTAGTTGGTATCCATATTTGACTGCCAGATGAGATTTCTGAGTTGGGAAGAATGGATGAATAGTCCTGGTGGATGATATTCATCTCCAGCTGCTGGTTCCCTGATGAAGTTTCTGAGAAGGCAGGATAGGGTAATTAGTCCAGTTACTAGTCCACTGATGAGTTTTCCAAGGTGGGAAGGGTGGATGAATAGATTTACTGGAACCAAGATATTCAGATTCACAGTAGCCTGATGGGGAGGCCAGATAAATATCTGGTGTTAACTACCGAGTCTCCTCCATTTCAATGGGAAATCACTCTATTCCTCTGTTCCTGGTTTCAGCATCCTATTTTGCAATCTGGTAGCTGGGCTTTTTCCTTGGATTAGAAATGCCTTTTTGCTTTATTTTATATCAGTACAATATAAACACAAATTATACACCACATTTATAACAGCTCTTTACAATCTGAGGAAGATGAGTCCACAGGCTCTATCTGAATAGGATTCAGATTCTGTCTGAATCCTTCAGCTGAAGGATAAACCTTCAGTGAGTATCTTTACTGTTATAAATAGGACCGGGAGACAAATCTCCCCTTAAAATGCCTTTGGGTGGGGAACTCGAGGCATCATCCACACCGCCACTGGTCCCTGAAGCAATGAAGACAAGGAGGATGAACAGCTTTGACCACCCAGCACCCAGCAAAGTGACGGCTTCTGTTCTCAGGAGAATCCCACAGAGACGCTGTCTGTTTGGTGTCTGTTGGGGGTTAGTCTGGTCAAGTGCTGTTGAAGTTGTGGCGAGGAGGCAGAAAGTTCTGGTTGGTGATCCGATGTTCTCCACAGTTTTCCTCATTTAGGAGCACCGCTCTCAGTCTTAGGTGTTACACTGGGTCTTTGTTTCTAGGGTTTTTAACTCTGAGTAGGCTCCCACGAGTACCCAGTTGTCTCCTCGTTTGCATGAACGCCGTTTTGGGAGGAGTGAAGGCGAAACCAACACGAAAGGGGATACAGACAAGTGGGAGTATTAACACAACGGAGTGAACATTAACAACATTGACAATAGTGATTAACTGGGTAAACACCTCATAAAAATACAGGCACTAGGTAAGGGACAGACAGCCAGGGGGATTAACAATTGACAGGAACAGACATTAAACAAGGAATAACAGTGCTTAATGTTGGTGAAAGCTTTTTTGGATGGATTTTATTCCCCACATTTAGTAGTGCAGGTTAGTTACAGACTAATACAGAGTTTAAAGGCAAGATTATTTAAACACCAGCACCCACCTTGTTGGGGGTTAGGTTTGTTCCTTTTACTTAGAAAATTTTTCCCCATAAAGTTACTAGGAGACTAAGTACTGGGTGCTTATGGGTACTTGCCCAANTCCCTGCGCTGTAGCCCCGCACTGCCCTGCCGGGACAGCTCCACCGATCCAGATACCGCCAGTGAAGCTTCTGATCTCACCCACCAGCCCGGGACTTCTTCCTCCATTCCAGCTTGCTGCTCTTGAGAGATCAGACTGCCCCAGGCTCTGTGAAACAAAGCCCCTCGAGGTTTTTCCTAGTTGTGTTTACTATTAATGCTGTAGTCGTTATTGTTTGTTTGCCTTGTTATATATATCTTAGTAAAAAACTGTTATTCCTATCCCCATACCTCTGCCTGAAAGCCCATTTAATTTTCTAAACTATAATAATTTGGAGGAAGGGGATTTGAATCCTGCCCTTCCTTAGCAGACACCTGTCTTTCAAACCAAGACGTCCCTAAAACCCAATCAATCCCCCACATTTATACCAATAAAATATATTTATGAAAATCGTTGTTAGAATTGGAAAGAATCACAAAAAGTTAAGCAATAACACATCCTACTAAATAGCTAAATATTTGTCTGTTCTACATTTCATTCAGTTAGAAGAGCTGTCAGGATAATCTTAGAGCCATGAGATCTGGGGCCTTCTTTCTTAGGCAAACTTTGTCCTCTAGACACGTTTTTCTAGTGGGAAATATCAGCTGTAACATTGCTCCCTTTTTGGTGCACTTCTATTTATGACAGGTCCCAGCAATTTTGTTTGTGCAGTAAGTATGTTTTAGAGTGAGTATAATCAAATTTTTTAACAAAGTAATCTGATGATTTCCCAGTCCTCTAAAGAAAGGCTTTTCTTCCAGGGTTAGTCTTTACTCTGGAAAAAAAACAGAGTAAAAAAACAAAACAAAAACCAGCAAAAAACCTCAAATGTTTTGGCAGCAAAATCTCTTACTGGATAGCTCTAGAAACTGCCAGCACAAGAGGCTGCAATTAACAACCTACTCAGGTGCTCTTCCAGCAAAACTGAGTAATGCCTGAGTACCTTCAAAAGGCCTCCACTTTTGGAAGATCTGCAGAGAGAGGCCAAGTGCTGTTCAGCATAAATGAGCTCTGAATGGATATTCTTTTCTTCCTGGGATTTTCCTTTTCTAGTTAATGTGATTGAGGAACTGCAATGGACAAGTACAGGGAAGTTTAAAACAACCTCTGGCTCGTAAATCCTTTCCATGTACCAAGCCTTGCTGCAAAGCTTTATGAAATCAAAAGAAGGACCTAAGCCTCACAGTGATACTCAGAGTCTTTCAATCAAACTGGAGAATTACAGAACAGTTAGGATTGGAAAGGACCTGCAAAGACCATCCAGTCCAATGCCCCCGACATAAGCAGTGACAACATTGATTGGCACTTCTCACCACCAATGCCCTATTTTAAAAGAATATCCTAATCTTTGAAGTGTGCAGGGAAATTGACTAATAGTTATTGTAGTCAGTAAGCCTTTAATAGTCTGAAAGACACATAAAGGTCAGAGCTATTGTAGTTGGTTTATTTGCATCTATCTGTAACTACAAACTCAGTTTTACATGGAAATATGGCAAACTCCTGTCTCTGTGTGATGTCAAGATGCTTGAAAAAATGGGGTTCTGGAGTTTTGTTGATAGCAGATGATCAAAACCAGACAGCCTCTTTAACAGAGTGGCCGTGACTGGTGCTTTGTTTTGTGTTGCTCTCAGTCCTTCCCACTCTGAGGCCCAAATCCTGGTTTGACACCAGGGACCATGTATTTGCTGAGGTGTTTAAGACAGTGCTGAGCTCTGTTAGAATGAGAAAGTGCCAGCCCACACGCCTTCAAGCAGCATTTGCTGTGATCATCCTAAGCCAGGGTGACGTCCAGGAGTGTGATTCTCCAGCCCCTTTTGAATGGAAGCACAGCTGTGATATTTTAGGATGAGGGCCTTCCCCAGGAGCAGAGTGATTTTTGCTTCATATCTGGATTGCTTAGGAGGCTGAGCACCAGCCTTGCATTATTCCTAGAAGATTATCAATTGGAGTAAGGCCCTATTTAATGGTCAATGATTATCTCAGATGGATTGATTTGATGATCATTCTCTCTAACAGCAAAAATCCTTCAAGATGTTTCCATGACAGGTCTTCACTTCTTCCCCAGAGTTGGAACTCCAGAGCAAACTACTGTACAAATACTTCCATGGTTCTAATGATTACAACTTATTTTATTACAACAAAAGAAATCTGAGAGAAAGGAAAGTTTCTTGAAAACAGCATCTCCCCAGTCTAGCTTGCTGCATATTGCTGAGTGAAATACCAAGCCACTGTTGATTTCCAAAAGTTTTCTTTAAAATCATCATACTGTTCTCAGTGTCTGGCCTTGCCTCTCCTACCCTGGGCTCTCATCCTTCTCTGGACTGAGAATTAAAAAGTGCAACGCTGCACCAATAGAGAGCCATGAAAGTAGAATCATTCAAAATAAGTGTTTCTGCAGGTCCAAAACTTCAGAGAGTTAAGCTTTAAAATAAATTGTAGAAAAGTCACCGTCTTTGCATCATTTCCAGTGAATAAATTGGCTAATAAAATCCTTCTGTCTTCAACCTCATCTACCCCAATTTTTAAAATCATGTCATAGGATCTGGATCAGAAATGAACATTTTCGCTCTTGGAAAAACATTAGTCATGGAAACATCTCATAAAAATAAGCTGTGCTCAGCTTATTTGCTCAGACTATATTTGCTTTTTCCAAGAAAAGATATTTTATTTTTCTATTTCAGGATTACTTAACTCTTCTAAAAAATCCCACACTTGAATGTGCCTACACTGAAAGTCTTTGCATTCAACAGGGTCAATATTTCATCATCTATGCTTATACTGATCTAGATGCCAGATATTTTTCTAAACCCACCAGCCAGTAGAAGAGATGGTAAAAGTACTCTACAAAATAACTTCTGCTGCAGCATAAGAACTCACTGCTTTTCATCTTTGAATCAAATTCTGCAACCGTTTCATCAGGCAAAATATTTTAAATTTCAGAATTTTTCTGTAAGCCCAAGCAGAGAAATTCTATGGTGTTACATTACAATACAGCTGACATTACATCCTGAAGAGGGATTTTCACTGCAGCAAAGTCTTGCTCATTAGGGCTTTTGAAACTTTCAGTCAGCATTCCCATTCTCAGGACTTGCTAGATCTCAAGGATTCAGTTTTGCCATCTAGTGGCTTTGAGCAGAACTAACAGAAATTTGCTAATGACAAATTTGACAATTATTGTTTGTGATAAAAGATGGCAGTTTTAATTTGTCTTTATATTTGAAAAAAAATTTATACCTGGAAAAGAAGACTATTCCCTCTACGTAACCATTAAACACTGATGGAAACAGGATTAATGTGTGGTCACAGAGACTGTGCAAAGTACAGCTGAGGTTACTGTGTTGGAGTGTGGGATGGAGTTGCAGACTGAGGGAGGTTACTCAGAGGACTCTTCATATCCAATGTCTTTTCTTATAGCAGTCCTGGAGATTTGTAAGACAATCCAAGCAGAACTCTCTTCTGCTGCCCATCTCCCTTCTATTTTAGGGGGGTGGATACAGAATAATATTTAACAAGTTATTTCCAAAAGGAGTATAATGAACAGAAACTTAGGCTTAACAGAGAGACTCTTTTTACATGCAAATAGATGCCATAATAAAAAAAATCAATAGAACTTCACAAGTTCCATTCAATTTTTTAACCCACAGTGTATAGTATTCATTAATAACTGCATCTCAGGATAAAAATATTTCATTTTATGAATGTATTACATTGATTTAAAAGATACAAAAAAAAGAAGCAACAAAATGCACTATCACTAAAGCATTTCAAACCCAACAGCTAGGAGGTGTCTCTGAACTGGATATCATCAATTTGAATCTCTCCATTTTCTCTTAAAAAAACTATGGTTTGGGTGGGGACCTTAAAGATCATCTAGTTCCAACTTCCATCACTCCCATGGGGTCCTGATTTTGAAAGGAAAGGTATCTGCCAGCAAAAGCTGGAAGTTCCCTTTGAATAGAGAATGTAAACCCCTCCCTCAAATTATTATAGTTTTGCAATTAGGGGCTCTCAGGCAAAGTTTTGGGAATAGGAATAACAGTCTTTTAAT